>JARQOD010000003.1:400604998-400676566 GCA_033576555.1 Oophaga sylvatica | reverse complement strand
TTTGTGAGAGGTATAGTTGCTTATAGATGTTTACAGGATAATTCAAGGGTAATTTAAGGCCCATGATAAGAAACCTCTATCTTAATTTACTGCATATAAACTGTCCTAATCCCCACCCTAATGAGCGCTGGGGAGAATGAGCGCTGGGGGAGGATGAGCGCTGGGGAGGATGAGCGCTGGGGAGGATGAGCGCTGGGGGAGGATGAGCGCTGGGGAGGATGAGCGCTGGGGGGGGAATGAGCTCTGGGGGAGAATGAGCGCTGGGGAGGATGAGCGCTGGGGAGGATGAGCGCTGGGGGAGGATGAGCACTGGGGGAGGATGAGCACTGGGGAGGATGAGCGCTGGGGGGAATGAGCGCTGGGGAAGAGTGAGCGCTGGGGGAGGATGAACGCTGGGGACGATGAACGCTGGGGAGGATGAACGCTGGGGGGAATGAGCGCTGGGGAGAATGAGCGCTGGGGAGAATGAGCTCTGGGGGAGAATGAGCGCTGGGGAGGATGAGCGCTGGGGGAGGATGAGCGCTGGAGGAGGATGAGCGCTGGGGGAGGATGAGCGCTGGGGAGGATGAGCGCTGGGGGAGGATGAGCGCTGGGGAGGATGAGCGCTGGGGGAGAATGAGCGCTGGGGAGGATGAGCGCTGGGGGGGGAATGAGCTCTGGGGGAGAATGAGCGCTGGGGAGGATGAGCGCTGGGGAGGATGAGCGCTGGGGGAGGATGAGCACTGGGGGAGGATGAGCACTGGGGAGGATGAGCGCTGGGGGAATGAGCGCTGGGGAAGAGTGAGCGCTGGGGGAGGATGAACGCTGGGGACGATGAACGCTGGGGAGGATGAACGCTGGGGGGAATGAGCGCTGGGGAGAATGAGCGCTGGGGAGAATGAGCTCTGGGGAGAATGAGCGCTGGGGAGGATGAGCGCTGGGGGAGGATGAGCGCTGGAGGAGGATGAGCGCTGGGGGAGGATGAGCGCTGGGGAGGATGGGCGCTGGGGGAGGATGGGTGCTGGGGGAGGATGGGTGCTGGGGGAGGATGAGCGCTGGGGGGAATGAGCTCTGGGGGAGAATGAGCCCTGGGGGAGGATGAGCGCTGGGGAGGATGAGTGCTGGGGGGAATGAGCGCTGGGGAAGAATGAGCGCTGGGGGAGGATGAACGCTGGAGGGAGGATGAGGGCTGGGGAGGATGAGCGCTTGGGGAGAATAAGCGCTGGGGAGAATGAGCTCTGGGGGAGAATGAGCGCTGGGGAGGATGAGCGCTGGGGGAGGATGAGCGCTGGAGGAGGATGAGCGCTGGGGGAGGATGAGCGCTGGGGAGGATGGGCGCTGGGGGAGGATGGGTGCTGGGGGAGGATGGGCGCTGGGGGAGAATGAGCGCTGGGGGGAATGACTTCTTGCTGTTAGCCAGTTAATATTTACTTGTCCACCACACTGCAGTGGAAAACCTGATGCGGCCCAGCCTCACCCAGATTCTACCTCCAGCGCCCCCTTGGGTTAATTGAGTTTGAGACCCCTGGCCTAGTTGATCATTGGCCTAGGCTTCCTGCAATTATATTAGTACAGGGCTTGCAGGGTCAGTGAGGGAAAGCCTTTGTGGAGCGGGGGTGCCAAGACATTATTTTTAGGGTGCCAAACTCCGCTGGCAGGAAGGGACATTAGTGGACACGCAGGGTTTCCTAGGCCATGTGTGGATGTACCTGGGGACTGCTCCAATAAGAGTTCATCTAGCTCAGTGTTGGTCTCCTATGCTTTTTGTGGGCTTGCTATCCTGGGCCACGATATAAGGAGGGAGACTATAAAAGTGGTTCTTTTTTGGAATGTGTGGTAGACTGCATAAATGACTATAATACATCCGAGCAGTCGCACATGAGTTTGTGCATTATTTTTTTAAGGGTTGTATGTTCACAACAAATCCCTGATTATCTCCATTAACAGCTGACATAAAGAGGCTCCGATACTCTGGACCAATGCTGCAGACGGAAGCCATGGACTGGCCAAGGACTGAGCTCACACGTAGATGTGGGCAACAACAAGCCAAGAAAGAAAACAATGAACCAGCACCTACAGGACATATATGTTTAGGCAATAGGGAAGGGTCCTGTGCAGGAGCAGCCGGGCATCGGCTGGAGAGGGAGTGCATTGGTGCACACTGGTCTTTATGGAGATGAGCTGGCGTGCACATGAAGACCACCAGAGCTTCCCGCACGAGAGCAGTGGTGACAAGCCGGATGGGAGGCCCAGACCAGAAGAGCAGCAGCGAGACGGACAATGGTGCCAGCAGCGCAGCCCTGGGAAGTGATGGACAAGAGTGTGATCCTGGCAGAAGTTAGAGCACAGCGGATGGATGGGACATGGGAAGATTTTAATTTTTAACCACTATAATTGCCACATTTTGCTATCATTTTCTTTTTTTCATTGAGTTTAACGTGTGAAAAATGTGAGAACCTGACGAGCTGATGAGGAGGCGATATTTCTACTTGTGTCTATAAGTCATCATGGTTGATCGCTCCGCACCAGTCATGCACATGTTCCCAGTCTGAGCATCACCCTTCTCTTCATGCACTACGGTCACCAGAGCTAAACTGCCTGCACCAACAACACCCCGCCCACGTGTGACTGCCCCCTACTGACAGGATAGAGAGCAGCACAGCCATGGGAGGAAACCAAGAGACTTTTTTGGCTTACCATTATACCACAATTATTTGGGTGAAGATTTCTCTTTCCTTTTGTAAAGATGACATAGCGCCATTCGCACAATGAGCGGCCACATCGCTGTGTATCAGCCATGGACAGTTAATGCGCACAGCCCAGAGCGCGGGGTGGTGACAAGATAGCCAGCACAATCTGCCATCAGGTAACCATTCAGACACAGAGCGGCTGATGGCAGAAATGATCTAAACACCTTCATAACACAAGAAAAATTTCTACATTCCAAAGTCAACAGAGCGCACGTTGTCTATGTGTCGCCACAGACACACTCCCAAAACAAGGGATCTGCACCGAACAAGCCTGTTCTCCATTCTGAAGCAGTTTTCTAGACTTTTTCAAGAGATTTTCAGCCTTTTTTTGCACATTACTTAGCTTGGAGCATTTTCCATCAGAGCCCTTCACTCAAGTGACATGCACTTTCTTTTTTCCCCCAGGTGCTTTTCAAAACCAGAAGTGGAAAAACCAATAAAAATACTAAAGTTAAGAACAGCAAGTTGTTTATACAAAAGAAATATATGTTAAGAGGTATGAAGTTTTGGAGGAATTTTTCAGGAGTCTTTTGGAGCAGACCTGCTGGAAAAGACTCCTCAAATAATATTTGTGCAGATAGACCAGACCTAAACCCTGATGAGATGCCGCGTCCTAAGCTGAAGAGGCCGCAAACAATCCAGAACTACTGCCGAGCCGAAGCACGTTCTCCACAATGTGGTGTGTTTCTTATTTGTAGCTACAGGAAGTGTCTGGGTAAGAAAATAAGCTAAGCATAGTGTGTACAAGTCTCCATGTGTACGGAACACAGAATATAGGGAAACAGCAAGAAGGAATCGCTCCTATGGAATCCAGGCATACAAGCCTCACGGTCTACAGACCATCGGGCCACAGAATATAGAGAAACAACAGGAAGGGATCCGTCCTATGGAGTCCAGGCATACTAGCCTCCAGGTCTACTGACCATAAATTATAGGGAAACAACAAGAAGACGTCGCTCCTATGGAGTCCAGGCTTACAAGCCTCCAGGTGTACGGACCACAGAATATAGGGAAACAACAAGAAGGCATCGCTCCTATGGAGTCCAGGCGTACTAGCCTCCAGGTGTACAGACCACAGAATATAGGGAAACAACAAGAAGGTATCTCTCCTATGGAGTCCAGGCATACAAGCCTCCAGGTGTATAGACCACAGAATATAGGGAAACAACAAGAAGGCATTGCTCCTATGGAGTCCAGGCATACAAGCCTCCAGGTGTATAGACCACAGAATATAGGGAAACAACAAGAAGGCATCTCTCCTATGGAGTCCAGGCATACAAGCCTCCAGGTGTATAGACCACAGAATATAGGGAAACAACAAGAAGGCATCTCTCCTATGGAGTCCAGGCATACAAACCTCCAGGTGTGTAGACCACAGAATATAGGGAAACAACAAGAAGACATTACTCCTATGGAGTCCAGGCATGCAAGCCTTCAGGTGTACAGACCAAAAAATATAGGGAAACAACAAGAAGGCATCGCTCCTATGGATTCCATGCATACAAGCCTCCAGGTATACGGACCACAGAATATAGGGAAACAACAAGAAGGCATCGCTCCTATAGAGTCTAAGCGTGCAAGTCTCCATGTGTATGGACCACAGAATATAGGGAAACAACAAGAAGGCATCGCTCCTATGGAGTCCAGGCGTACTAGCCTCCAGGTGTATGGACCACAGAATATAGGGATACAACTAGAAGGCATCGCTCCTATGGAGTCCAGGCGTACTAGCCTCCAGGTGTATGGACCACAGAATATAGGGATACAACTAGAAGGCATCGCTCCTATGGAGTCCAGGCGTACTAGCCTCCAGGTGTATGGACCACAGAATATAGGGATACAACTAGAAGGCATCGCTCCTATGGAGTCCAGGCGTACAAGTCTCCAGGTGTATGGACCACAGAATATAGGGAAACTACAAAAAGGCATCAATCCTATGGAGTCCAGGCGTGAAAGCCTCTACGTGTGCGGACCACAGAATCACAGAATATAGGGAAACAACAAGAAGACATCGCTCCTATTGAGTCCAGGCGTACAAGCCTCTAGGTGTACAGACCACAGAATATAGGGAAAACAACAAGAAGGCATCGCTCCTATGGAGTCCAGGCATACAAGCCTCCAGGTGTATGGACCACAGAATATAGGGAAACAACAAGAAGGTATCTCTCCTATGGAGTCCAGGCATACAAAAAAAGCTCATCGCTGGAGCTGAAACGTCGCACCGAGGCTGCCTGCAATATTTGGTAGTTTTTCCCTGGATTGCATGGGAGCAATTACATTTTGTTTCTGTGGATATGATGTGTCCTGGGACTCTTCTCCTGTCCTTAGTCTATAGCTGCATATGACATCCCTATAAATATACGTTGAGATGAGATCTGACACCTCATCAGCCCTAAATGTTGTTCTGAACAAACAATTAGGGTACGTTTCCACGGTCCGGATTGCCGGCGCTTTGGACGCAGCGGAACGCCCGCTCCACCCAAAGCATCGCCCCCCCTTTCTACGCGCAGTGATAACGCAAGTGTTCATTGAACACATGCGAATCACCGCATCATATCCATAGACTGTATTATTTATCTTGCGGAGATGGAGTGTCTCCGCAAGATAAATAGACATGCTGCGTTCTATAAAGACGCGCCGCATGTCCGGTTTTGTGGGTGTGTCACCCGCGTTTTACTATGCATAGTGGAGACGGGATTTCTTCAAATCTCCACTATGCTGTAACATCTGGACGCTGCGGATTAAACGCTGTGTCTGTACGCAGTGTGCAATCCGCAGCTAATCCTGATGTATTCCGGAACGTGGAAACATACCCTTGTTAGACACCGCATTGTAGATTTATCGCCTGCACAGGAAGAGGCGGCAGAGACGTGCGGCAGAATTACAGATCGCTGCTTGACTAATAGTTTAATGCAAACTGGTTGGGTGGCATAGCACAGGTCCGGGTGTAATGTTCTGCAGCAAGGGAGGTGTCACTGGGTGTTATGTATTCAAGGTCATGAACTCTCAGCATGAAAGAGATTAGAGTCATTATTCACCCAGAGCTGCGCTCATCTTCATGTGTTCTTACTGCACATTGTGGAGAACTCTGTCAGGTGTCACATCATATAGGAGCCCTCACATTCAGTACCTGTGTCCTCCTCTGATCAGTGCCAGGGCCCTAAATAATCCCAAATAATCTGATTGTTACTATTAGGTCTGTATCACACTCGCAAGTGTGACACTGGATATACTGTTCTAGTTCTTGTATCAGAAGCTGATGCGCACTTCGTTACAGGTTATCAGGACTGTAAGTATAAAGCGTATTCCTCTTATGCACAGACAGTAACCAGAGATCTTGGGAATGGTGAGAAATATAAATGCACAATGTTACATTCAGTCAATGGGATGTGAGGGGTTTCTGTGATGTCATGGCACAGAATGGCGGCTGACAGGACCCCATCCCACCTTGTATGTCTCTGCTCTCACAATTAGGGGCAATTATTGGTGACACTGGGAAGTGATGCTCTCCCCTCCTGATCCTATAAGTGACTCCACATTGAGGTGATGGATGGTACAATTCTCATTGCCTGCCTGGGCAGAAGGCATCCATTGTTCCTGTCCTCTCTCACCGGGATCACAGATAATCCACATGATGGCTCTCGGGGAGGACAGGACTGTGTGGCCTAATCACCTGCAATCCCAACATACAACAAGTCATTGACTATTTCCATGAAATGATTTTAGCACTGTAACTAATTGTAGCAGCAGAATCTTCCCGGCCGGAGATGAATCACCTTTTGTTCTGATCTGAAATCATAATTGTCCAATTCTCCCACAAAGGAGCCTTGTGCCTTACCGTCCTGCGGAGTCACCAGGAGAGCTAGGATTTCCTAATATGTGTCATGTCATTAAGCTCAGGTGTGAATGCAGCCCTTGTGCCTGCACAGAAGAATAACCCTAGCTTGAGCTGCTCCTTCAACAAGTCTTAGTGTCACAAAGCGAGAGGGAAATAACCCAGAACTGATCCAGATTCCGGATGTTATGTGATCTGTAAACAGTGAGCGGAGGCGACAGGTACACGGACACGTATCACCCCGCACAATGAAAAGCTGCTGCCCAAAATCTATTCACATCTCTGGAAAAGCTGGGTGACAACTTGTGGAATGACAGATTTGCCTTTCATAACTCCAACACCAGCAAGCTCTAAAGTTAGGCTTAAATAAATAATTTAAAAAAACGTCGTGGGGTCCCCCCATTTTTGACAACCAGCCTTGCTAAAGCTCACAGCTGGGGGTGGTATTCTCAGGCTGGTAAGGAGCCATTCATATAGGGCCCCCAGCCTAAAAACAGCAGCCTGCAGCTGCCCAGAAAAGGCACATCTACAGCTCTGGCAAAAATTAAGAGATCACTGCAAAATTTTCACTTTGATTTTTCTCTTTATAGGTATATTTTTGAGTAAAATGTAAATTGCTCTTTTATTCTATAAACTACTGACAACATGTCTCCAAATTTCCAAGCAATAAATTTTGCATTTATTTTCAGAAAATGAGAAATGGTCAAAATAACAAAAAATGCAGTGCTTGCAGGCCTCAAATAATGCTAAGAAAACAAGTTCATAATCATTTAGAAACAACAAAAACTCAGGAAGAGTTCAGAAATCAATATTTTGTGGAATAACCATGATTTTTAATCACAGCTTTTATGCGTCTTGGCATGCTTTCCACCAGTCTTTCACAATGCTTTTGGGTGACCTTATGCCACTCCTGGTACAAAAATTTAAGCAGTTCTTTGTTTGATGGCTTGTGACTATCCATCTTCCTCTTGATTACATTCCAGAGGTTTTCAATGGGGTTCTGTCTGGAGATTGGACTGGCCTTGTCAGGGATTTGATGTGGTGGTCCTTCATCCACACATTGATTGACCTAGCTGTGTGGCATGGCGCAGTGTCCTGCTAGAAAAAACAGTCCTCAGAGTTGGGGAATATTGTCTGAGCAGAAAGAATCAACTGTTTTTCCAGGATAACCTTGTATGTGACTTGATTTATACGTCCTTCGCAAAGATTAACCTACCCAATTCCAGCCTTGCTGAAGCATCCCCAGATCATCACCAATCCTCCACCAAATTTCACAGTGGGTGCAAGACACTGTGGCTTGTACGCCTCTCCAGGTCTCCGTCTAACCATTAGACGACCAGGTGTTGGGCAACACTGAAAATTAGACTCATCAGAGAAGATTACCTTACTCCAGTCCTCTATGGTCCAATCCTTATGGTCTTTGGCAAAATTCAGCCTGGCTCTCCTTTGCTTCTCATTGATGAAAGTCTGTTTTCTAGCTTTCCATGACTTGAGCCCTGCCTCTAGGAGTCTGTTACGAACTGTTCTTGCCGTGCACTTCACCCCAGCTGCCATTTGCCATTCCTTTTGTAGGTCACTTGATGTCATGCTGCGGTTGCTGAGTGACATTCGAGAAGATGACGGTCATCCCGGTCAATGGAGAGTCGTTTGCGCCCTCTGCTGGTCTGTAGCTTTGTTGTCCCCAGTGACTGCTGCTTGACCTTGTTGTAATGGACTGCCATTTTAGAAATTTTAAGGATGGAGGCAACATGACGCTCACTGTATCCCTCTGCTAGTAAAGCCAGAATTGAGCCCTTCTTTTCCTCACACAAGACTTTTCTTTTCAACTCCTTTGACATGGTTAAAAGTTATTTTTTCATTCCTATTACTTTTGGGATATTACTAGCACTTGTTTTGCCATCTTGTTTGTCCATTGCAAGAGGATTGTGAACACCACAGCAGTGTTTTTTATACTTTCCTTTGTTAAATAAGATTTGGTTCAGGTGATCACCTAATCAGTAGCACATTAAGTAGAATAAGGTGTACTCTGGTTGGAATTCAACTGACACTGGAATGGAATGGCTATCAGACATGTAGAGAAGCTGATTTTTATAAAACTGTGCAGTGGTCTCTTTATTTTTGCCAGAGCTGTATTAGATGCGCCAATTCTGGCGTTTTGCCCGGCTCTTCCCACTTGCCCTGTAGCGGTGGCAAGTGGGGTTCATATTTGTGGGATTCATGTCACCTTTGTATTTTCAGGTGACATCAAGCCCAGGCTTAGTAATGGAGAAGCGTCTATAAGACACCTATCCATTACTAATCCTATAGTTACATGTTAAATAAAGACACAGCCAGAATAAAGTCCTTTATTTGAAATAAAGCTAAACACAGTTTTCCATTTTTATTTAAAAGCCTAATTCCACCGAAGCCTTCACTCTCCTGTAATAAAAGTAAAAAAAAAAAACGACAATATACCATACCTGTCCGTCGTTCTGTCCCACACCATAATCCATGTTTGAGGATAAATAGATTTCAATCTGGACGGTGCGAAGATGCGACCGTCCACGCTGAGAGCCTATGGCGAATGAGATGTCACTGAGGCTGTGCTCACAGCCAGCCTGAACTGCGGTGACCTCTGGACTGTGGGAAAATGCCAGTGATGCGGTCACAGCAATTCATGCTCAGTGTCTTCACAGCAGATCACCATGAAAATTGTCACTGTGATCTGATGTGAATACACTGAGCTTGAATTGTGGTGACCTCATCACTGGTATTTTCCCACGGTCAAGAGGTCACCGCAGTTCAGGTCGGCTGGGAGCGCAGCCTCGGTGACGTCACTGAGGCTGTGCTCGCAGCATCTCATTCATCAGTTGGTCTCAGCGTGGACGGTTGCATCTTCGCACCGTCCAGGTTGAAAACTGTTTATCCCCCAGACCAGGATTACGGCGTGGGACAGAACGATGGACAGGTATGATATATATGCAAAGGTGACATCAACACCAGAAATATGAACCTCACTTGCCACTGCTACAGGGCAAGTGAGATTAGCCGGGCAAAGCGCCAGAATTGGCGCATCTAATAGATGTGCCTTTTCTGGGCATCTGTGGGCTGCTGTTTTTAGGCTGGGGGGGCCTATATCAATGCCCCCTTAACAGCCTGAGAATACCAGCCCCCAGCTGTGAGATTTAGCAAGGCTGGTTGTCAAAAATGGGGGGAACCCTGCCCCTTTTTTAAAAATTATTTATTTAAATAATTAAAAAAACAGCGTGGGGACCACTCTATTCTTGATAACCAACCTTGCTGAAGCTGACAGCTAAGGGTTGCAGCCCACGTCGGGTTTTTCATTCATTTATTTAGTTATAGCGCAGACGGCGGGGGGAGGAATATCCCGATCATCCGCTCCTCCTGTCACTGTTATTAGCGGTAGCAGGTGTCAGATGATGGATGTAATAGTCCGAAAAGCCCCCACCTGCTGTCATCGTTCTGACTTTAATAAAACTCTTATCTTTCTCCCCTGCTCATGCCGATCACCGGCAGAGCAAGGGAGAATGATGAGAGCCGTCTTCAGCATCCGCCGCCGGGGAACAGCGCTTACTGTAGCGATTCTTCCCCGGTGCCGATGCGTGTCACATGGATGACATCAATGTGTGTTCTCCGTGTGCGAGACGTTTTGCCGTCCGTGCTGAAGGTAAAAAACGGACATGTCTACGTGTGGTGCACACCGACACAAGGTCCGTGGAAACACACTGACGTGCACAGACCCATTCATTTGAATGTGTCTACATATGTCAGTGTCTCTGGTACAACACGGATGTGTCAAAGAGGCCGTAGGGACCTTTTTAAATGCTTGAGAAGCCTTTGCAGGTGTTTTTTGTCAATTATTCTAATTTACTGAGATAATGACTTTTGGGTTTTCATTGGCTGAAAGCCATAATCATCAACATTAACAGAAAGAAACTGTCATGTGTGCATTGCCACGAAGATCGTCGCGGTTGCACATTTTGACTTCTCACAGCTGAGCTGCTGTTTCTTTGTGTTTGGCAGCTAGGGAGTTAATTCTGTCTGTGCTCGGTGCTGGGACTGGGTGCAGTTTCTCCCGGCTGCAATTGATTATTTGTTGATTGGTTTCCTTTAAATTCCTGGTTGTCTGCTTGGGGAGTTGCCAGTGAAACCTTCATGCAGACCACAGATAGGAATGAATCTGTATAGACTTTAGTTGTGAGCTCCTTAGTTGTTCTAAGCTCAACTTGGTTAGAGTTTATTTCCCAGACCATTTATGTTCCTTTGGTGTTTGAGTGTGTATGCAAGCGAGTGTTATCCTGTCTGTCTTATATGTCTAATCTGTGTATTTAGCTGAGATCAGCCCATATCCCTTTGGTGGTAGTCAGGATCCTTCTTAGGACTGATTACAGGGTTCAGGGTCTGATAGGAGACAGGGTTAGGTTGGAGACTTGGACCTCTGAACCATTATCAGTACCTCCAAGGTGAGGGATTAGTTAGGACCCCAGTTTAGGGTCAGGTTAGATCCCGGTCCACCTCTTTCCTGTTTCAGCTCATCAAGTCCTCAAGATTAACCCTGAGTTCAGCAGATATCGTGTCAGGTAAATCTATTCTATACTTACATGCTGATGTTGCTATACTAGTTGTTGTATAGAGTGTTGTTCCTGTATTAATAGTTTACTGACATTGTATACATATCATTAGACAGCGTGACATTTTCACTGGCCATAAAAATTATCTCCAGTTACCATGGATCCAGTAGCCCAGCTGGCTCTGCAGTTGCAGGGATTATCCATGGAGCTGACGGACATTAAGTCCAAAGTTTTGTCTCCCCTGGAGCAAACCAGAGTTGAACCTAAAGTAGCTCTCCCGGACAGGTTCACTGGTGGGCGAGACAAATTTTTCACCTTCCGGGAGGCATGTAAATTGTATTTTCGGCTTCGGCCTCGATCATCAGGGAGTGAGGAGCAGAGAGTGGGAATTGTTATCTCACTTCTGCAAGGGGACCCTCAATCCTGGGCATTTTCCCTTCCTCCGGGATCCCCGGCTCTACTGTCTGTAGATCAATTTTTTACTGCCCTGGGATTGGTATATGATGACCCAGATCGGGTCTCTCTTGCTGAGACAAAATTACGTAAGATACAGCAGGGAGATCGTCCGGCAGAGGAATTTGCTTCTGAGTTTCGTAGATGGGCCACAGATACTCAGTGGAATGACCCAGCTCTTAGGAGCCAGTTTTGTCATGGGCTTTCTGATAAATTAAAAGACGTTTTGGCTCAGTATGAGTCTCCTCCTTCTCTGGAGGCTGCTATGGCCTTAGCTATCCGTACTGATAGACGGCTTCGGGAGAGGGGTGAGGTAACCCCACTCCCTGTTGTTTCTCCACCTACCACTAAAGTCCCTTATGTTGAGGTTCCCCTTGTCTGTTCGGATGAGCCTATGCAGTTGGGAGGGACATCATTTCGTAGGAGGGGATTGGCGGTACGCCGCAGGACTAGAAGATGTTTTTTCTGCGGGAAAGAGGGACATTTTGTTGGAGAATGTCCATCCCGTGCCTTGTTGAGCCAAAAGTCGCCGGAAAACTGTTAATCCCAGGTTGTGTGGTGGACGACAACCTGGGAGTATGTATTTAATCCCCAGTTCTTCTCAGTTCCTTGTACCAGTGGAGGTGGTAGTTGGTACGAGAGTGGGGAGATTGTCTGTTCTTCTTGATAGTGGTTCCGGGGCTAATCTGGTTGACGCTCAGTTTGCTCAGGCTCAAGGTATGCATCTGAGTGTATTGGTCAAACCGATCCCTATATTCTCCATTGACGCCAGGCCTCTCGGCCAAGGTAGCTTTGTTCATGAGGTTCATAACATTGACCTTCGGGTAGGGGCAATACATAGGGAACAATTATCTTGTTATGTGTTGGAGGGTCTACCTACTCCCATTGTGTTGGGACTTCCTTGGTTGGTTAAACATAACCCTGTGATTAATTGGCAGTCCAGAGAAATAAGCCAATGGGGTGAGTTTTGCAAAAGCAACTGCATGAACACAGTCATCAGTGCGGTCGTGCCTAGTACATTGCCTCCTTTTTTGGAGGATTTTGGGGATGTTTTCTCTGAGGAGGGGTGTCAGGAGTTGCCTCCTCATCGCGTGTATGACTGCTCTATTAATCTCCTTCCTGATGCTAAGTTGCCTAAAGCTAGGTTGTATAATCTTTCTGGTCCTGAGAGGCAGGCTATGAAAGATTATATTTCTGAAAGTCTGGCCAAAGGGCATATTAGACCTTCATCTTCCCCAGTAGCCGCGGGGTTCTTCTTTGTGAAGAAGAAAGATGGAGGCCTACGCCCTTGCTTGGATTTCCGCGAACTTAATCGGATTACTGTTCGAGATCCGTATCCACTCCCTCTTATTCCTGATCTCTTCAATCAAATTGTTGGCGCCAAATGGTTTTCTAAATTGGATCTCAGGGGGGCGTATAATCTGATTAGGATAAAAGAGGGGGATGAGTGGAAAACGGCGTTTAACACGCCGGAGGGACATTATGAGAACCTAGTCATGCCTTTTGGTCTGACTACTGCACCAGCAGTATTCCAACATTTTGTTAATGACATTTTTCGTCACCTTGTGGGGCTGTTTGTGGTTGTATATTTGGACGACATTTTAATTTACTCGCCAGATCTTGTGTCTCATCAGGAGCATGTGAGACAGGTGTTGCAGATCTTGTGAGACAATAAACTATACGCCAAACTGGAGAAGTGTGTATTTGCCGTACAGGAACTTCAGTTTTTGGGTTTTTTGGTGTCAGCCTCCGGTTTCCGTATGGACCCTGAAAAGGTGAGAGCAGTGCTTGAATGGGATCAGCCAGGGGATCTTAAGGCTCTGCAGCGTTTTTTTGGGGTTTGCTAACTACTACCGGAAATTTATTTGTAATTTCTCATCTGTCGTCAAACCTCTCACTGACATGACAAGAAAAGGGACGGATTTTTCTAAATGGTCGGACAAAGCTTGCCAAGCCTTTTCCTCTTTGAAGAAATGTTTTGCTTCGGCACCCGTTCTCATCCAACCAGATGCATCTCAGCCGTTCATTGTGGAGGTGGATGCGTCTGACGTAGGGGTGGGTGCTATATTGTCCCAGGGTCCGTCCCCTGGTAAATGGCATCCGTGCGCTTTCTTTTCTAAGAAATTGTCGTCCGCCGAAAGGAATTATGATATCGGCAATAGGGAACTTTTGGCCATTAAGTTAGCTTTTGAAGAATGGCGTCACTTTTTGGAGGGGGCAGTCCACCCGGTTACCGTTATTACTGATCACAAGAACCTGTTGTATTTGGAATCCGCTAAGCGTCTGAATTCCAGACAAGCTCGATGGTCGTTGTTTTTTACCAGGTTTAATTTTGTCGTCACTTATCGCCCGGGGTCTAAGAATGTAAAGGCTGATGCCTTGTCTCGCAGTTTCCCAGGGGCCGGGAAAACGGATGACCCGAGTCCTATCCTTCAGGAGGGGGTGGTAGTGTCGGCTGTATTTTCTGAGCTTGAGGAGGAGGTGTTAGAGGCTCAGGGGGACGCCCCTGCAGGACCTCCAGGGAGACTGTTTGTCCCAAATCTGTTGAGACAAAAGGTTATTGAGGCACATCATAATTCTGCTCTAGCAGGACATCCAGGGAGTAAGGCTACTTTAGATCTCCTTTCTCGCCGGTTTTGGTGGCCTAATGCTAATAAAGATGTTATAACTTTTGTCGCGTCATGTGGGGTGTGTGCTCGCTCTAAAACCCCTCATACCCGTCCGTCTGGGACCCTTTTACCCTTGAAACTTCCGGAGCGTCCATGGACTCATTTATCTATGGACTTCATTACGGACCTTCCTCCGTCGTCAGGGAATACTGTCATACTGGTGGTTGTTGACAGGTTCAGTAAGATGGCACATTTCGTTGCTCTTCCTGCACTCCCTAATGCTAAAACTCTGGCGCAGGTGTTCATTAGGGAGATCGTTAGACTTCATGGGTTGCCTTCTGATGTGGTGTCAGATAGGGGGTCTCAGTTTGTGTCCAAATTTTGGAGGGCATTTTGTTTACGTCGGGGGATGCAATTGTCATTTTCCTCGGCTTTTCATCCGCAGACCAATGGTCAGACAGAGCGTCTGAATCAGAGCTTAGAGACATATCTCCGGTGTTTTGTCTCAGAGAACCAAGAGGACTGGTCTTCTTTCTTGCCTCTGGCAGAGTTCGCTCTTAACAACAGGCGGAGCGAGTCCACTGGTAAGTCCCCGTTTTTTGGGGCATATGGTTTCCATCCCCAGTTTTGTACTTTCAATGGGGGGGCCCTTCTGGGGTTCCTGAGGAGGAGCGTTTCTCGTCGTCACTTGCTTCTGTGTGGAGAGGTGTATTGAATAATCTGAGTGCGATGGGGAACCGTTACAAACGTATGGCTGATAGGAGGAGAGTTTCTGGTCCAGATCTGAATGTGAACGATCTGGTATGGTTGTCTACCAGGAATATAAAACTTAAAGTGCCCTCCTGGAAACTGGGTCCCAGATTCATCGGGCCGTACAGGATCAGTTCCATAATTAATCCTGTGGCATTTCGTCTGGACCTCCCTCCTACGTTTAAAATTCATAATGTGTTCCACAAGTCATTACTTAAAAGGTATGTGGCACCAGTCATACCGTCACCTCTACCTCCTCCTCCTGTGTTGGTCAATGGTAACTTGGAATTTCAAGTATCAAAGATCATTGACTCACGTCTGAATCGCCGGTCCCTTCAGTACTTGGTGCATTGGAAGGGGTATTGGTCCAGAGGAGAGGACGTGGGTCCCTGCGTCTGATGTTAACGCAGATCGTTTGGTTCGGACCTTCCACAGAACTCACCCGGGCAGGCCTGGCCCTGAGGGTCCGGAGGCCCCTCGTAGAAGGGGGGGTACTGTCATGTGTGCATTGCCACGAAGATCGTCGCGGTTGCACATTTTGACTTCTCACAGCTGAGCTGCTGTTTCTTTGTGTTTGGCAGCTAGGGAGTTAATTCTGTCTGTGCTCGGTGCTGGGACTGGGTGCAGTTTCTCCCGGCTGCAATTGATTATTTGTTGATTGGTTTCCTTTAAATTCCTGGTTGTTTGCTTGGGGAGTTGCCAGTGAAACCTTCATGCAGACCACAGGTAGGAATGAATCTGTATAGACTTTAGTTGTGAGCTCCTTAGTTGTTCTAAGCTCAACTTGGTTAGAGTTTATTTCCAGACCATTTATGTTCCTTTGGTGTTTGAGTGTGTATGCAAGCGAGTGTTATCCTGTCTGTCTTATATGTCTAATCTGTGTATTTAGCTGAGATCAGCCCATATCCCTTTGGTGGTAGTCAGGATCCTTCTTAGGACTGATTACAGGGTTCAGGGTCTGATAGGAGACAGGGTTAGGTTGGAGACTTGGACCTCTGAACCATTATCAGTACCTCCAAGGTGAGGGATTAGTTAGGACCCCAGTTTAGGGTCAGGTTAGATCCCGGTCCACCTCTTTCCTGTTTCAGCTCATCAAGTCCTCAAGATTAACCCTGAGTTCAGCAGATATCGTGTCAGGTAAATTTATTCTATACTTACATGCTGATGTTGCTATACTAGTTGTTGTATAGAGTGTTGTTCCTGTATTAATAGTTTACTGACATTGTATACATATCATTAGACAGCGTGACAGAAACACATGAAATAGATCACTCTGTAATGACTCTATATGATATATGATTTTCAATTTTTGTATTGAATAACTGAAATAAATTAATTTTTTGATGATATTCTAATTTTGTGAGAAGCACGTGTATGTGTTCTGTTTTGCTGATATTGTGTCTCACCCCTTCAGTGTATATAGAGGACAGACCGCAGCTGTTCATCCTCAACCCCGTACACATACAGTGTGCTTTCATCGGGAAATAAGACACTGTCGCTTTTTGGTCTTTCTTCTGCTATCCAGGGAGATTCAGGTCTCCACATACACATTAGGAATTACATATGGGGTGTAAGTCAGGTTTGGCTCTGCACCATCTGTTTTGAGGGCACATGGCGAGGTGAGTTACTAGACTTAGGGTCCGTCCCAGATGGGTACGCTTGTCCATGGCTTTTGCACTTTTTGGATGATAGTTACGTGTGTCGCTATTCACTTACTGTTGGGTTTCTAGGTTATATTTTTCTGTTAATGGCCGCATAGAGAATGTGACACTGATCTTATGAGGGGCCACTGCCAGACCATTGTTTCTGGTTGTGCTCACATATAAGATGTGGCTGGGAGTTCTGGTCCTTAGGTTGCAGACTTCTGCTCCGAGGTGGTCCTCCTCACTGGTCATTTTTAGGATGCTCTCTGTGTGGGGGCTGCAAGCACTTGGTTGCGGTCAGTCCCTCTTCGTAATTAGATTACGCTGCATCTTTAATGATACTTGTCAGGTGATTATTACTGCAGGACAGTGTCAGAGATCGCAGCGACTCTTATCAAGGTTGTGTTTCAGGTTTTTTCTAAACATAGACCTTCAGAGAAGTCGCTCTGCTCCAAGTATGGAAGTGTTAAGAAGAGGTTAATGGCGGCGGATTATGGCCGGCGTTTGCTTCACGTTGCTCACAAGTGTAATTAGCCTCTTTGATGAAGGATTTGGTTTGGTTTTCCTCCAAGTTGCCAGTTTGGCCCTAGATCGAGCCGCGGTGTTCTTGCACAGTAAGGGCTGTTCTGGGAATATGCTGCTGACGAGGGTGTGGGCGATGCCAGGGTTGTGGGGTAATTAAATCACTGTATAAGTAATGAAGACTTCTCTACCTTCCTAAAAGACTTTGTTTCAGTTCTCGGCCATTTTTGAGATTTCTGATTGTTCTCCGTTATCGGACCATGTTTTGTTTCCATTGTCGGGGTGGAAACTTGTAGAAATCTAATAGTCCTCACAGCTGAAGTTTTGCTACACTTGTGTTTAGAAGACTTACAAAGCCTAAGATATCAGGTGTGATGTGGATCATCTCACCACTGAGGATCTGATCTCTACATTTGGAGATATTGAATTGACTAATAAGAGGCTTCCATAATATTTATGGCACACGTTACTGTATCTACGGAAACATCGGACCGACCTTTGTTCGGATAGAGGATTTAATAGTGAAGGTAATGAGAATGTGCGCCCTTCCGTCTGTAACATCCAGATATAATAGGATACAAACCATGAAAGGTGCATGGAAAGCAATAGTCAGTGGTATGCTGCCACATAGCCAGCCGGTGATTTGCCCCCAGAATGTGACAGGCCAACCATGCGGTCCACCCTCCCGGGCTTGTAGAATATGTACTCTGTCCCTAAAACCTTCCCTTATATGTTCATCAGGCTCACAGACACATTAACCCATTTAATCCCTGTCCTGCAGCTCATGAGACGCCATGTGGGATTAATTCATTACGCCGTGCTAGGACGCTGCTCTCTCAATTAAGTATTTCCATGTTATGTGTGTCATTCAGATTTAGTCATTATGACAAATTTCCATGGTCGCTCAGTCGGCTTCCTCCCCATACTGAGACCTTGACTGAGAAGGACAAGAGGTGGCAGGTCTCATTCACACATGACAATAGCTGGGGGTGGAGGACACAGAAAAGGAGCAGGTCGACATCTAAGGTAATGCATAGGATAGTGGCAGACCACACAGATAGAGTGATCCAGTGTGTGAATGACCAGCGCCAGGAGTGATCCAGTGTATGAAAGAGCAGCTCCAGGAGAGATCTAGTGTGTGAATCACCAGCTCCAGAAGAGATCCATTATGAGCATGACCAGCGCCGAGAGGGATCCAGTGTACGAATTACTAGAGCCAGGAGAGATCCAGTGTGTGAATGACCAGCGCCAGGAGAGATCCAGAGTGTAATGACCTGCGTAAGGAGAGATCCAGTGTATGAATTACTAGAGCCAGGATAGATCCAGTGTATGAAAGAGCAGCTCCAGTTGAGATCTAGTGTGTGAATGACCAGCTCCAGGAGAGATCCAGTATGAGCATGACCAATGCCGGGAGAGATCCAGTGTGTGAATGACCAGCGCCAGGAGTGATCCAGTGTATGAAAGAGCAGCTCCAGGAGAGATCTAGTGTGTGAATGACCAGCTCCAGAAGAGATCCCGTATGTGCATGACCAGCGCCTGGAGAGATCCAGTGTATGAATTACTATAGCCAGGAGAGATCCAGAGTGTGAATGACCAGTGCCAGGAGAGATCCAGTGTATGAAAGAGCAGCTCCAGGAGAGATCTAGTGTGTGAATCACCAGCTCCAGAAGAGATCCATTATGAGCATGACCAGCGCCGGGAGGGATCCAGTGTACGAATTACTAGAGCCAGGAGAGATCCAGTGTGTGAATGACCAGCGCCAGGAGAGATCCAGAGTGTGAATGACCTGCGTAAGGAGAGATCCAGTGTATGAATTACTAGAGCCAGGATAGATCCAGTGTATGAAAGAGCAGCTCCAGTTGAGATCTAGTGTGTGAATGACCAGCTCCAGGAGAGATCCAGTATGAGCATGACCAATGCGGGAGAGATCCAGTGTATGAATTACTAGAGAAAGGAGAAATCCAGTGTATGAAAGAGCAGCTCCAGGAGAGATCCAGTGTGTGAATGACCGGCGCCAGGAGAAATCCAGTGTGTGAATGACCAGCGCCAGGAGAAATTGAGTGAAAGAACAGCTCCAGGAGAGATCCAGTGTGTGAATGACCAGCGATCTGATCATCGCCTGTGTGTAGCAGAAGCGATCAAAGTACTGCTGCTTCTAGTCTCCCGTGGTGACTATTGAATCATGCAAAAAGTAAAAAAAAGTGTTTAAAAATATTAGAAAAAAAAAGTTCAACCCAACCCCCTTTCCAAAATAAAAATAAAAAAATCAAACATACACGTTTGGTATCACAGCGTTCAGAATCACCCAATCTATCAATATAAAAAATAATTAATCCGACCGCTAAACGGTGTAACGAGAAAAAAATTAAAAACACCAGAATTACATTTTTTTTGGTCACCACTAATTTACAATAAAATGCAATAACAGGTAATCAAAAAACGTCAGCTAGGCACGCAAAAAATAAGCCAACACCCAGCCCCAGATCACGAAAAATGGAGATGCTACAGGTCTCGGAAAATGGTGCCATTTTTTTAACAAATTTGGGAATTTTTTTCACCACTTAAATAAAAAACAACCTAGACGTGTTTGGTATCTATGAACTCATAATGACCCTGAGAATCATAATGGCAGGTCAGTCTTGGCATTTATTGAACATGGTAAAAAAAAATAACTGTGGAACTGCATTTTTTTTGCAATTTCTCCGCACTTAGAATTTATTTCCCGTTTTCCAGTACACAGTATGTTAAAACCAATGGTGTCCTTCAAAAACAAGCCCTCACATGGCCATATTGACAGAAAAATAAAAATGCACTGGAAAGAAGGGGAGCAAAAATCAGATATTCAAAAGCTGAAATACCCTTGGTCGTTAAGGGGTTAATATATTACTCCAATAGGATTTGTGAGGTATCCAGTGTATGAATGACCAGTGCCATGATAGATCCAGTGTATGTCATCACGTATGCTATCCTTAATAATGACCCTCCATGTGGATCACTCTGTCAGGTCGTCGCTTGCAGCGCTTTTGCAGTGATACTGAATGAGTGTTACCTGCCGCTCGCTCGGCTGCCGCGCCGAAGACAAGTCCCCATTAGAAGCCTCTATCGATTTCTAAATTTGAGTGCTTTTCAATCACGGTTTTATCACATTCTTATAGTTTTCACAGAACTGTTTAATTTTTGCCTAAGATTTGTAAAAATTGCCTCAAAATTTCAAAGCATGAATATCATCTTTTTTCCATCTTGTAAAATTAGAGAAGGTTTAGCCCCAGAGCAGCTGAGCGGCACCGTCCAGTGTGAGTTTCTGCTGCGCTGAAATTTAGCTCCTCTCGTCAGAGGTCCAGGCTGTGGATCTTACCACCAGATTTCATCTGCAGATCTGCTCTTTCGGATTAGCTTCTGTATATCCAAACAAGAAGAAAAGGTAGCACACTGTAGCGCTATAGCTTGCAAACACGAAATATGAAAAATATGAAAAATGAATTACATCATTACCTTAGAAATATGAAAAATTGAGAAGTCTTAGCGCATAAGATGGCCAAATTATGTGAGCCTGATAGCCACGTCAAGGCTCTTCTCGTATATCAGGTCCCTAACTAATGCCTATCCTCGCTTTAGAAAAGTCTGTCTGCATGGGAACCTATGAATCCTCTTTTCAGACTAAAATCTACATCTCTGTGGAGGGGTGATGAACCTGCTGTAATTAAAAGGCCTGTGACCACCAGGTGGAGTGCTCAGGCAGAAGGTAAATGAATACATATCAAAAAACTGACCGGCACATCCAAACTTAGATTCAGTGTGAACAGGTGCTAAACCTAGAGTCACCAACTCATATACATACAAGAAGAAAAGGTAGCACACTGTAGTGCTATAGCTTGCAAACACGAAATATGAAAAATATGAAAAATTAATTACATCATTACCTTAGAAATATGAAAAATTGAGAAGTCTTAGCGCATAAGATGGCGAAATTATGTGAGCCTGATAGCCACGTCAAGGCTCTTCTCGTATATCAGGTCCCTAACTAATGCCTATCCTCGCTTTAGAAAAGTCTGTCTGCATGGGAACCTATGAATCCTCTTTTCAGACTAAAATCTACATCTCTGTGGAGGGGTGATGAACCTGCTGTAATTAAAAGGCCTGTGACCACCAGGTGGAGTGCTCAGGCAGAAGGTAAATGAATACATATCAAAAAACTGACCGGCACATCCAAACTTAGATTCAGTGTGAACAGGTGCTAAACCTAGAGTCACCAACTCATATACATACAAGAAGAAAAGGTAGCACACTGTAGCGCTATAGCTTGCAAACACGAAATATGAAAAATATGAAAAATGAATTACATCATTACCTTAGAAATATGAAAAATTGAGAAGTCTTAGCGCATAAGATGGCCAAATTATGTGAGCCTGATAGCCACGTCAAGGCTCTTCTCGTATATCAGGTCCCTAACTAATGCCTATCCTCGCTTTAGAAAAGTCTGTCTGCATGGGAACCTATGAATCCTCTTTTCAGACTAAAATCTACATCTCTGTGGAGGGGTGATGAACCTGCTGTAATTAAAAGGCCTGTGACCACCAGGTGGAGTGCTCAGGCAGAAGGTAAATGAATACATATCAAAAAACTGACCGGCACATCCAAACTTAGATTCAGTGTGAACAGGTGCTAAACCTAGAGTCACCAACTCATATACATACAAGAAGAAAAGGTAGCACACTGTAGCGCTATAGCTTGCAAACACGAAATATGAAAAATATGAAAAATGAATTACATCATTACCTTAGAAATATGAAAAATTGAGAAGTCTTAGCGCATAAGATGGCCAAATTATGTGAGCCTGATAGCCACGTCAAGGCTCTTCTCGTATATCAGGTCCCTAACTAATGCCTATCCTCGCTTTAGAAAAGTCTGTCTGCATGGGAACCTATGAATCCTCTTTTCAGACTAAAATCTACATCTCTGTGGAGGGGTGATGAACCTGCTGTAATTGAAAGGCCTGTGACCACCAGGTGGAGTGCTCAGGCAGAAGGTAAATGAATACATATCAAAAAACTGACCGGCACATCCAAACTTAGATTCAGTGTGAACAGGTGCTAAACCTAGAGTCACCAACTCATATACATACAAGAAGAAAAGGTAGCACACTGTAGCGCTATAGCTTGCAAACACGAAATATGAAAAATATGAAAAATGAATTACATCATTACCTTAGAAATATGAAAAATTGAGAAGTCTTAGCGCATAAGATGGCGAAATTATGTGAGCCTGATAGCCACGTCAAGGCTCTTCTCGTATATCAGGTCCCTAACTAATGCCTATCCTCGCTTTAGAAAAGTCTGTCTGCATGGGAACCTATGAATCCTCTTTTCAGACTAAAATCTACATCTCTGTGGAGGGGTGATGAACCTGCTGTAATTAAAAGGCCTGTGACCACCAGGTGGAGTGCTCAGGCAGAAGGTAAATGAATACATATCAAAAAACTGACTGGCACATCCAAACTTAGATTCAGTGTGAACAGGTGCTAAACCTAGAGTCACCAACTCATATACATACAAGAAGAAAAGGTAGCACACTGTAGCGCTATAGCTTGCAAACACGAAATATGAAAAATATGAAAAATGAATTACATCATTACCTTAGAAATATGAAAAATTGAGAAGTCTTAGCGCATAAGATGGCCAAATTATGTGAGCCTGATAGCCACGTCAAGGCTCTTCTCGTATATCAGGTCCCTAACTAATGCCTATCCTCGCTTTAGAAAAGTCTGTCTGCATGGGAACCTATGAATCCTCTTTTCAGACTAAAATCTACATCTCTGTGAGGGGTGATGAACGTGCTGTAATTAAAAGGCCTGTGACCACCAGGTGGAGTGCTCAGGCAGAAGGTAAATGAATACATATCAAAAAACTGACCGGCACATCCAAACTTAGATTCAGTGTGAACAGGTGCTAAACCTAGAGTCACCAACTCATATACATACAAGAAGAAAAGGTAGCACACTGTAGCGCTATAGCTTGCAAACACGAAATATGAAAAATATGAAAAATGAATTACATCATTACCTTAGAAATATGAAAAATTGAGAAGTCTTAGCGCATAAGATGGCCAAATTATGTGAGCCTGATAGCCACGTCAAGGCTCTTCTCGTATATCAGGTCCCTAACTAATGCCTATCCTCGCTTTAGAAAAGTCTGTCTGCATGGGAACCTATGAATCCTCTTTTCAGACTAAAATCTACATCTCTGTGGAGGGGTGATGAACCTGCTGTAATTAAAAGGCCTGTGACCACCAGGTGGAGTGCTCAGGCAGAAGGTAAATTAATACATATCAAAAAACTGACTGGCACATCCAAACTTAGATTCAGTGTGAACAGGTGCTAAACCTAGAGTCACCAACTCATATACATACAAGAAGAAAAGGTAGCACACTGTAGCGCTATAGCTTGCAAACACGAAATATGAAAAATATGAAAAATGAATTACATCATTACCTTAGAAATATGAAAAATTGAGAAGTCTTAGCGCATAAGATGGCCAAATTATGTGAGCCTGATAGCCACGTCAAGGCTCTTCTCGTATATCAGGTCCCTAACTAATGCCTATCCTCGCTTTAGAAAAGTCTGTCTGCATGGGAACCTATGAATCCTCTTTTCAGACTAAAATCTACATCTCTGTGGAGGGGTGATGAACCTGCTGTAATTAAAAGGCCTGTGACCACCAGGTGGAGTGCTCAGGCAGAAGGTAAATGAATACATATCAAAAAACTGACCGGCACATCCAAACTTAGATTCAGTGTGAACAGGTGCTAAACCTAGAGTCACCAACTCATATACATACAAGAAGAAAAGGTAGCACACTGTAGCGCTATAGCTTGCAAACACGAAATATGAAAAATATGAAAAATGAATTACATCATTACCTTAGAAATATGAAAAATTGAGAAGTCTTAGCGCATAAGATGGCCAAATTATGTGAGCCTGATAGCCACGTCAAGGCTCTTCTCGTATATCAGGTCCCTAACTAATGCCTATCCTCGCTTTAGAAAAGTCTGTCTGCATGGGAACCTATGAATCCTCTTTTCAGACTAAAATCTACATCTCTGTGGAGGGGTGATGAACCTGCTGTAATTAAAAGGCCTGTGACCACCAGGTGGAGTGCTCAGGCAGAAGGTAAATGAATACATATCAAAAAACTGACCGGCACATCCAAACTTAGATTCAGTGTGAACAGGTGCTAAACCTAGAGTCACCAACTCATATACATACAAGAAGAAAAGGTAGCACACTGTAGTGCTATAGCTTGCAAACACGAAATATGAAAAATATGAAAAATGAATTACATCATTACCTTAGAAATATGAAAAATTGAGAAGTCTTAGCGCATAAGATGGCCAAATTATGTGAGCCTGATAGCCACGTCAAGGCTCTTCTCGTATATCAGGTCCCTAACTAATGCCTATCCTCGCTTTAGAAAAGTCTGTCTGCATGGGAACCTATGAATCCTCTTTTCAGACTAAAATCTACATCTCTGTCAGGTCGGTCAGTTTTTGATATGTAGCTTCTGTATATCGTCACACGCTCACCAGGAGGACAGGACATGGAGGAGAAGAGAACTACGGTAAATCACCAAGATGGGATTCTTAAAAAACTGGGGTGCAGACTGTGGGGAAGGCGCCAACAGGAGGAAGACTTTCCAGTACCATCCTAAAAACACAGCACATACTAGAGAAAATCCACTGAGCGACGGTTAGTAATAAGCGCATGGTGAAGAGATGACGGCTTATATGACAAGAAGAAAACAAATGAAAATTGAACCTAAGGCCGGAGTCACATACAACATATAAAAATACGGACTGTATTTTACGGTCGTAATACGCAGAAATGTTCCTGAACAGTGATCCGTATGTCATCCGTTGTCAAGGTGTGGCTGCGGATTTTGTGCATGTAAGCATCCGTATGTAATCCGTATGGCATCCTTATAGCGTTTTTTTCTCGCAACCTTGCAAAATGGACATTTAACGGTTTTGAGGCCTGAAAATAATTTAAATCATCATCAGCAACCCTATTTATTTCCTCTACAACAGGTGGTAGCCTCCAATCTGGCCATTTTGGTGCTGTGCTTGTGTTTGGTGTCTTGTTGGTTTGTTGCCAGCATGTCAGACAGACTTAGGTTCACCCCATCTGAGCATGATCTATACAACTGGGTTTTGTCACGACACTTTGGGAAGCCATACCCAGTGATTGTGGATCCGAGGAGGAGGAGACGAATGTGGGTCCATCCGCTTTTGAGGCAACGCCTCACTAAAGGCCATTTCCACTGTATAAGCATCTCTGCGGACACATCCCGACAAGTTTTACCAATATTGTCACATGAGTGTGGCGCCCTGAGGGTCCAGTCACCACAGAGATGCTGCATCGCACCCAGCGGTGTGGCACCTGACTCTCAGGTAAGAAGGAAGCACCCCATTGACTCCAACCACTGCATCCATCAAACATCATGCTAGCTGAGTGCAGGCGGACCCTTCGGGAGGATGGTCTGACTCAGGCTGGTTAGAACAGGGTGTAGCTAGATGGGTGGGTGGAGCTTAGGCAGCATTAGGCTGCGTGTGAGATTAGAGAATCCAGTTTGAGACAGGCAGTCAGTGTGTGGGTACTGGACTGTCCTGCTGCTCCTCTGAGTTCACCTCAGGGAGCCTTGCTGTGAGAGCGAAAGGGTCCAGGGCGAGACAGTAACTGAGGCTGTGCCCCATCCTGAAGAAAGGAGGACTAGTGGGAAAGTTCAGCTCCACTAGTAACACCGAGAACAGTGGGTCTCTCCAAGGGGCCACTAGCCACCATAAACTCACCGGGAGGAAGCTTAGGGGTCAAGTACGTCCAGGACTTCCGCACTGGGTGGCCTCGCAAACCACCAGTCCAGTCTGGTAACTGAAAGGGCCCAATACTCCCTCGTCCGAGGGCTCTGTGGTGGCGGGGTGCATGGAAGTGAGGAGTGTAGCACCTAGAGAAGAAGCCGGAAAGGAACATACAAAAGGGAGTCTTTGGAAACACGACTAACTTACCTGAGGGTTGCTGGACCACTCTCTTGGAGGACACAGCGCCTGGCTGGCATCTGTATGTACAACAGACTGTGAGTAAAAACCCTGAAACTGCAACAGAACTGTTTCCTGATTATTCCGGTGACGCACACTCCCCTCTGCTACATTCCCCCTGCACCATTACTACACCTTTCATCTACCTGCCCTGGAAGGACTCTGTCTCACCTGTGGGAGACTTAACAACTAGTTGCACAACACCATCCCTTCCAGAGGACCTGCACAGCAGCGCTGGTCACCCTGACCAGGTACTACAGGTGGCGTCACGAATCATCATACGAACATTTATTCCCCTGTAAATATCCCCCTTTTTTGGTGAGCGCCCAGGTCCACGGACCGAGCCGTGGCTGCCCGTGATATCCCCATAGAAGAATACGGGCTCGGTGCCGAGTACCCCACGGCCCTGGCGGGCGGCTCATGAGCAGTTGCCACCTTTGATGTTTTGTTGGAGATAGTGCGTCCTGAGATCACCTTTCAGAACACCAGGATGCGCAAATGTATATCTACTGAGGAGCGCCTTGTCCTTACTTTACGGTATTTATTCCTCATCCTCATACTCTATGTTGATGATTTTTCGCTAAATGTAGTATCTAGTTCTGGTTACCATTTTCGGTTATTTTCTTTCTTCTATATATCACAAATCTCTACTCTTAGTAATAATAATATGTTATTTATGAAAAATTTACATAGCCTATGTATATTTTTTTAGGTTGTGATTGCCTGGCTTGTTAGTTACACACTGTTGTTGTGATCTATATGATTTTTGATAAAACTTGAACATGTTTTAATTCATTTTTTGTCAAAATTTGTTTGCTTTTAGCTTCCTCACAACTGGTCTGTCATATGCAGCACTCCATCATGAATTTTTGATTGGGAAATCTACAATATCTGGCGTAGTCCGAAATCTGGTCACAACTTCATCAAGTGGTCATACCTGAGCCCAAGATTGAAGACTGGTTGCAGATTGCCTGGGGATTTGAGGAGCACTGCCAATTTCCCAATTGTATTGGAGCCCTGGATGGGAAGCACATATGTGTGCATAAGCCGCCAAACTCACGGTCCCAATTCTATAATTATAAACAATATTTTTCTGCAGTTTTGTTGGCTCTGGTTGACAGTCTCTACAGGTTTATAATTGTAGACATTGGGGCTTATGGAAGAACTGGAGACTCTACAGTCTTCAATTCTTCCATTATGGATCGGCGGCTGCGCAATAAGGCTGTGTTTCCACGCTCAGGAAACACAGCGCTTTGGACGGAGCGGACAAAGCCCCGCCCCCTTTTGAACGCGCGGTCATTCCGGATGTGTTCACGGAACACATCCGGAACACATGCAGAATGACCGCAGGGCTACATAGCCCTGTGTTATTTCCCTTGCAGCGACGCAGCGTCGCCGCAAGGGAATAGGACATGCTGCGGTCTAAAAAGACGCGCCGCATGTCCATAAACGCAGGTCTTCCGCCTGCGTGTTTTGAAGCATAGTGGAGACGGGATTTCTTGAAATCCCCTCCACCATGCTGTAACATCTGGATGCTGCGTGTTTGACGCTGCGCCAACGCACAGCGGCAAACACGCAGCAAATCCCGACTGTTTCCTGACCGTGGAAACATACCCTAACCAGTTGGACTTACCACCACCACGTCAGCTTCCAGGCTCCAATCAAGATTCTGTGCCTTATTTCCTTGTTGCACATGAGGCCTTTCAATTAACCTGTCATGGAATGAGGCCATATCCCCATCAAAACCTGGACTGTTATGTTTTGGTAGCTGAGGAGAGCAGGCAAAAGCGGCAATACACCAGAGAGGTTGGAATCTACTGGATTGCAGTACCCTGACTAACCACCACAACTAAAGGCAGCCGTGGAGCGTTCCTACGTTGGTCCTAGATGCCTTATCACAGCCTGAGAGGCTAACTACACCTAAAGATAGAAAGAGGAAAGCTATCTGCCCCGGAGCAGATCCCCAAAGAACATAGGAAGCCCCCAAACATGTAATGGCGGTTAGACAAGAGGAAATACAGACACAGACAGAAAATAGTATGAGCAAACGCTGGGGCCCAATCTGACTTAGACAGCCACAGCCGCAGAAAAAAAACTGGAAAAGGCAAATGAACAAACAACAATGGCTCCAGAGGAACCGAGAGGAGACCAAGCCCCCGGGGAGGGAACCTGGCCAACCTCACAGAAATGCAGAGAAATATACAAATGGCAAGCACAAAAACAAAACACAGAAAATATGTTATCTGAGAGCAGGAGAAGAGGCAAGACTCAGCAAGCTTCCAAGTGAACCAGGAAACAACGTTGAGACAAGAACAATTGATCACCGGCAACCATGATGGGGGGAAACCTCCCTTATATCCAGCCAGTCTGTGATCCCTGATTGCCAATCCTCATTGAATGGTTCAGTACTGTTTGCAACCACCAGAGGGAGCTTCTGCTCAGAATTAATTTCTAACACATTCACAACAGTACCCCCCCCTTGAGGAGGGGTCACCGAACCCTCATTTGTGCAACCAGGTCGGTCAGGATGAGCTCTGTGATACGCACGGATCAGTCTCCTAGCATGGATGTCCGAAGCAAACACCCAAGAATTGTCCTCCTGACCATAACCTCTCCACTTAACCAAATACTGGAGTTTCCGTCTAGAAAAACGAGAATCCAATATTTTCTCAACCACATACTCCAGATTGCCCTCAACCAAAACAGGGTCAGGGGGCGCAGCCATAGGAACCACTGGCTCGACAAACCTCTTCAATAAGGACTTGTGGAACACGTTATGGATCTTAAATGTCCCTGGAAGAAGTAAACAAAAGGAAACAGGATTAAGAATCTCCATGATCTTATAAGGTCCAATAAACCTAGGCTTAAACTTAGGAGATGCAACTCTCATATGGATATTTCTTGAGGACAACCAGACCAAGTCCCCCACTTTAAACCGAGGACCATCAGTCCTATGCCGGTTGGCAAACCGCTGGGCCTTCTCCTGAGAGAGGGACAACCTCTCCACTACCTGGTCCCAAATCTGCTGCATACGCTCCACAACAGAGTCAACACCCGGACAGACAGAAGCCTCCGTCTGTCCTGAAAAAAATCGAGGGTGAAACCCAAAATTGCAGAAAAATGGAGACATCAAAGTGGCAGAGCTTGCCCTATTATTAAGAGCAAACTCAGCCAAGGGCAAAAAAGAGACCCAGTCATCTTGATCAGCAGACACAAAGCATCTCAGATAAGTCTCCAATGTCTGGTTTGTTCTCAGTTTGTCCATTGGTCTGAGGATGAAAAGCAGAGGAGAAAGACAATTGAACACCAAGTTTAGAACAAAAAGTCCTCCAAAATCTGGAAACAAACTGGACTTTTCTATCAGACACAATGTTCTCAGGAATGCCGTGTAACCGAACCACGTGCTGAAAGAACAAAGGCACCAATTCGGAGGAGGAAGGCAACTTAGGTAATGGCACAAGATGTATCATCTTGGAAAACCTATCACAAATCACCCAGATAACGGTCATTCTCTGAGAAACAGGGAGGTCGGAAATAAAATCCATAGAGATATGGGTCCATGGTCTCTTGGGCACAGGCAATGGCATCAACAAACCACTAGAGCGAGAGCAAGGCTTGGAGCGAGAGCAAGTCCCACAGGACTGCACAAGTTCCCTGACGTCACGAGACAAAGTAGGCCACCAAAAGGACCGACTCACCAAGTCTCTGGAACCAAAAATTCCAGGATGACCGGCCAACGCGGAACAATGAATCTCAGACATCACACTCTTCTTCCACTGGTCTGGGACAAACAATTTCCCAACAGGGCAGCGCTTGGGTTTTTCCTCCTGACACCCCTCCAGAGCCAGTCTCAAATTGGGCGAGATGGTGGAAAGAACTACAGCCTCTTTCAAAATAACAGCAGGATCAGATAACTCAGGAGAGTCCGAAAGGAAACTCCTCGAGAGGGCATCCGCCTTAATATTCTTAGTGCCAGGAAGAAAGGAAACCACAAAATTAAAATGTGTGAAAAACAAGGCCCACCTGGCCTGTCTAGGATTAAGTCGCTTGGCTGATTCCAGATAAACCAGATTCTTATGGTCCGTGAGGACCACCACCTGATGTTTGGCTCCCTCCAGCCAATATCTCCACTCTTCAAAAGCCCACTTCATGGCTAGTAACTCCCGATTACCCACGTCATAATTACGTTCAGTTGGAGAAAATTTTCGAGAGAAAAAAGCACAAGGGTTACTTTTAGAGGTCTCAGGATCTCTTTGGGACAAAACGGCACCTGCCCCAATTTCAGAGGCATCAACCTCCACCTAAAATGGCAGAGAAACATCAGGCTGCCGCAGAACAGGAGCAGAAGTGAATCTCCGCTTAAGCTCCTGAAACGCAGAGACTGCCTCAGGAGGCCAATTCACCACATCAGAACCCTTTTTGGTCAAATCAGTCAATGGTTTAACAATAACAGAGAAATTACCAATAAATTTACGATAAAAATTGGCAAAACCCAAGAATCTCTGAAGAGCCTTTAATGAAGTAGGTTGGACCCAATCACAGATGGCCTGAACCTTGACCGGGTCCATTTCAATAACAGATGAAGACAAAATGAATCCCAGAAATGAGATCCTCTGTATGCCAAAAAGACACTTTGATCCCTTCACATACAGAGCATTCTCTCTCAAAATCTGGAACACAGTCCGAACATGTTTCACATGAGAGTCCCAGTCATTGGAAAAAATCAAGATATCATCCAAATAAACAATCAGAAATTTATCCACAAAATCCCTGAAAATGTCATTCATGAAGGACTGGAAGACGGAAGGAGCATTAGTGAGCCCAAAGGGCATCACTAGGTACTCAAAATGCCCCTCTGAGGTATTAAACGCCGTCTTCCATTCATCCCCGTGCTTAATGCGAATAAGGTTATACGCCCCCCTGAGGTCAAGCTTGGTAAACCAAGTAGCACCTTTCACCCTGGAAAACAGGTCAGAGATCAAGGGTAACGGATATTGATATTTCACAGTGATATTGTTCAAGAGACGATAATCAATACACGGCCTTAATGAACCATCCTTTTTGGCCACAAAGAAAGAACCGGCACCCAAGGGTGAAGAGGATGGTCTGATATGACCCTTCTCCAATGACTCCTTGATATAAGACCGCATAGCGTCATGTTCAGGTACAGACAAGTTAAAAAGGCGACCTTTAGGGAATTTACTACCAGGCACTAATTCAATAGCGCAGTCATAGCTCCTATGGGGGGGGCAAGGATGCAGATTTACTTTCGCTAAACACATAAGAAAAATCAGTCAAAAAGTCAGGCACATCTTGAGCCTGGGGAGAGGCAGAAAAACAGGAGTGTTGGCATTAACACATTGGCAGCCCCAACTGGTTACAGACACAGATTTCCAATCCAAAACAGGATTATGAGACTGCAACCAAGGGAAACCTAGTACAATAATGTCATGCAGATTATACAGCACAAAAAATTTGCAACTCTCCTGATGATCAGGTTCAACCCTCATTATCACCTGAGTAGAGAACTGGGGTTTATTCTCAGCCAAAGGGGTAGAATCAATCCCCAGTAGGGGAATAGACTTCCGTAGGAGTATCAAGGGAAACCCACAACGTTTAGCAAAATCAAAATCCATCAGGTTAATAGCTGCTCCCGAATCAACAAAAGCCTGAGCAGAAAATGTGGACAGGGAGCAAATCAGGGTAAAAGTCAACAGAAATTTAGTCTGAACACTACCCAAGACAACTGAGCGTGCAAAACGTCTTCCCCGCTTAGGGCAGACTGAAATAGCATGAGAGGCATCACCACAGTAGAAACATAACCCATTGCGTTTTCGAAACTCATGACGCTGTGCCCCAGAAGCCACTCTATCACACTGCATGGGCTCAGAAGCTGGTTCACAAGGCAACACCATTCCACGCATACCTCTACGCTCACGCAAACGTCTGTCAATTTGAATCGCCAATGACATAGAATCATTGAGACCAGAGGGAGCAGGAAACCCACCATAACATCTTTTACATTCTCTGACAGACCCTTCTGAAAAAGAGCTGCCAAAGCATCATCATTCCATTTGGTCAGAACTGCCCACTTTCGGAATTTCTGACAGTACAACTCAGCGTCCTCAAGCCCTTGGTTATAATGCCAACAAGGTTTTTTCAGCTTGATCAGTGACATTAGGTTCATCGTACAATAACCCCAGAGCCAGGTAAAATACATCAACATTACTCAAAACAGGGTCCCCAGGTGTCAGGGAAAAAGCCCAATCCTGAGGATCGGCGCGCAGGAGAGAGATGACAATTTGAACCTGCTGTGCTGTGTTCCCTGAGGACTTAGGTTTTAAGGCGAAAAAACAACTTACAGTTATTTTTGAAATTCAGAAATTTAGCTCGATCCCCTAAAAACAAATCTGGCATGGGGATCCTAGGTTCCACAACCGGTAATCCTGCAAGATAGGTAGCAATACTCCGAACTTCAGTGGCAAGCTGATTCACACAGCCAGACAACTGTGCAAACTCCATTGAGAGAAAAAAAATCCTCCTCAGCACCCAGAGAAAAAGAGGGAAAAAAATGCAACAAACAGAAAAAAAAAATCTCTGACAACTTTTCCTTTTTTCCACACTATTTTTCCCTTCTGTAAGTACCATATAATTTTCAGTTTGGCCGGTGATACTGTTATGTTTTGGTAGCTGAGGAGAGCAGGCAAAAACGGCAATACACAAGAGAGGTTGGAATCTACTGGATTGCAGTACCCTGACTAACCACCACAACTAAAGGCAGCCGTGGAGCGTTCCTACGTTGGTCCTATGTAATTGGAAAAACAGCCGCACTCAAACAATCTTTCAATGCAAGTGAAAAAAGTTTTATTTGAAGACACCACAGCATAAAAAACGTGTAGAGGTAACGTTTCGACCCTGCAATGGGTCTTTCTCAAACCTTAAGGAAGATAACATAAAAGGAACAGAGGAGGCCACTGTGGAGGTGCACCTGTACCTTCATCCTACCAGGACCTTCAGTTGGTCCCTGCCCTGTCGGATTTCCGTATATATGGCCTGGAGCCTTTTCAAGTTTTCATATTCCACAGTGGCCTCCTCTGTTCCTTTTCTGTTATCTTCCTTAAGGTTTGAAAAAGACTCATTGCAGGGTCGAAACGTTACCTCTACACGTTTTTTATGCTGTGGTGTCTTCAAATAAAACTTTTTTCACTTGCATTGAAAGATTGTTTGAGTGCGGCTGTTTTTCCAATTACATGAGTATCTGGCCTAGTTCCAGGTTCAGCCTGCACCTATTCGTTACTACAGAGTGCACGCCTTTTTCTACTATATTACCCTACGTTGGTCCTAGACGCCTCGTCACAGCCTGAGAGGCTAACTACACCTAAAGATAGAAAGAGGAAAGCTATTTGCCCCGGAGCAGATCCCCAAAGAACATAGGAAGCCCCCAAACATGTAATGGCGGTTAAACAAGGGGAAATACAGACACAGACAGAAAATAGTATGAGCAAACGCTGGGGCCCAATCTGACTTAGACAGAAAAGGATAGGAAGGATACTTACTGCAATCAAAGAAAACCCTAAAAAAAGCCAACGCTACTAATTGCAAAAACACCTGAGATCACACGACCTCTACCACCTAAATTAGTTCTCTGGTGTAACAAAACTAAGCCGCAGCCACAGAAAAAAAACTGGAAAAGGCAAATGAACAAACAACAATGGCTCCAGAGTAACCGAGAGGAGACCAAGCCCCCCGGGGAGGGAACCTGGCCAACCTCACAGAAATGCAGAGAAATATACAAATGGCAAGCACAAAAACAAAAAACAGAAAATATCTTATCTGAGAGCAGGAGAAGAGGCAAGACTCAGCAAGCTTCCAAGTGAACCAGGAAACAACGTTGAGACAAGAACAATTGATCACCGGCAACCATGATGGGGGGAAACCTCCCTTATATCCAGCCAGTCTGTGATCCCTGATTGCCAATCCTCATTGAATGGTTCAGTACTGTTTGCAACCACCAGAGGGAGCTTCTGCTCAGAATTCATTTCTAAAACATTCATAACACTGGACCACCAGCGCAGAATCTTTAACTTGCGCCTATCACGCGCAAGACGACTGGTGGAGTGTGCCTTTGGCATTCTTTGTGAGTGAAGCAAACGTAAATGAGGTCATAAAAGCATATGTGGTCCTACATAACTTCACCAGAATTCATGATTGCTCCTCATCTGAAGGTGTGTTGGCCAATGTGGGTAGGCCTATACCACATGTGATCCCTCACCGTCGTCCGCTCTCAGGACTGAAAGTATGTGATGCTTTCACAAATTATTTTTTAACACCCCAGGGTGCTATCTCTTGGCAGGAGCATGCTGTATCTATGTTTCAAATGTTTGTGTATATAAAAACCTTTTTCCGTTAAGTTGTGTGTTTTCATTTACATTATGTTATATATTTTATATTTTGAGCTTTAAGTAATGAATTCAATGAGACAAAACTTGGCATTTTAGAACTTTTTATGCAGCCAAAATAATTATTTTGGTACCGAAAACCATATTTCAGTCATATGGCTTTTGTGCCAATGCAAACTTGGGCATACCTTTTTTCCATATTTTTTAAATCAAATATTTGAACATAAAAATAAATGTGGGCAAGCAAAATCAGAACAAACTAAGTTTTACAAATTTTGGTAGGTTGGGGGTGGTGATGGCTGGAGTCCAGCCTCAGTTTGTTGCAGGCTTTGGTGTCCAACTTGCCCTTCACCCTGTGTGGGGGCATAATCGTGGCCATGATGTATGGTGTGGCCAGGATCATGTTGCAGAGTTGACAAAGTGGCCAGAGGGATAATGGAGATGATACTCCTGGGGATTATGGTAGCCACGTGAGTCATACCCCCCAATATGGCCATGTCGTCCAAAGCCAGGTTGGGACCAGCCTTCAACGCTAGGACTGAACAAATGGCCATATTGGGGTGGTGGGTTCTAGGCTGCCATTTTGAGCCTGTGGTGGGCAAGGTTGGGTTTGGGGGGGAAGGGGGTGAGGTGTAGGCACACATGTAGGAGGTGCCTCCGATCCATATTGAGCCTGCACTTCTGCAGAGGGGGCAACTCGGAGGAGGTCACGGGGTGACAACTGCCACCACTCCAAGAACTCAAATACCTCATATGGGGTATTAGGGAGTGTGCATGCATCAATGAGGATCTGAATGGATCCTCGTACACGTAGCCTCACCTCACGGGGTAGGGGGACGAAGGTACCGGGCCAGGCTGCGGGAATATGCCTCCTCACCCTCATCCTGAGCAGCCCTGGACAGGTAATTGAGCACCCTCGTGTCAACATGCCTCCTGGTATTGGAGGCAGAGATCTGTCGCCCACGGCGGGATATGACAACAGTCTGGTGGGAGGCCTCAAGCTACACAGTAGGGCTGCTGCTGTTGCCCTGGTCCTCAAGGCTGCCAGGTGCTGGTGCAGCTGCTGGTACAGGTACTGGTGCAGGTGCAGGTGGATCTTGGGGATGCAGCTGGAAGGCTCAGAAGATGGGCCAGCCACCTCTTCACCTCCCCCAACCGGATCTATAATGGCCTCAGAATCCGACCCTGTCTCCCTCTCAGTGAGGTTGGACTGAGTTCTGTTATGAAAATTGACAAAAAAAAAAAGTTGGAGATATGACCCTAAACACCATATGTGTAATGTGGTGTGATGTATGTACTTACGGTCTGAGAGCCAGAAATGCCAGTCGGTCGCAACAGATATACTTCCGCTTGGTCGGTGCTGCATCTCCACCCCTGACCCGCTGCTGACGTTCCCGCCTGTATTGGTTGCGGATGCTGCGCCAGCGTTTCATCACAACTTCCACTGCAATGTGACACAATAATTTATTAGTACATTGTGCAAATTTGAGCAACAACTTTATATACATTTAACATAGTCATGTGGCCTAGTAAGGCGTCAGTTAGAAACAATCTCGATTACACAGAATGAGCAAAAACTACACATAATATGATTTTAGGGGCTACTGGGAAAACTTGTTATTTAGTGCAGTTAATATGATTATTAATAAATGAGAGAACTTACTAATTTGTTGCTGTCCCTCAAGTGGACGTTCCTCAAAATCTGGAAACATTTGTCCACAGATGCGCCTCCATGCCGCCTCTTTTCTGGCCCGGTCGGAATAATGTGCATCCCTCTGGTCCCAAAGTTCTGGCCTTTCCTGGACCAGAACGATAAGCATCTCTACATTGGGTAGGTAGACCTGCTGCAGGACTCCGTGGAGGCATTCTTCCGGGATGTCTGGAGCGCTTTTTCAGCTAATTAGCATGTCTAAGCTACCTGATAATGGCTTGGCACATTCCTTGTCACCTGAAAAAGTCTTGCGTATTTCTCGCAAGTCACACGTGTGGTCCGTGTGTAATCTGTATTTTTCTCGCACCCATAGACTTGCATTGGTGTTTTACGCCCGTAATACGCTGACAATCGCAGCATACTGCGATTTTCTCGGCCCGTTTAATACGGCAGAGAAAAAATCAGCTGATGGGAGCTGCCCCATAGATTAACATTGGTCTGAGTGCAATGTGAGTTTTTCTCGCATAGCACTCATCCGTATTTCTCTCTAGTGTGACTCCGGCCTAAAAGTAAAACTCTGTTCAGATGTAACATTGTGCAGCCTGATGCTGCGGTCCTGCTCTGTATACGGAGGAACGACCTGCCAGGAACTGTTATATCTTCTACCAGTAGAAAACATTGACAATAGGTGTGAGAGCGGAGAACAATGCACCTCTGTGCTGCCGGAGACGACGCTGGCCTCAGGCGATGTCACTTCTCACTGACAGGACATCATACCTGGACTGCAGAAGAAAAAATGAGCACAGGCAGCAATCGTTTCCCCTGTTGTCCAACAAGGCTCCATTATCTACACAGGGAGCTGATCTCCATCAGTCACCGCTAATCCCAAAGGCAACAACCCGAGCGGCTGTCAGTCAGCGACTCACAGGTTTACATGCAAGTCGCTTATACAAACATGTCATCTGCAATAATCTGTGATTTTTCAGTCCCAGCAGCATCTGTGTGATCATCGGTGCCCTGGGCCATCCATGTGCTGCCGCTCGGTACCACATACCGTCAGGCTATGTTCACACAGGTTGGGTGTGGTGCGTTTGTCATGTGCCAGATTTTCTGCAGCATTTCTGCACCAATTGGCGATATTAGGTTACTTGCATTTGTTTCCATGCATGTTTATCGTTTTTTCTTCTGCGTTTTTTGTCTCCTTTTGGTTTGTCATGTTCAACATAGAACTGCTTTGTTTTGGATACTTTGTGTTACTTTGCTTTATTAAAACTTTGTTAACTCACGGATAATATACTTTTTTAGTGCCTTTTATCTGCGGATTTTCCTGAACTCTTTGAAGTTTGTGGGTAAAATCCAGTCAGTGTACGCTGCATAAGAAAAAAGCACAATGTGCATGAGGCTCCTATCAGGAAGCTTTTAGGCTATCAGAAAAAGCTATGAGATATCAGAAGCTCCTGTACACACTTTTTCTGACTGAACTGGAAATTTGCTGCATTTTTTAAAATCTGTAACATGTCAATTGTGTAGCCCTGGTGTGAAGGCACACGCAGTACCCTGGAGGATGTGTGGAGAGATAGCAGTTCAATGCTCAATGAACATTCATTCCAACACGCACTTAGACACGCCCTTAGGGTATTTAGCCATTCGTCAGGGAGTGGTCAGGGAGTGTTCAGTGCAGTTCAGTCAGTGACTCTGAGGAGTCAGCTTCCTGTCTTCGGACAGAGGAGGGATTCATTGTGCAGTTCAGAGAAGTGGAGGCCAGTAAAGGTGAGCCAGATCACCTCAGCCTGGTCAGAGCTGTGCCCCACTGATAGACAGACTGAGACATTTTATTGAGAAGGAAGAGGGATTTGCAGATACTTCAGTCTCCTGTCCCAAGGACAGTGAAGGTTCAGAGACGTGCTCCTGCCTAGAGGATTACTGAGATTCTGTCAACAAGCTCAAGAAAGAAGTTAAGAAAGTGATTGACTTATATATCCTTTGGAAGTGAGGAATGCTTATGCTACAAGCGCGGACAAGGCGAAAGGCACAGTGGTAGGAATTCTGAGTGCTATAGGATTGGAGAAGTCCTGCACATTGTCACCGGTCACTGGGGACCGAAGCATCACTATAGCTTCATGCATAGTGGTAGAAAAACCAGAGGCTTACTGGACCTTAGGTAACAGAAAGCAGCCCCTGGAGTGTCGGTACGTAACTGGGGTCAGGGGGAGTGAGAACCTTGAGCCTGATCAGCAAGAATAGGAACTCAGCTCTCTCACAGGAAGGCTCCGACCACAAAACTGACCGGGCAGTACAGCTTGGAGAAGCTGGAGTTTATAGAGGGAACTACGCTTTATGCTGGTTGGACTCACCATTTTGAAAGTAACGGAGGCCCCTAACTTGTCCAGCTGCTACCTCGAAACACATCCTCCATTGGATCAGCCTCCCTGGGACCTGCCTAACCATCTTACAAGTAAAAGGTATGGAAAGACGCTGATGTGTGAGACTGTGTTATTTGATTGCATCCCTGCACTACCCCATCGTAATTATCGACCTGAGGGAAGAGTCCCACCTGTAGGGGACCCGACATCTAGCTGCCTCACCATCCCCTCAGAGATCTACAGCAGCGCTGGTACAAATTACCAGAGAACTACAGGTGGCGTCACGAACTGTAAATATATCTATCCCCTGTAAATATTCCCCCAACGTACGCCTGACCGCCAGGGCCACAGACCGAGCCACCGCTACCTGTGACAACCCCATAGACTTCTACGGGCTCGGCTCTGAGTACCCCATTGCCCTGGAAACCCACAATTGTGGTGCGTGGTCGAGACAAATTCTTTCAGTTTTTTTCACCCATAGGCCGGGGTCACACTAGCGATGAATATGGACAAGTGCTGTGCGATAAAACATCGCATAGCACTCAGACCAGTATTCATCTATGGGGCAGCTCCCATCACTGTTTTTATTCTCGGCCGTATTTAGCGTGCGAGTGAAATTGCAGCATGCTGCGATTGTCATCGACACTTGGCCGAGTCTTGGCTCACTCGCACCCGTATAAGCCTATTGGTGCGAGTGAGACAATGCACATCACTTAGATATCATCCGAGTGCTGTGCGATATACGCTGACCCCAGCAATGGAGGAGATGAAGAAATTCATTTCTCCGCCTCCTCCGCAGCTGTCCGCCGATCCGCTCTGTGCGAGAGGCTCGGATCACAGTCGCATGACACTCGGCTCCCACATGCAGCAGAGCAGGAGCCGAGGGTCATCCGATGCCATATCCTAGTCTGATCCTGGCCATAGAAAGCAATGAGAAAGTGGAAAAAATGCAGCATTTTTTGTGGTGTTTTTACGCTTTTTTGGTGAATAAAACTAACTTTATTAAACATGTACTGTAGAAAAAGCACAAATATGATCTGAACCGCTGAAAAATGGGTGTTTTGAAAGCAGAATTTTTCCTATCGAGAGAACAGGGTTTGGCTGCAGAACAAAACACACAGTTTCTGAACATAGCCTTAGGCTAGGTTCACATTACGTTAGGGATCCTTTAAACAGATGCGCTAACGCTGATGTCATTTTTTACATCTTTTTAACCCCTAGCGCTAACGTGTGCGCTAACGCATGGTAGCATTTTGTTACCATGCGTTAGCCATACAGATCTATGCACAGCGAACGCGTCAGTTCACTGTGCGTTAGACCTAATGCACCCTAAAACGCTGTAGACCGCGTTTGAAGGTGCGGCACAAAGAAACGCATCATCACTAACGCATGCCTAATTTGGCATACGTTAGGATGCATTACTATAATGGCGGCCAGTGGGTGCATTAACGCATCCGTTACATAGCGTTAGTGCCGCTATGTAATGAATGCGTTAAACGCAGGCCATAACGCAATGTGAACCCAGCCTTAGGCCTCTTTCACACATCCGGCGGGCGCCTAAACGGTGCCCCCGGCATTTTACCGCAGCGCCGCATGTGAAAAGCTTTCACACTTCCGGCGCCCAAAATGCGGTTTTTTGCCGGATGGTTTCTGATGCTTGGAGAGATAAGAAACCATCCGGCAAAAAAAAAAAACGTTACATGCAGCGTTTTTTCCGGACGCCGCAATGTACATTTGCGCCGCATCCGGACAAAACCGCATGCAACGCATTGACATGCGGCGCCATCCGGCGCTAATGCATGTCAATGCGAAAAAAGCCGCATGCGGCGCATCAGATTTTCAGATGCGGCGCTGCGGGAAAATGCCGGGGGCGCCGCAAGGGGAAAAACGGATGTGTGAAACAGGCCTTACTCATCATGTGAATGAGTCACACAGCCAGGCTTTGGGGTACTCGCCACCGAGCCCGTTCACTTTACTGGGGGATGTCACGGGTAGCGCAGCTCGGTCCGTTGCCCTGGGCGCTCACTAAAAGGGGAATATTTACAGGGGATTGTAGAAATGTTCGTGACGCCACCTGTGGTTTCTGATCAGGGTGACCAGCGCTGCTGGGTGAATCCTCTGAGGGGTTGTTACTGGGCAGCAAGGTGTTAAGTCTTCCACAGGTAAGACTGATCCCTCGAGGTATATGGCGGTGTAGGGGTGAAGGAGCAATAATGCAGACACACACAAGACAGTCTCTTTCTGTACCTTTACTGGTGATGAAGTTGCAGGCACGTCCCGGGAGGCCGTCAGGGTGGAAGATGCACGTCCAGCAATCCACTGAGTAGGTGTAAGGCCTCCTTACGTCCTTATGTGTGTGAGTTTCTAACTTGCATAAAACAGAGTTTAACTCCTTCTCTTTGCTACGCCCGGCTGATCTTGTGATGAGGTCTTTTTGTGGACAGAACAGTGTCTCTATGGCGGTACCTGCCAGACCCCCGTCTTCCTAACATCGGTTACGTATCAGCACTGCTGGGCCCCTGCGACTTGAAGTCCAGGATCTCCGGTGTCTCCTACCAGTCGTGCAGATGCTGGTAAGCACAGGACCCGGTGTCCGGTGGTGCAGAGTGGAGGTAAGCTATCGTCGCTATTTCTCCTCAGTCACTCTCTCTTTCCTTTTTCCACTTGCCTGTCGTCCTACTCACACCTTTGACATAAGCACAGGCAGCAGTAGATTTCAGCTATCTCGTTCAGACTTCCTCAGCCCTCAGGCTAATCTGACAGGAGTCTCTCCCCGGTGTTCTGAGGAGATCTAATCTCTCCCTCACAGCTTGTCTGAGGTAACTTTCTCTCTAACACGCTCTGACAGGAATCCTCTCACTCCGATACTCTGAGGAGATCTGCACTGTCTGAGGTACAACCAACAACTCACTAACTCGCAGCTAGACTGCCTTCATCTCACTACTGTCTCAAGGGCTCCCTCTGGTGGAACCAGGAAAAATGTGAAGTGTTGTGTGCTTATAGATTATCATGGATTTACCTTTCTGTGCATCCTCCAGGGTACATGTGGCACCAAGCGCAGCTGGGCTACACATCCCCCCTAGTTAATATCAGCACTCCGGGCTGAAAAAGAAAACAATTTTTATAATAACATCAACAAATAACATAACTCTTCCCTTGCGGGAGGTAAGGACACTTCAAACGTTACAATGTGTACAAATGGCAAATAGAAAATATCAAAATACTTTCACACAATAAATACAGGATTCTTGTGGAGGACCCGTACCAAACCTCCCACGGTTGTCCTGGGTGGGCTGCAGGACTTCTTTGATGCAAACCTCACTCAAGGCCCACACCATACGGGTTTTTCTTCAGAGGTAGAATGGCTTACGTAAAACCAAGATGGGGCACTGAGTGCCAACTATTTACAACACAGTTTTTGGGCTGGCAAAGTCCTCAGCCACGCAGTCCTTTAAAAGAAACACATTTCACATATCACATTACCCAACTGGGGTATACTACTTCATAACTTTGTACAGTTCAGTAAATCCTGTCTGGGTCCTACTGGATTAATTTGTTAGGATCCTGTTCGTGATGCCAAAAGGTGAGCCGCCCGCCAGGGACGTGGGGTACTCGGCGCCAAGCCCGTTGATGTCTATGGGGAATGTCACGGGTAGCACAGCTCGATCCGTGGCCCTGGGGCTCACTGAAAAGGGGATATTTACAGGGGATTAAATGTTCGTGTAGTTTGTCGTGACGCCACCTGTAGTATCTGGTCAGGGTGACCAGCGCTGCTGTGTAGGTCCTCTGGAAGGGATGGTGTTGTGCAGCTTGATGTAAAGTCTCCTACAGGTGAGACTGTGTCCTCCCAGGGCAGGTAGATGAAAGGGAAAGCAATGGTACAGGGGAGATGTAGCAGAGTGGAGTGTGCGACGGAGTAATAATGCAGGAAACAGTTCTTGTGCAGTTTTAAAGGTTCACTCACAGTTCTGTCACCGGTAATACAGACGTCAGCCGGGCACTGTGTCCTTCCAGTGAGTAATCCAGCAACCCTCAGGTATATCGGTCACACTTCCAAAGACTCCCTTTATGTTCCTTTCCGGCTTCTTAGTGCTACACTCCTTACTCCTTCTCTGCACTCCCCTACCACAGAGCCCTCGGATGAGGTAGTATTGGATCCTTTCAGTTACCAGACCAGACCGGTGGTGTACCAAGCCACTCAGTATGAAGGTTCGGAACGTACTTGATCCCTGAGCTTCCTCCCGGTGAGAATATGGTAGCTAGTGGCCCTTGAAGAGTCCCACTATACTCGGTGTTACTAGTGGCGTTGAACTGACCCACCAGTCTAGGGACCGTTCCCCGATGTTTGCCTGGTCCTTCCTTCTTCAGGATGGGGGCACAGCTTTAATTGCTGTCTCTGCCCTGGACCCCTTCGCGCTCTTCAGCACGGCTCCCTGAGGTGAACTTCAGAGGAGCTGCAGGCCAGCCCAGTACCCACCCTGGCTGCCTGACTCAAACTGAAACTCTAATCTAACACGCTGCAACCTAATGCTGCAGCAGGCTCCACCCACCCACTTCTACACCCTTTACTAACCAGCGTGATGCTCAGCACTGGCATGATGTGTGTGGATGCGGTGATGGAGTCAATGGGGTACTTCCGTCTTACCTGAGAGTCAGGTGTCACACGCTGGGTGCGATGCAACATCTCTGTGGCGACTGGACCCTCAGGTCGCCACATGAACATAGCCTTACTCATCATGTGAACATACCCTTACTCATCATGTGAACATACCCAATCTCATCGTGGGAACATAGCTTAACTCATTATGTGAATATAGCCTTACTCATCATCTGAACATAGCCTTACTCATCGTGGGAACATAGCCTTAGTCATGTGAACATAGCCTTACTCATCGTGGGACTATAGTCCTACTCATTATGTGACCATAGCCTTACTCATCCTCTGAACATAGCCTTACTCTTCATGTGAACATAGCCTTACTCATCGTGGGAGCATAGCCTTACTCATAGGGGGAACATAGCCTTACTCATCGTGGGAACATAGCTTTACTCACTATGTGAACATAGCCTTAGTCATGTGAACATAACCTTACTCATTGTGGGAACATAGCTTTACTCATTATGTGAACATAGCCCTTCTCATCATGGGAATATAGCCCTACTCATTATGTGAACATAGGCTTATTCATCATCTGAACATAGCCTTACTCATCATGTGAACATAGCCTTACTCATCGTGTGAACATAGCCTTACTCATAGTGGGAACATAGCCTTATTCATAGTGGGAACATAGCCTTACTCATAGTGAGAACATAGCATTACTCATCCTGTGAACATAACATTACTCATCATGTGAACATAGCCTTATTCATCATTCATGATGTGAACATAGCCTTACTCATCGTTGGAACATAGCCTAACTCATCGTGTGAACATAGCCATACTCATCATGTGAACATAGCCTTACTCATTATGTGAACATAGCCTTACTCATAGTGGGAACATAGCCTTACTCATAGTGGGAACTGGTATGATATGGTAGCCGAGGACAGTAACAAAAATAGCAGAGGCAGCCAGTCACCCAGAGAAGTTGGTAACTAATGGATTGCAGAACCCTAAACTAACCGCACAACTAGAAGCAGCCGTGGGACATACCTACGATGACCTAGATGCCTCGACACAGCCGGAGAGTTAGCTAAGCCTAGAGATAGAAAGGAGAAAGCTAACTGCCCCGGAGTAGCGCCTTAAAGGAATAGGTAGCCCCCACACATATATTGGCGGTGAGACAAGATGAAATACAAACGCAGGCAGAAAATAGAGTAAGTAAACGCTGGGGCCCAGAACTGTCTAGATAGGACAGGACAGAAAAGAATACTTTCTGCAATCCAGCAAAACCCTAAGAAAAATTCCAACACTTCTCATTCCAAAAAAATACCGAGACCACACGATCTCTCCCCGCTATGTCAGAACTCTAGTGTGAACAGGTAGCTGCCCAGCAGCCACTGAAATAACAGGGACTGAACTAATGAACAGAGATAACTGAGAAACAGAGACCAGCGCAGGCCCCAGCAGGGGGACCCGGCAGACCTCACTCAGAAGGCAGAAAAACAAAAGAAAATAAAAACACAGAAACGAGCAGAAAATAGCTTATCTGAAAGCTGCAGGAGCCCGCAGCAGCACACTTCCAAACTGGACCAGAAAGAGAAAACTAATCACCGGCGAGGATCATGGGAAAGTTACTCCCTTAAATCTCCTCAGTCATCACTCCCAGATCGTCTGCAGCTGGATCCTCAGCTGAAGGGCCTCTGTCAGTCAACACAGCTTCATTAATATCAACAGACACCAGAGGAAGCCCCAACTCAGAATCCATAGCATTCACAACAGGGAACATAGCCTTACTCATCGTGGGAACATACCCTTACTCATCATGTGAACATACCCTTACTTATCGTGGGAACATAGCTTTACTCACTATGTGAACATAGCCTTAGTCATGTGAACATAGCCTTACTCATCCTGGGAACATAGCTTTATTGTAAGCTCTCACGAGCAGGGTTGTCTTATTTTGCTTTAATTATTGTATTGTTAATGTTGTTACTTATGACTTATGTTTTGAAACTGTTAAACTGTAAAGCGCTGCGGAATATGTTGGCGCCAGGGCCGGCTCCAGGTTTTTATGGGCCCCGGGCGAAAGAGCCTCAGTGGGCCCCTTTAACACAGACCACGATTCATGATGCACAGATACAGCAGAGAAATATAGGTACAGTACAATGCCAAATACTTCACTTCTTCCATTACATGAGTGATATCTATTGTAAATTGTACAATAGCTCAAAAACCGCCAAATCCTCACAGCGCACAGTACAGACTGGACAGTACAGTCCTCCATACAATATTATGGGCACCACATAGTCTCTACCTCATCACCCATATAATACCCCATGCAGGATGTCACCCCCCATCCCCCATATAATGCTCCATACAGAATACTGGACCCAAAATAATGCTCCATACAGAATACTGGACCCAATATAATGCTCCATACAGGATACTGGTCCCCATATAATGCTCCATACAGGATAGTGGTCCCCATATAATGCTCCATACAAAATATGGAGCTCTCCTCTGCGCTGTACTGCGTTCTGCACTGTTACGGCTCAGGAAAGGGCGCTGTGGAAAGACTCCCCATTATCATCATGATTTCCTCCCCATCATCATCATTGCCTCCCCATCATCATCATCGCCTCCCCCTCATAATCATTGCCTCCCCCTCATCATCATTGCCTCCCCATCATCATCAATGCCTGCCCATCATCATCATCGCCTCCCCATTATCATCAATGCCTGCCCATTATCATCATTGCCTCCCCATTATCATCAATGCCTGCCCATCATCATCATCGCCTCCCCAATATCATCAATGCCTGCCCATCATCATCATGGCCTCCCCATCATCATCATGGCCTCTACATTATCATCAATGCCTGCCCATCATCATCATCGCTTCCCCATCATCATCAATGCCTGCCCATTATCATCATCGCCTCCCCATCATCATCAATGCCTGCCCATTATCATCAATGCCTGCCCATCATCACACACAGACAGCACCACAGCACACAAGCACTCTCTCACATACATACATACACACACACACACACACACAAAGCACCGCACTACATACACACACACTGATGCACACAGACACAATACACACATGCCTCACCTGTCCGGCGTCCGCGCGCGCTCTCTGCCACAGCCAGCCGCTGAATGATGACGTCATTCAGCGGCGCTGCTGTGAGAGGAAGAGCCGGCGCCCCCTGGAGCCCGGAGCTGCGGAAGCAGAGGCACGGGAGAGGTAAGTATTGTGCTAGCTGCTGCCGGGGCCCTGAGCAAGCGGGGGGGCCCAGTGGCGGCGCTGACACCGCTCTCCTCCGCTAACGGGCGCCGGGGTGCCTGACGGCGAGTGGACCCCCCGCCTGCTCAGGGCCCCGGCACTTGCACGGGTGTGCCGGGTGCTGACACCAGCCCTGGTTGGCGCTATATAAATAAAGATTATTATTATTATTTACTCATTATGTGAACATAGCCCTACTCATCATGGGAATATAGCCCTACTTATTATGTGAACATAGCCTTACTCATCATGTGAACATAGCCTTACTCATCATGTGAACATAGCCTTACTCATCGTGTGAACATAGCCTTAAGGTACTGCCACACTAAGCTATCCCGCTAGCGATCTCGTTAGCGTTGCATACTAATGAGATCGCTAGCGGGATTGTTTCTATATCGCTAAATGCTGCCACATTTAGCGATATAGTTAACGACGCTATCGCCGTTAGCGATCTTCTTAACGACTTTAGCGGTACAAAAGTACCGCTAAATCGCTAAGAAAAGGTGCCACACAGCGATAAGATACTTACCCAGCGGGAGCGCCGACGAGAAAATAGGGTCCGGAACGATTCCAGCGACGAGCGAGATCACAGCAGGAAGCTCGTCGCTGGAAGCTGCCGCACTGAACAACATCGCTAACGGGATCGCTAAATAGTGACGTTTTTTAGCGATCCCGTTAGCGATATTGTTTAGTGTGGCATACCCTTTACTCATAGTGGGAACATGGCCTTACTCATAGTGTGAACATAGCCTTACTCATCCTGTGAACATAACCTTACTCATGGTGGGAACATAGCCTTACTCATCATGTGAACATAGCCTTACTCTTCATGTGAACATAGCCTTAGTCATCGTGGGAACATAGCCTTATTCATCATTCATCATGTGAACATAGCCTTACTCATCGTGGGAACATAGCCTTACTCATTGTGTGAACATAGCCTTACTCATCATGAGAACATAGCCTTACTTATCATGGGAACATAGCTTTACTCATTGTGTGAACATAGCCTTACTCATCATGAGAACATAGCCTTACTCATCTTGAGAACATAGCTTTGCTCATTATGTGAACATAGCTTTACTCATCGTGGGAACATAGCCTTAATTATCATGTGAACATAGCCTTATTCATCATGTGAACACAGCCGTACTCATCGTGTGAACATAGCCTTAATCATCGTGGGAACATAGCCTTACTCATCATGTGAACACACCCTTACTCATTTTGGGAACATAGCTTTACTCACTATGTGAACATAGCCTTAGTCATGTGAACATAGCCTTACTCATCGTGGGAACATAGCTTTACTCATTATGTGAACATAGCCTTACTCATTGTGGGAATATAGCCCTACTCATTATGTGAACATAGCCTTACTCATCATCTGAACATAGTCTTACTCATCATGTGAACATAGCCTTACTCATCGTGTGAACATAGCCTTACTCATAGTGGGAACATAGCATTAGGCCGGGATCACACAGCCTTACTCATTGTGGGAATATAGCCCTACTCATTATGTGAACATAGCCTTACTCATCCTGTGAACATAACCTTACTCATCATGGAAACATAGCCTTACTCATCATGTGAATATAGCCTTACTCTTCATGTGAACATAGCCTTAGTCTTCGTGGGAACATAGCCTTACTCATCGTGGGAACATAGCCTTAGGCCGGGATCACACATGCGATGAAGTTGTCCGACACTCGCATGTGAAATCCCAGCTCTGGCACCGGCACTCGGGAGTGGAGTGCGTGGCTGCATGTAGTTCTATGCAGCTGCTCGCTCCACTCCCGAGTGCCGGCTCCAGAGCTGGGATTTCACATGCGAGTGTTGGACGACTTTGTCGCATGTGTGATCCCTTATTCATTATTCATCATGTGAACATAGCCTTACTCATCGTGGGAACATAGCCTTACTCATCGTGTGAATATAGGCTTACTCATCAGGGGAACATAGCCTTACTCATCATGGGAATATAGCCTTACTCATCTTGGGAACATAGCCTTACTCATCGTGTGAACATAGCCTTACTCATCATGAGAACATAGCTTTACTCATTATGTGAACATAGCTTTACTCATCGTGGGAACATAGCCTTACTCATCATGTGAACATAGCTTTACTCATTATGTGAACATAGCCTTACTCATCGTGGGAACATAGCCTTACTCATCGTGGGAACATAGCCTTACTCATCGTGTGAACATAGCTTTGCTCATCGTGTGGAACATAGCTTTGCTCATCGTGTGAACATAGCTTTGCTCATCGTGTGAGCATAGCTTTGCTCATCGTGTGAACAAAGCCTTGCTCATCGTGTGAACAAAGCTTTGCTCATCGTGTGAACAAAGCTTTGCTCATCGTGGGAACATAACTTTACTCATCGTGTGAATATAGCTTTACTCATTATGTGAATATAGCCTTAATCATTGTGGGAACATAGCCTTGCTCATCGTGTGAACATAGCCTTACTCATCGTGGGAACATAGCCTTACTCATCATGTGAATATAGCCTTGCTCATCGTGTGAACATAGCCTTACTCATCGTGGGAACATAGCCTTACTCATCGTGGGAACATAGCCTTACTCATCATGTGAACACACCCTTACTCATTTTGGGAACATAGCTTTACTCACTATGTGAACATAGCCTTAGTCATGTGAACATAGCCTTACTCATCGTGGGAACATAGCTTTACTCATTATGTGAACATAGCCTTACTCATTGTGGGAATATAGCCCTACTCATTATGTGAACATAGCCTTACTCATCATCTGAACATAATCTTACAAATCATGTGAACATAGCCTTACTCATAGTGGGAACATAGCCTTAGTCTTCGTGGGAACATAGCATTAGGCCGGGATCACACAGCCTTACTCATTGTGGGAATATAGCCCTACTCATTATGTGAACATAGCCTTACTCATCCTGTGAACATAACCTTACTCATTATGGAAACATAGCCTTACTCATCATGTGAATATAGCCTTACTCTTCATGTGAACATAGCCTTAGTCTTTGTGGGAACATAGCCTTACTCATCGTGCGAACATAGCCTTAGGCCGGGATCACACATGCGATGAAGTTGTCCGACACTCGCATGTGAAATCCCAGCTCTGGCACCGGCACTCGGGAGTGGAGTGCGTGGCTGTGTAGCGCTTCCCACGGCTGTGGGGCGCCGGGACATGGCATAGCTTGCCAATGCTCCCACGCCGCCAGTCCACGACGACGTGAGGCATGGGTCCCAGATGATGAGAATGTGGACCCACTGGACCACGGAGGGAGACCCGGGCCTGCCCGGACTAGGGAAGGGCAGCGACCGGGATCCGTGGCAGCTGAGCATGTGGGCAAGGTGGCGACCTGCAGGACTAGACAACACCGCACAACTTCAGGTAAGAAGAAACATAAAGTTTACTTAAAGAAACAAAGTAAATAAACATAACATAAGACCGGGCTCCCGATTCCGCACATCAGAGAAGGGTACACGACTCAGGATCACAGACGAGTGCTGGAGGACATCACGGGTAGATGCAGTCCAGGGTTATCTGGCACGGGCATACTTGGACGGCCTCTCTCTCAGGCCTTAGGCGTAGCACAGGCTCAGCAGGAGAACATCAGACACCGACCTCAGACAGACTTCAGACGATGGCGGGGTCATCACGGGTTGATGAAGTCCAGGATCATCTGGCACGGGCATACTAGTATGGCCTCTCTCTCAGGCCTCAGGCGTAGCACAGGCTCAGCAGGAGAACATCAGACACCGACCCAGGACAGACGTCATCACAGGGTAGACCAAGGAGGAACCGGCAGGACAGGCAGGTTGTCACGGCAAGTGACCAAGGCAGTCTCTGGGACAGGCAGGTTGTCACAGCAAGTGACCAGGCAGTCTCAGGGACAGGCAGGTTGTCACGGCTAGTGACCAGGGCAATCTCTGGGACAGGCAGGTTGTCACGGCAAGTGACCAGGGCAGGCAGGTTGTCACGGCAAGTGACCAGGCAGGCAGGTTGTCACGGCAAGTGACCAGGCAGGCAGGTTGTCACGGCAAGTGACCAGGCAGGCAGGTTGTCACGGCAAGTGACCAGGCAGGCAGGTTGTCACGGCAAGTGACCAGGCAGGCAGGTTGTCACGGCAAGTGACCAGGCAGGCTCTGGGACAGGCAGGTTGTCACGGAAAGTGACCAGGGCAGTCTCTGGGACAGGCAGGTTGTCACGACAAGTGACCAGGCAGTCTCTGGGACAGGCAGGTTGTCACGGCAAGTGACCAGACAGTCTCTAGACAGGCAGCTTGTCACGGTAAGTGACCAGGCAGTCTCTAGACAGGCAGGTATATACGACCTGATATGGTGGAGCCTCCAGGTAGGCTGCAGTCGGATGGCAGATGATCGCTCCCAGGTGAGCAGGCAAGAGCAGGGGATCTCTGCAGATGATGTCCGAACTTCCGGATGGAGCTGCAGTCGGATGGCAGATGATCGCTCCCAGGTGAGCAGGCAAGAGCCGGGGATCTCTGCAGATGATGTCCGAACTTCCGGATGGAGCTGCAGTCGGATGGCAGACAGGCAAGCCGACAGGTAACAGGCAGGTAACTGGAATCAGGAGCTGATGGCTGAAACAGAGTTAGACTGCACAGGAACAACAGGGACACGGATTGGATCTCAGGGAGTCAGGAACACAGACAGGAACATGGATTGGATCTCAGGGAGTCAGGAACACGGACAGGAACATGGATTGAATCACAGGAACACGGACTGGAACACAGGCCTCGGACTCCGGACATCTGGCACCGATCAGCAGGCTCCGGACATCTGGCAATGATCGGCAGGATCCGGACATCAGGCAGGAAGGATAGGATCCGGACATCTGGAAGTGGTCGTCGGACATCGGACATCAGGCCATGGTCATCAGGCATAGGATCCGGACATCTGGCAGCGACCTGAAAAGGAACCCCAGCGGTCTGGTGCAAGCCCCGCCAGGCTCAACGGGAGCTGGCCGGGGATTGCACAGAGGCTGAGCACAGAGTAACAGAAACTCAGCACACACCGGACTCCTTCTTCCAAGATGAACTCAGGTTATATAGCAAGGATTCACAGTCACTGGCACAGGGTTCTGGACACAGCAGGATTTCAGGAACATAACACAGAGGACACAGTTCAGACAGTCAGGTACAGGATCAGGGGTTCAGGTAATTAGACACAGCAGGAACAGGCCTGGATATACAGCCTCCAGGAACGGCGATCTGGGTAATCAGCCCCCAGCATAGGCGGAAACACAAGACACAATTCAGACATTCAGGTACCGGGTTTGATCCAGGATCAGGGAACAAGACACAGCAGGAACAGGGAATCAGCTCTCCAGAGCTGATCAAATTCAGAGCAGGAGCTAAACACACAACCACATACGGCTAGGTTCAGGGATTCAATGTGAAGCTCTGGCCACGCCCACTAGGGCTGGGGAACTTTATATATGAGCTGCTTCACAGCGATAGGCTGGAGCAGTAATTCTAGTAAACACCCAATCCACATAAAAGCAGGACAGGTGTGGGCCGCGCCCCCTATGCAGAGCCAGACAGCACAACACAGAGGGAACCCAACAATGGCTGCTGCCAACCACGCAGTAAGTCATGCACCACTGCAGAGGACTTTGCAAGCTACGGACGGCTTTCACAGCAAGTCAGGAACCGCACATGCGGGCGGTCATGCAAAGCAGCGGAGCCACTCACGCAAGTACGGGTACGCAGCAGAGCCGGGAACTGAGCAGCATCCATATAGGTAACAGACAACAGTATCCCAGCTGGTTAGGGGAAAGGAGCAAAAGGGTTAATGCAAAAAACATGCAAAGTAACGCTGGAAAACAAAGTACAGACAATACCAGCGTTACAGTCTGCATGTAGTTCTATGCAGCTGCTCGCTCCACTCCCGAGTGCCGGCTCCAGAGCTGGGATTTCACATGCGAGTGTTGGACGACTTTGTCGCATGTGTGATCCCTTATTCATTATTCATCATGTGAACATAGCCTTACTCATCGTGGGAACATAGCCTTACTCATCGTGTGAATATAGGCTTACTCATCAGGGGAACATAGCCTTACTCATCGTGGGAACATAGCCTTACTCATCTTGGGAACATAGCTTTACTCATCGTGTGAACATAGCCTTACTCATCATGAGAACATAGCTTTACTCACTATGTGAGCATAGCTTTACTCATCGTGGGAACATAGCCTTACTCATCATGTGAACATAGCTTTACTCATTATGTGAACATAGCCTTACTCATCGTGGGAACATAGCCTTACTCATCGTGGGAACATAGCCTTACTCATCGTGTGAACATAGCTTTGCTCATCGTGTGAACATAGCTTTGCTCATCGTGTGAGCATGGCTTTGCTCATCGTGTGAACAAAGCTTTGCTCATCGTGTGAACAAAGCTTTGCTCATCGTGTGAACAAAGCTTTGCTCATCGTGTGAACATAGCTTTGCTCATCGTGTGAACATAGCTTTGCTCATCGTGTGAACATAGCTTTACTCATCGTGTGAACATAACTTTACTCATTATGTGAATATAGCCTTAATCATTGTGGGAACATAGCCTTGCTCATCGTGTGAACATAGCCTTACTCATCGTGGGAACATAGCCTTACTCATCATGTGAATATAGCCTTGCTCATCGTGTGAACATAGCCTTACTCATCGTGGGAACATAGCCTTACTCATCGTGGGAACATAGCCTTACTCATCATGTGAACATAGCCTTACTCATCATGTGAACATAGCCGTACTCATCATGTGAACATAGCCTTACTCATCATGTGAACATAGCCGTACTCATCATGTGAACATAGCTTTACTCATTATGTCAACATAGCCTTACTCATCACGGGAACAAAGCCTTACAAATCATGGGAACATAGCCTTACTCATCGTGTAAACAGATCCTTAGTCTAGATTCACACCAGTTTTTTTCTCATATGTGAGCTATGGTCCGGTGTCAATGTGGTTGGTGTGGAAACATTTTTTTTTTTTGAAGCATGGCAGTTTTTAAAATCTTCGTTGAAGGAAGGAAGAATTGGATTATCTTCTCCTGCTCACTGAGCAGTAAGATGGGGACAGCACATGGATGATGGTTGTGTGCTATCTGGTTTTTCCATGCAATGATTTCTTACTAAGTTTGTTAGGGTGCTTGAGCTGCAGTGTAAAGCATGGGGAAGAAAAGAGCTATAGTCTATCCTCATGGACACGTGGGGTTTTACATTACATCAGAATCTAACAGTCATTTCAGCTAGTGCCTGGATCAGTGGTCATAGCCATGCATTAAGCCAAGCTTCATTGTAAAGAATGGGGGAAAGCAAGATTTTCTTCTGACAAGACAAGAAGGTGGATTGAAGATGACAGAGTCATGTTTGTGGTGTAAATCTGCTGAAGATAGAACTTCGGGTGTGAATGAGACTGATGCAAATGTCATGATGTAATGATGATATCCTTTATATATTTTATGGATGCCCGTCACTGATCACGTGGCACAGAATCTGATCGATCTGCGCTATATGGCAGCTCCTAGAGACGAGAAGTGAGCGACACATCATTGTCAGGTTATATATTGCTCACCATAAACGTATATCGTATACTGACCGATAACGAAGGGAGCTGGGGATCAGGGTGGGATTGGACTGTGATCACCGCGGCGGCTTCACTTTACATAAACATCCTATAGGTAAGACATATTCTTTAATGCTCAGGGACCTGCATGACAAGTAGATTTCCAGTGATTCCAGGCAACGCTTCTATTACCTTTCACTACCGTGCAATGTTCCTCACAATAATCACATTTTCCGTGTCCAACTTAAGAGACTTAATACTTGGAAAAGAAGATTTTGATCATAGGATCCGCCAGAAATCTGTCAGGTGATACTTATGTTATAGCTGCAACGCCACCTATTGGTGGAAGTAATTATCTGCACTATATCAGAACATGAATACTGTTCTACCCTGGCTCGTGTGAAATTTACGCACATTGGTCGTCAGGGGCGCAGGCAATTTCAGAAAAGCAAGCTGGTCAAATGTAAATGTATTTCATCTTTTTTGATTTGTATACTTTTTTGGTTGGCGCCTATTCACACTAGCTAAGATGTGCTGGTCCTTCTTCTTGTCTATTTGTATTAAGCTTTTTGGACATCTGCACTCACTCCCAAAAGCCACAGGTGATTTTAATTAGATTAGCTGGTCCATTTCAGCACCATAAATTGTAGACTTTTTGCCCAAGAGAGGTGACATAATAGGATAGGGACCCAATTTACAAAGGACACCGTGACGTGGTAATTGGGCATACATATATTGGCCAATCTATGTGCTAACAGTCTTAATTTTTTCATAGCAATTTTTGCAGATTCATATTTCATATATACGTTACATAGCGCTTTTTTCATTTTTTTCTATGGCGGCAATGCAGTTCCTATGCTCTAGAGTAATTATTCTTGGTAAGTTATGGTGCAAACCTTAATCTTTTTGATTTGTATGCTTCTTTGGTTGGCGCCTATTCACACTAGCTTAGATGTGCTGGTCCTTCTTCTTGTTTATTTCATGAGATGATGAACACAGACAGGTATTTATATATGTAGCTTGGTAATACAATAAATTGGTTTGATAAGTAGAGGCCAAAAAATGTCTTCTGGTTGAGGTGCCACCTGCAGGTCATTGTTTCTTTCTGTAGGTTTATGACAATGAATGTTTAAACTGTATTTAATGATAAAATAGTGAATGTGTGGTTTGTTTCGCTCTTTTTGTGCTGAAGGGAGCAAGTTTACCTTTCAAATGGTGTATCATTTGTGTGTGTGGGGCGAAGTAATCAGAGAAAAAGCAGTACATGTTTACAAATGTGTTTGATGTGACTCACCTGCAGTGAAGTGTGCAATCCACCAATGTGCCTGAGATAGGCTGGGTAAGCACTTGGGCAAACTGGAAAGAGCCCAAGGCAAATGTTTGGATTTGTTTGTGATGTCTGTAAGCAGCTTTGTGGTAGTGTGCTTTGGGTAGTGTGCTGTCATTTGACCTTTCAAATGGTGTGGGTAGAGTATGAATGGAGCAAGTGTGCAATTCAATAGGCAGTGCATGTTTACAAATGTGTTTGCATATGTGCCTCACCTGCAGTGAAGAGTGCAATCCTCCAATTTGGCTGAAATAGGCTGGGCAAGCAGTTTGGCAAGCTGGAAAGCCCCAAAGGCAGATGTTTGGATTTGTTTGTGATGTCTGTAAGCAGCTTTGTGGTAGTGTGCTTTGAGGTAGTGTGGTGCCACCTGCAGGTCATTTTTCCTTACTGCAGGTTTATGAAAATTAATGTTTAAACTGTATTTTGTGATCAAATCGTGGATGTGTGGTTTGTTTGGCTATTTTCTTGCTGAACGGGGCAAGAATACGTCTCAAATGGTGTACATTTGTGTATGTGAGTGCAGTATGAACGGAGATACAAAGTAATCACCAAAAACAGTGTTTTGAAATAAAAGAATACATAATCAATCTACGGGGTTAATGGAGTGAACATTTATATGTTCACCATTGACAGTGACACAAAGAAGGAAAATTCGTGGAAAGATGGAAATCACCAGATGGAAATGTCACTGGTCTGCGAACTATGGAAAAATGGAATCAAAATGTTGAAAATATCCACATTTCTTCAGTCTAGAGTCTGAGCTTCGTGCAGAAATCCTTGCACCTCCGGATTCAGCTGCTGTCACTGAGGTCATTAATGGACGTCTGATGAAGGCTCTGCCACTGAGTGTACAAATCATCAAGATCTGCTGCCAGCAGCTCCCATGAATAGAATAATGAGTGCAGCTCTGGAGTATAATACAGGATGTAACTCAGAATCAGTAATGTATGTACACAGTGACTACACCGGCAGAATAGTGAGTGCAGCTCTGCAGTATACAGTATACAGGATGTAACTCAGGATCAGTAATGTACAGTGGGAGAAATAAGTATTTGATCCCTTGCTGATTTTGTAAGTTTGCCCACTGTCAAAGACATGAACAGTCTATAATTTTAACCCCTTAGTGACAGAGCCAATTTGCAGCTTAATGACAGGGCCAATTTTTACAATTCTGACCACTGTCAATTTATTAGGTTATAACTCGGAACGCTTTAACAAATCCAGCTGGTTCTGAGACTGTTTTTTCGTGACATATTGTACTTCACGTTCGTGGTAAAAAAATTTTTATATGACTTGCGTTTATTTATGAAAAAAATGGAAATATGGCAAAAATTTTGAAAATTTAGCAATTTTCAAACTTTAATTTTTTATGCCCTTAAATCAGAGAGATATGTCACACAAATTTCTTAATAAATAACATTTCCCTCATGTCTAATTTACTTTAGCACAATTTTGGGAACAAAATTTTTTTTTGTTACGAAGTTATAAGTAGTGTTGAGCGATACGATACCGCAAGTATCGGGTATCGGCCGATATTAGCTGTATCGGACTTTCGATATTGACTTTCGATATTTCCCATATATCGTATACCGGAATCGGAATTGTCACTGTCACTGTGAGTGTCCGTCGGTCGGGTCTGTCAGGAGTCAGCGGCACTTACCTGGCAGAAGATCTCCGGTGGTCACGGCCTGGACTGGTTGATGGCCGCCATCATCTTTCCCCGGTGGTCACATGCAGTTTCTCGCGATAACTGCAGTGACTGCTGGGTAATCCCGGCCGTAAAGCAGTCAGTCCGATGACGTCACCGCCGGGGAAGCAGGTAATCAGCTGTGCTGCGCCGGGATGACAGCCTCTGCCTGTCATTCCGATGTAGCAGAGCTGGATCGTTGTGGGACAGTCGTTACTATGGACTGCGTCGGACAGGTGGTATACTGTTGGTTTGTTTTTTTCCTTTTTTTACAGGAGATCGATGGCGTCGCAGGAATGAGAGTATAATAAAAGAAATGAAAACTGTGTTGTCTCTTTTATTTCATTAAAATACTTTTTTCTTGCTGTGTCTTTTTTTTATACATTTAAAAACTTTGGGATTAATAATGGATCGGTGTCTTATTGACACCTCTCCATTATTAACCGGGCTTATTGTCACCGTGCAATCAACGGTGACATTAACCCCTTATTACCCCACTTGCCACCGCTACAGGGCAGTGGGAAGAGCCGGGTAAAGTGCCACAATTGGCACATCTTTTGATGCGCCAAATGTGGGGCTGCTGTAGCCTGGTATTATCAGGCTGTTGAGGGCCAAAATCCATGGGCCTTGACAGTCTTTTAATACCAGGCCGCAGCAGTCTGCATTTTACTTGGCTGGTTAACAAAAATAGGGGGACCCCTACGCCGTTTTTTTTTTCGAGGGGATCCCCTATTTTTGTTAACCAGCCAAGCTAAGCAGACTGCTGTGGCCTGGTATTATCAGGCTGGCAAGGTCCATGGATATTGGCTCATTACCAGCCTCAAAAACCAGGCCTCAGCAGTCTGCTTCATCTGGCTGGTTAACAAAAATAGGGTGGACCCCACGCCAATTTTTTTCGAGGGGATCCCCTATTTTTGTTAACCAGCAAAGATAAGCAGACTGCTGTGGCCTGGTATTATCAGGCTGGCAAGCAGGGTCGGACTGAGGCACCGGGACACCGGAGAAACCTACGGTGGGCCACAGCTCCTGCGTGGTGGGCCCTGATTTGAAAGGATAGGTCACGGGGCAGAGGGGGCGGTAGCCCCGGGGCCCGCGCTCTGAGGGGGCCCACCCGAGCTACGATACAGTTACATTCTGCGGCAGAGCAGGGAGAATCGCTTCCCTGCTCTGCCGCCCGGAAGCTATGGGGCCTGAACAGGCGTTGGGGGGGCCCGGTGCCAGCAGTGGGCCCCCCACCCGTCATCGGAGGGTCAGCTGTATCGGCATCCAGCCGATAAAGCTGACCGCATAGAGAGAGAAGGAGCGAGCGCTCCTTCTCTCCCATAATCCCCCTCTCAGCGTATGACAGCGGGCGCAATAACATCACCTGCCGGCGCCCGCTGTCAGACGCTGAGAGGGAGAACAGTGAGCAGCACAGGAGCCGGGAGGTGAGTATTTTTTTTATTTTTTTTTTAATGGGGGTGCAGTCGAGTCCTGGCTGGAGAAGTCGTCATGTCGGTGTGGGCCAGATGGAAAAGACATGAAAAGTGAACAATTCCATTAGAAAGAACATCAGGGTAAGTCATTATCTGTACCTGTGCTGTAATCTATATGTTCTGTAGGACTGGTATTATTTAACACAGACCATATGGCGGTAATATCAATATTGGTCTTTTTATATATAGATTATTTTGGCCAATAGCGCGGTCATTTGCTGAGGTTCTCTGATGATGGGCCCACTCAGAAGTTTTGCCCCCACTAAACCAAAACCCTAGCTACGCCTATGGCTCTCTCTCTAGTCTTTCTTTCTCGCTCTCTGTTCTTTCCTTCTCGCTCTCTGTTCTTTTTTCTCTCTGTTCTTCTTTCTCTCTTTTCTTTCTTTCCTCTCTTTCTTTCTCTGTTTGTTCTTTCTCTCTCGCTGCTCTTTCTTTCTTTTCCTCAGTACCAGCCACTGTGCCCTCATTACCAGTCAGTGTGATCAGCAGTGCTAAATGGTTACGCTTGGGGCGAGGATATGGGTGTGATTAGCTGTGAAATGGGTGTTGTCGGGGCGTGGCCTAAAATTTTCAGCGGTGCGCAACACGCGCCGCAGCCTTTAATCCTCTTTCCTGTCTTCCAAATTTGGGAGGTATGCTGTATGACCTCCCTACAACTTCTGGCCATGCTCCTGATGAGCGCGACGGATGGTCTCGTGAGGGATCTCCTCCCACACCTGGACTAAAGCATCCACCAACTCCTGGACAGTCTGTGGTGCAACGTGGCATGGCCTAAAATTTTCTGCAGCATGCACAGCGTGCCACAGCCTTTGTCCCTCTTTCCCTTATTCAAAGGTTGGGAAGTATGATGTTGGGCCGCAAGAATATATTTTCTCTGGTGGGCCCAAGGTACTCCAGTCCGACGCTGCTGGCAAGGTCCATGTATGTTGGCTCCTTAACAGCCTTAAATACCATGCCTCAGCAGCAGGGGCGTACATATGAATCATGGGGCCCCATAGCAAAAGTCTGAATGTTCCCCACCCCCCAAAAAAAAAACCCAGAGGCATTGTAAATGTAAAGTGCCAGCACAGTGAGGGAAGTTGAGTCGCACAGAGACAGGGGTTTTGGGGGTACTCGGCACCGATCACGTCGACTTCTATGGGGGATGTCACGAGTAGCACAGCTCGGTCCGTGACCTGGGCGATCACTGGAATGTGGGATATTTCCAGGGGATGATAGAATTTCGTGTAGTTTGTCGTGACGCCACCTGTAGTACCTGGTCAGGGTGTCCAGCGCTGCTGTGCAGGTCCTCTGGAAGGGATGGTGTAGTGCAGGTAGGTGATAAGTCTTCTACAGGTAACACGCTATCCTTCCAGGGCAGATAGATGTGAGATAGAGCAATGGTGCAAGTGATGTAGCAGAGTGGAGTATGCGACGTAGTAAGAAAGCAGGAAAGGAAACAATTTTTACTACAAAGACATGCAGCATAAGGCTGCCTCAACCCCTCCCATCCAACTAGCTACACCCTGTTCTAACCAGCCTGAGCTAGACCATCCCATTGGGTCCGCCTACACTCAGCTGGCATAGTGTACTGTTGAATGCAGTGGTTGGAGTCAATGGGGTGTTTCCTCCTTACCTGAGAGTAAGTTGTCACACCGCTGGGTGCGATGCAACATCTCTGTGGCGACTGGACCCTCGGGTGCTTCTGTCTTTTCACAAATGCCGGCAATTGAATCAGAGGCTATTTTACTATGTAGAAGTGAATAAACTATAAATATATGTATATATATATATGTCACAATGACATGTGTATTATATATATATATATGTATTCTATGTGTGTATATTTTGTGTTTACAAGGAAAGAAAGTGTTTTTTTAGTTGCGATATTTTGTTCCCATAGACTTACATGGGACTTCCGGTATCGGTATCGGGTATCGCCGATATTTTAGTGATATCGGCGATACCATTCCGATCCAATATTTTTGGATATCGGAAAGTATCGCTCAACACTAGTTATAAGGGTTAAAAATTGACCAGCGATTTCTCATTTTTACAACACCATTTTTTTTTAGGGACCACATCACGTTTGAAGTCACTTTGAGGGGTCTATATGATAGAAAATACCCAAAAGTGACACCATTCTAAAAACTGCTCCCTCAAGGTGCTCAAAACCACATTCAAGAAGTTTATTAACTCTTTACGTGCTTCACAGTAACTGAAGCAATGTGAGAGGAAAAAATTAACATTCAACTTTTTTTGCAAAAACTTTACTTCAGAACCAATTTTTTTTATTTTCACAAGTGTTAAAAGAAAGAATGAACCACAAAATTTGTTGTGCAATTTCTCCTGAATACGCCGATACCCCAAATGTGGGTAACACTTTTGGGCGCACGGCAGAGGTCGCAAGGGAAGGAGCGCCGTTTGACTTTTTCAACGCAGAATTGGCTGGATGCCATGTCGCGTTTAGTGAGCCCCTGATATGCCTAAACAGTGGAAACCCCAACAAGTGACCCCATTTTGGAAACCAGACCCCTTAAGGAACTTATCTAGATGTGTGGTGAGCACTTTGAACCTCCAAGTGCTTCACAGAAGTTTATAATGTAGAGCCGTGAAAATAAAAAATCATTTTTTTCCTCAAAAATTATTCTTTAGCCCGCTATTTTTTTATTTTCCAAGGGTAACAGGAGAAATTGGACTCCAAAAGTTGTTGTGCAATTTTTCCTGAGTATGCTGACACCCCATATGTGGGGTGGAACCCCTGTTTTGGCGCATGGGAGAGCTTGGAAGGGAAGGAGCGCCATTTTGTAATGCAGACTTTGATGGAATGTTCTGCGGGCGTCATGTTGTATTTGCAGAGCCCATGATGTGCCTAAACAGTAGAAACCCCTGCAAGTGACACCATTTTGGAAACTAGACCCCCCAAGGAGCTCATCTAGATGTGTGGTGAGCACTTTGAACCCCCAAAGTGCTTCACAGAAATTTATAAACGCAGAGCCGTGAAAATAAAAAATAATTTTTTTCCTCAAAAATGATTTTTTTTTAGCCAGCTATTTTTTATTTTACCAAGGGTAACTGGAGAAATTAGAACCCCAAAATTGGTGTGCAATTTGTCCTGAGTACGCTGATACCCCATATGTTGGGGTAAACCACTGTTTGGGCGCAGGGCAGGGCTCGGAAGGGAGGGAGCGCCATTTGACTTTTTGAACACCACATCGTGTTTGGAGACCCCCTGATGTGCCTAAATAGTGGAAACCCCTCAATTCTAGCTCCAACCCTAACCCCAACACACCCTAACCCTAACCCCAACACACCCTAACCCTAATCCCACCTAATCCTACCTAATCCCAACCCTAATTCCAACCCTAATTGTAACCCTAACCCTAATTGCAACCCTAACCCTAATTCCAACCCTAACACTAATGGAAATATGAAATAAATGCAATTTCTTTATTTTATTATATGTCCCTAACTAAAGGGGTAATAAAGGGGGGTTTATGTATAATTTTTTTTATTTTGATCACTGTGAGGAGCCCATCTAGTCATATGGTTTATAACGGCGATCACAAAAGCGGGGGGACTGCGGGGGACCCGAATTATTTTCTCTGGGGTCTCGGCTACCCCTTGGTAGCTGAGACCCCGGAGAAAATTTGACTGGGCGGGCGCACTGCGCAGGCGCCCGCCATTTTCTTTACAGGGGCAAGACACGGGCAGCTCCGAGAGCCACAGGAGGACTGGGGGGACACCGAGAGGCACAGGGGACAGATCGGGGGTCCCGGGGACCCTATTTCTCTCCCATCAGATGTGCGATCGCATCAGAGGAGAGTGAAATGAAATGGAGAATTGCGGCTTTTTTAGCGATCGCCATTATAGGGTTAATAATGGCGATCGCAAAAGCGGGTCGGTAAAAACCGACCCAAATCATGTTCTCTGGGGTCTCGGCTACCCCGGACGCTATATACTCTCTCCACAGCGCCGTTAATTAATGGCGCTGTGGTTTAAGTACCCTTAATTACCGCCGTTAAAAGGCGTATCGGCGGTCGTTAAGGGGTTAAGGGTAGGTTAATTTTAACATTGAGCGATAGAATATCAAAAATAAAATCCAGAAAATCACATTGTATAAATTATATAAATTAATCTGCATTTTGCAGTGAGAAATAAGTATTTGATCCCCTACCAACCATTAAGAGTTCTGGCTCCTACAGACCAGTTAGATGCTCGTAATCAACTCGTTACCTGCATTAAAGACAGCTGTCTTACATAGTCACCTTTAGGGTATGTGTCCACGATGCATACTGGCAGTGCTTTGGATGCAGCGGAAACCCGCTCCGCCCAAAGTGCTGCCCCCTTTTGTACGCGCGGTGGTACCGCATGTGTTCATTGAACACATGTGGAATCACTGCATCCTATCCATACAAGAAAAAAAGGTAGCACACTGTAGCGCTATAGCTTGCAAACACGAAATATGAAAAATATGAAAAATTAATTGCATCATTACCTTAGAAATATGAAAAATTGAGAAGTCTTAGCGCATAAGATGGCCAAATTATGTGAGCCTGATAGCCACGTCAAGGCTCTTCTCGTATATCAGGTCCTAACTAATGCCTATCCTCGCTTAGAAAAGTCTGTCTGCATGGGAACATATGGATCCTCTCTTCAGACTAAAATCTACATCTCTGTGGAGGGGTGATGAACCTGTTGTAATTAAAAAGCCTGTGACCACCAGGTGGAGTGCTCAGGTAGAAGGTAAATGAATACATATCAAAAAACTGACCGGCACATCCAAACATAGATTCAGTGTGAACAGGTGCTAAACCTAGAGTCACCAACTCATATACATACAAGAAAAAAAGGTAGCACACTGTAGCGCTATAGCTTGCAAACACGAAATATGAAAAATATGAAAAATGAATTGCATCATTACCTTAGAAATATGAAAAATTGAGAAGTCTTAGCGCATAAGATGGCCAAATTATGTGAGCCTGATAGCCACGTCAAGGCTCTTCTCGTATATCAGGTCCTAACTAATGCCTATCCTCGCTTAGAAAAGTCTGTCTGCATGGGAACATATGGATCCTCTCTTCAGACTAAAATCTACATCTCTGTGGAGGGGTGATGAACCTGTTGTAATTAAAAAGCCTGTGACCACCAGGTGGAGTGCTCAGGTAGAAGGTAAATGAATACATATCAAAAAACTGACCGGCACATCCAAACATAGATTCAGTGTGAACAGGTGCTAAACCTAGAGTCACCAACTCATATACATACAAGAAAAAAAGGTAGCACACTGTAGCGCTATAGCTTGCAAACACGAAATAGAAAAATATGAAAAATGAATTGCATCATTACCTTAGAAATATGAAAAATTGAGAAGTCTTAGCGCATAAATGGCCAAATTATGTGAGCCTGATAGCCACGTCAAGCTCTCTCGTATATCAGTCCTAACTAATGCCTATCCTCGCTAGAAAGTCTGTCTGCAGGAACATATGATCCTCTCTCAACTAAAATCTACATCTCTGTGAGGGGTGATGAACTGTTGTATTAAAAAGCTGTGACCACCAGGTGGAGTGCTCAGGTAAAGGTAAATGAATACATATCAAAAAACTGACCGGCACATCCAAACATAGATTCAGTGTGAACAGGTGCTAAACCTAGAGTCACAACTCATATACATACAAGAAAAAAGGTAGCACACTGTAGCGCTATAGCTTGCAAACACGAAATATAAAAATATGAAAAATGAATTGATCATTACTTAGAAATATGAAAAATTGAGAAGTCTTAGGCATAAGATGGCCAAATTATGTGAGCCTGATAGCCACGTCAAGGCTCTTCTCGTATATCAGGTCCTAACTAATCCTATCTCGCTTAGAAAAGTCTGTCTGCATGGGAAATATGGATCCTCTCTTCAGACTAAAATCTACATCTCTGTGAGGGGATGAACCTGTTGTAATTAAACTTGGGAGTGCTCAGTGAAGTATATTACTTCAACTGAGCACTCACCGGTGTACAGTTAAAACAGGTCACCCACTCAATAATACGAAAAGGTCAATTTCCATGCAACAGATTTTTAAAAAGATTGTTAACCTGAATAGAAAACTTGAGAACTACATAATGGCCAAATTTTGGCTGAAGCCACGTCAAGTTTTCTATTCAGTACTAACTAATTTCCTCTTAAAATCTGTTGCAGGGACATAGCCCCTCAGATAAACCTTCTTGTGGAGGTGTGACCTGTTTAATTAAAACTGTGACACCAGTGGAGTGCTCAGTGATAATGAATCATATCAAAAAACTGAGCACATCCAACTGTGGTGAACAGGCTAAATAATCACAACTCATATACATACAAGAAAAGTAGAACTGTAGCGTATAGTTCCCAAAAGAAAAATTTAAAAGATTGCATATACTTAGAAATATGAAAATTGAATCTGGCATAAGATGCCAAATATTGGCCTGATGCCGTCAAGCTTTCTCGTATATCAGTCTAATAAATGCTATCTCCTTAAAAAGTCTGTTGCAGAACATATGTCCTCTTCTAGCTAAAATTATCTCTGTGGAGGTGAGAACCTGTTGTATTAAAACTGTGAATGTGCTCAGTAGATAAAGATCATTCAAAAATTACCGGCACTCCAACTGTTCAGGTTAATTCAAACAGATCACCACCTCACAAGAAAAAAAGGACCATGTCCATGCAACAGATTTTAAAGAAGCATATTACCTGAAATATGAAAATTGGGCTTAGCCATAATTTGGGCCATTTTGGCTAAGACTCAACTTTCTCGTATATCAGTCATTACTATTTCCTCTTAGAGTGTTGCAGCTATGGTCTCTCACTTTTCTTGTAGGTGATGAGTTGTATTAAAGCCTGTACCACAGTTGGAGTGCTCAGTTGAAGTAATATACTTCAAACTGAACCCACTCACAGTTTATTAAACAGGTTCTACCCCCACAATAATTTATCGAAAAGGACATAGTTATGCAACAGATTTTAAGAAGAAGCCATTAGTTAGAATATGAAAAGAGAAGCCTTAGGGCAAGGCCAAAATTGTGAGCCTATGCCTCAAGGCTCTTCTCGTATATCAGGTCTAACTAATGCCTATCTCGCTTAGAAAAGTCTGTCTGCATGGGAACATATGGATCCTCTCTTCAGACTAAAATCTACATCTCTGTGGAGGGTGATGAACCTGTTGTAATTAAAACTGTGACACATGGAGTGCTCATGTGATAAGTAATATTACATACAAAACTACCGGCAATCCAAACATAATTCTGGTGACAGGTGCTAAACCTAGATCACAATTCATATCTACAAGAAAAAGTTAGCACACTGAGCGCTATAGTTCTGCAAACGAAATGAAAAATATAAAATAATTGCATCATTACTTAGAAATAGAAAATGAGAGTCTTAGGCTAGATGGCCAAATTAATGTGAGCCTGATAGCCCCGTCAAGGCTCTCTCGTATATCAGGTCTAACTAATGCCTATCCTCGCTTAGAAAAGTCTGTCTGCATGGAATATTGGTATCCTCTCTTCAGACTAAAATCTACATCTCTTGGAGGGGTGATGAACTGTTGTAATTAAAAAGCCTGTGACACCAGGTGGAGTGCTCAGGTTAGAATGGTAAATGAATACATATCAAAAACTGACCGGCACATCCAAACATAGATTCAGTGTGAACAGTGCTAAACTAGAGTCACCAACTCATATACATACAAGAAAAAAAGGTAGACACTGATAGCGCTATAGCTTGCAACACGAAATATGAAAAATATGAAAACAATTGCATCATTACCTTAGAAATATGAAAATTGAGAAGTCTTAGCGGCATAAGATGGCCAAATTATGTGAGCCTGATAGCCACGTCAAGGCTCTCTTCGTATATCAGGTCCTAACTAATGCCTATCCTCGCTTAGAAAAGTCTGTCTGCATGGGAACATATGGATCCTCTCTTCAGACTAAAATCTACATCTCTGTGGAGGGTGATGAACCTGTTGTAATTAAAAGCCTATGACACCTGTGGAGTGCCGTAGAGGTAACATGATAATATCATTAAACCTGACGGCACATCCAACATGATTCAGTGTGAACAGGCTAAACACTAGTATCACCAACTCCATATTACATTACAAGAAAAAGGATCCACACTGTGTCCCATAGCATGAACACGAACTATAAAAATAGAAATAGATTGATCTATTACTAAGACATATGAAAAATTTGAGAATCTTAGCGCATAAGATGGCCAAAATTATGTGAGCCTGATAGCAATCGTCAAGGCTCTTCTCGTATTTCAGGTCCTAACTAATTGCCTATCCTCGCTTAGAAAAGTTGTCTGCATGGAACATATGTCACTCTTCAGAATAAATCTACATTCTGTGGAGGGTGATGAACTGTTGTAATTAATCTAAGCCTGGATCCACCGGTGGCAGTTTTTTTAATAAACATTACATTCACCTACGCACATCCCAAATAGATTAGTGTGAACAGGATCCTATGTTCCATGCAACATCTTCTAACAAGATAGATAAAGATGTAGGACCTGATATAGCTGCAGACAGACCTTATGCTATCAGCTCACATAAATGGCATCTTCGTTAGAAATATCAAAATTGAGAATCTAGGCTAAAAAGATGGCCAAAATGGAGCCTCATATTTCAGTAGCTCTTCTCTATTCGTGTTTGCTAAGCTATAGCGCTACAGTTGCCTACCTTTTTTTCTGTATGGATATGAGTTGGTGACTCTAGTTTAGACCTGTCACACTGAATCTATGTTGGATTGGGTGTTTTTGATTTGTATTAAACCTTCTACTGAGCACCACTGGTGGTCACAGGCTTTTTAATTACAACAGTTCATCACCCCTCCACAGAGATGTAGATTTTAGTTGAAGAGAGGATCCAAATGTTCCATGCAGACAGACTTTTCTAAGCGAGGATAGGCATTAGTTAGGACCTGATACGAGAAAGCCCTGACGTGGCTATCAGGTCACATAATTTGGGCCATCTTAGCCTAAGACTTCTCAATTTTCATATTCTAAGGTAATGATGCAATTCATTTTTCATATTTTTCTATATTCGTGTTTGCAATGCTATAGCGCTACAGTGTGCTACTTTTTTTCTTGTATGTACATGGTTGGGACTCTAGGTTTAGCACCTGTTCAATTGAATCTATGTTTGGATGTGCCGGTCAGTTTTTTGATATGTATTCATTTACCTTCTACCTGAGCACTCCACCTGGTGGTCACAGGCTTTTTAATTACAACAGGTTCATCACCCCTCCACAGAGATGTAGATTTTAGTCTGAAGAGAGGATCCATATGTTCCCATGCAGACAGACTTTTCTAAGCGAGGATAGGCATTAGTTAGGACCTGATATACGAGAAGAGCCTTGACGTGGCTATCAGGCTCACATAATTTGGCCATCTTATGCGCTAAGACTTCTCAATTTTTCATATTTCTAAGGTAATGATGCAATTCATTTTTCATATTTTTCATATTTCGTGTTTGCAAGCTATAGCGCTACAGTGTGCTACCTTTTTTTCTTGTATGTATATGAGTTGGTGACTCTAGGTTTAGCACCTGTTCACACTGAATCTATGTTTGGATGTACCGGTCAGTTTTTTGATATGTATTCATTTACCTTCTACCTGAGCACTCCACCTGGTGGTCACAGGCTTTTTAATTACAACAGGTTCATCACCCCTCCACAGAGATGTAGATTTTAGTCTGAAGAGAGGATCCATATGTTCCCATGCAGACAGACTTTTCTAAGCGAGGATAGGCATTAGTTAGGACCTGATATACGAGAAGAGCCTTGACGTGGCTATCAGGCTCACATAATTTGGCCATCTTATGCGCTAAGACTTCTCAATTTTTCATATTTCTAAGGTAATGATGCAATTCATTTTTCATATTTTTCATATTTCGTGTTTGCAAGCTATAGCGCTACAATGTGCTACCTTTTTTTCTTGTATGTATATGAGTTGGTGACTCTAGGTTTAGCACCTGTTCACACTGAATCTATGTTTGGATGTGCCGGTCAGTTTTTTGATATGCATCCTATCCATAGACTGGGTTATTTATCTTGTGGAGACGGAGCGTCTCCGCAAGATAAATAGACATGCTGCGGACTGGAAAGATGCGCCGCATGTTCAGATATGCAGGGCCTCCGGATGTGGCCCTTCACGCATAGTGGAGGTGGGATTTCATAAAATCCCCTCCACTATGCTCTAAGATATGTACGCTGCAGATTGGACACTGCGGCTGTACGCAGCGTCCAATCCACAGCAAATCCTGAATGTTTCCTGACCGTGGAAACATAACCTTATAAAAGACTCCTGTCCACAGACTCAATTAATCAGTCAGACTCTAATCCTCTACAACATGGGCAAGACCAAAGAGCCTTCTAAGGATGTCAGGAACAAGATCATAGACCTGCACAAAGCTGGAATGGGCTACAAAACCATAAGTAAGACGCTGGGTGAGAAGGAGACAACTGTTGATGCAATAGTAAGATAATTGGAGAAAATACAAAATGACTGTCAATTGACATCGATCTGGGGCACCATGCAAAATCTCACCTCGTGGGGTATCCTTGATCATGTGAAGGTGAGAGATCACACTAAAATTACATGGGGGGAACTTGTTAATGATCTCAAGGCAGCTGGGACCACAGTCACCAAGAAAACCATTGGTAACACGTTACTCCGTAAAGGTTTAAAATCCTGCAGTGCCTGCAAGGTTCCCCTGCTTAGGAAGGCACATGTGCAGGCCCATCTGAAGTTTGCCAATGAACACCTGGATGATTCTGTGAGTGATTGGGAGAAGGTGCTGTGGTCAGATGAGACAAAAATTGAGCTCTTTGGCATTAACTCAACTTGCCGTGTTTGGAGGGAGAGAAATGCTGCCTATGACCCAAAGAACACTGTCAAGCATGAAGGTGGAAACATTATGTTTAGGGGGTGTTTCTCTGCTAACGGCACAGGACCACTTCAACCGCATCAATGGGAGAATGGATGGAGCCATGTACCGTAAAATCTGACTGCAGCTCTGGAGTATAATACAGATGTAACTCAGGATCAGTTATCTAATGTATGTACACAGTGACTCCAGCAGAATAGTGATCGCAGCTCTGGAGTATAATACATGATGTAACTCAGGATCGTTAGTAATGTATGTACACAGTGACTCGCACCAGAAATAGTGAGTGTAGCTCTGGGTATAATACAGGATGTAACTCAGGATCAGTAATGTAATGTTGTACACAGTGACTGCACCAGCAGAATAGTGAGTGCAGCTCTGGGGTATAATACAGGATGTAACTCAGGATCAGTAATGTAATGTATGTACACAGTGACTGCACCAGCAGAATAGTGAGTGCAGCTCTGGGGTATAACAGGAGTAATCAGGATCAGTATGTAATGTTGTACACAGTGACTGCACGCAGATAGCGAGTGCAGTCTGGGTATAACGAGTAGCCAGATCGCAATGTATGTACACAATAACTGCACCAGCAGAATAGTGAGTGCAGCTCTGTTCAGCTGTTGCTCGCTCTGGTAATTGTGCGTGTGGTCACCACTGATCCTGCTGTGTGCTCCTGAGCTCCAGAGAACCACCACCTCTCCACCTGGGGACCTGCTCTCTCTCCTGCCCAGGGAGGGAGTGGGTTTCCTGGGATGAGCAACGGATTTCAAGTCACAGGCTTCTTTTCCCCCAGACAGGCCAGTGGGGAACAGGAGAAACCAGCAACGGCCTGCAAAATCAGAGGACTCGGGGGTTAGACGCTCCACCACTATTTGCAGCAATGTGGCTTCCTACTTCCCCATGTCTGCAGAAACCCAGAGAAGCCGCATAGGTTTCCCAACATGGAGGAGAAAACTGCAAGCATGGCAGTCCTTCAGGAGGAAAGCTGAGTGCTCAGGGAAAGTGAGGCCCGACCTCATGAGGAAGGGTTGGGGGCTGCAGAGACCCCGAGAGTCTGTGTCCACCTATGAGTATGAAGAACAAGCAAGACCTTCAGGAGACTGCGGGAGGAGCTGCAATGCACAAGCGCAAAGCTGCGGTTCCTCCAAACCAAGGAAGACCCCAAATCCAGGTGGGGGTAAAAATACTGAAAGTTGAAATCAATGAGCTTCAAGTCCCGAAAAGTTTTCATTAGAGAAAAAAGTGGATCATTTAAGGAAAAGCTTATGAATGAAGCCGATTCAGGTTATGTCTCATAACCCGAGAGCAAAAGAGCAAAAGAAGATGGGGACTGCAGCATGAGAGCCAGGTGGATGATGATGAGGTGGAGGATGATGATAGCAGTAAGTCCACCTGGCAGCCCGCAAAGTCCCGCAGGCCACGTGCAGCAAGCTCCCTGCAGGACAGGCGACTTGCATTGGGCTCAGTTCTAGGGATCTGGAGAGGATACTGAAAATCACGGTCAGGGAGGGGCGCTAAAGGCGGAAATTAAGCTTTGGAGTCTGCAGTGTGCCTTCAGAGCTTCCATCTTGGTGACGATTTACTAGAGGGGGCACCTGGGGGCCAGAAGAAAAAAAGGGAAAGACCACCAAGCCAAAGCTGCAGGAAGCAGCAAGCTATGTGTATGCCCCCCTCCCCGAACCCCCGAGTCGGCGCAGGGTCAGTCGCTGTATAAGCCCATTGCTCAGCCCCGCTCGGGTTCTGTGTGGATCCGATGTAAATTTTGCGGGGAGATTACAAAGCGTGGTAGTGAGGCCAGAGTCCATCCCTGCTTGTAGCAGCAGGGACATAGCAGGAGGTGCATCAGCCGAGAGGCTGGGGCAGTAAGCATGGCCAGGCGGTGGGTGAACGGTCAGGGCACGATACTGGGGGTGCGCTCCTCAGTGGGAGGGGGGAGCGGCTAGGTGGGGGCGCTCCCTAGCCCGGGCCCCCGAATACTGTTTTCCGCTGTCATTGTTTAGAAAGGGGGGAGGTGAGGGGGTGCGGGGCTAGTAGTTCCGGTCCTCCAATCCTATTTGTGTTGGCAACCCTTCCT
>JARQOD010000003.1:400412706-400604898 GCA_033576555.1 Oophaga sylvatica | reverse complement strand
GCGCCTTTTTCCTGCCCTTTTTTCTTCCGGTTTAGATCTCTCTAGCGCGGCGGCCATTACTGACGGCCTCCTCGGCTCCTCACCTCCGCTCTCCCCGACCGACCGAAAGGAGACACTACACCACGGCCAGCTGGGTGAGTCGCCTCTACCTGTCAGGGCAGAAGCTTGACCCCCTCAGCGCAGGACAAGGTATTGTCACACAGAACGCTCCCGCTGCGATCACAATAACGACGCATAGTTTTGCGATCATTTTTTTGTGATCATTTTTTATGTCGCTAGTAGCTTCCACGGTGGCGGTCTCATTGACGACGCATAAGTGGTTAGCGATCTCTTTAGCGACTTGGTATTGCGATATACAATTCAGCGCAATATGTTAGCGATCTTGTTGGTGTTCTTGTTTTATGTGGCATACTTTTGAACACTGTCCTGCAGCTGTTACCTCATAAGAGGCACCTGCGGCTCGCACACCCTTTCATTAAATAAGGGTTGTGGAGAGTCTGCAACATTAACCCATTCTTTGGTGGTTAACCCTTTTTGGGAGACAGCTGGGGTAGCTCTCTATTTAAGAAGCTTAACCCTTCAGCGTTCATTTTTGCCTTTGAAATACACACTGTTCTGGTGCTGTCAGGTTTTTACCTGTCATATACTGTGTGAGGGCATGTCGGATCAGGTCCAGGAGCGGACCGTCTCCCAGATCCGCTACAGGATCAGCCTCGCGTATCTGACACGCAGACCTCGACGGCGTCAAGCGCAGCAGTCGGAGGTTACAGGGACGCCTAAATGGATGCCCTCGCTCGTTCTATTGATGGCTTGTCTGACCTTCTAGGTTATTGGGTGTCAGCTAGATCCTCTCATGGCAGGAAGCGACACAGGCCGGTGCCATCTTTCTCGCGTAGCGACTCAGAGATTTCTGATATGGAGGGTTCCCCTCCAAGCTCAGATGGTGAGATATCCGATTCGGATAAAGACGGATTTTGGTAAGAACTTACCTGTAAAATCCTTTTCAGCGAAGGAAGGAAAGGAGACACACTAGTCATAACTAGTGGGTAGGCGGAGCCCAGACGAGATAGACACCTCAGATTAAAAAGAGTGTTGTCCGGCCCCTCCAGCTCGGGCTCCTCCTACTCAGCTCTCCTGTTGTACATAAGCTTAAGGAAGAGCAATATCACCAGCGGAGCAACATAACCCCTTCTGAAGAACTTCAGAGGAAAAAACACAAGAATACAGGTTATGCATGCATGTAGGCAAAAACCACACAGTTCCAGTATTACTCACTGGACCTGACCACTGCGATGAGCTGGCAATGCTGGAACAGAGCCTTAGCGCGTCGACCTCAGCCCAGATAATCGCTATCAGAAGAGGGTCACGCCGCATCTGAAAACACATCAACACACTTCTGCCATGGGAGGGAGCTGTGTCTCCTTTCCTTCCTTCGCTGAAAAGGATTTTACAGGTAAGTTTCTTACCAAAATCCGTCTTTCAGCAGCAGAACGAAGGAAAGGAGACACACTAGTCATAACTAGTGGGACGTCCCAAAGCAGTCCAAAAACTAGGGTGGGAAAAAAAACCAAAAAAGGCAGAATCCCAACAACCTAGATAAATGCGCAACAGGTGCCAAATACAAGTTAACTAGAACTTTAAACTACGGCTGCCTGCAGGACCCTACGTCCTAAGGCCGCATCAGCGAAAGCACTGACGTCCACCTTATAAAACTTTATAAACGTGTGGACAGAACGCCAGGTCGCCGCTCAGCAGAGCTGAGCTGCTGAGGTCCCTTGATGAAAGGCCCACGAGGAAGCCACAGCCCTCGTGGAGTGAGCTTGAATCTTAATCGGGCAAGGTTCGCTTTTAAGTCGGTAAGCCTCCAAAAAGGCCAACCGAATACAACGAGCTATAGAGTCCTTGGAAGCTCGTTTACCACGTCAACGACCTGCTGGAATCACAAACAGAGAGTTTGACTTCCGAAAACCTTGAGTAACAGTCAAATAGAACTTCAAAGCCCGCACCAAATCCAATGCGTGCAAGGCCCGTTCCTTCACATTCCTTGGCCTCGAACAAAGAGAGGGCAACACAATATCCTGGTTAACATGAAATTGCGACACCACCTTAGGTAGGAAGTCGCTCCGTGTGCGTAGCACTACACGATCCGGGTGAAAACTCCAGGAAGGGAGGCGAGCAAGAAAGAGCCGCCAACTCAGAAACCCTTCTCAAAGAGGTGACCGCCACTAGGAAAGCATCCTTCCAAGAGAGCAAAGAAAGACTAACAGATTCCATAGGCTCAAAAGGCCCATGTTGAAGAGCCTCCAAAACAAGGCTGAGACGCCAAGGAGACACAGACGCTTTCCGCGGTGGAAACTGGCGGGTTACTCCGCGAAAAAAGGAACGCACGTCCTTACGCGAGGCAATAGCCTTTCGGAACAGCAAGGGCAGAGCAGAAACCTGACCCCTCAGGGTGCTCACTGCCAAACCCTTGTCCAGCCCGAATTGCAGAAAGGCCAACAAATTGGGAATGGAAAAAATCCTCGGGTTCCTTAAAGAACCCGAACACCACGAAAAGAAGGCTTCCCAAGTCTTGTGTTAAATTCTAGTAGTAGCCGGACCTCTGGCCGCTCGCAAAGTGGCAATGACTTCGGCTGAAAAAACCTCGACGAGTCAATATTTCGGTCTCAAGAGCCACGCTTTCAAACGCAGAGACATCAGGTCCGGATGACGAACGGGCCCTTGGGTTAACAGGTCCGGGCAAAGAGGAAGTGGAAATGGCGGTGCCGCCAGGAGTGACACCAGTGTCGAGAACCACGTTCTCCTTGGCCAATCTGGGACTATCACTATAGCCGAGATTCTCTCTAGTCTGATCCGACGGAGTACCAGAGGTAGCAAAGAAATCGGCGGGAACACATAGATTAGTGTGAATCGGTCCAACGGAGCCACTAGAGCATCCACCGCTACAGCCTTCGGATCCTTGTACCTGGACATGAATGTCGGTAACTTGGCATTGAACCTGGATGCCATCAGATCCACTTGAGGAGTTCCCCAACGGGAGCACAGTAGTGCAAAAATTTTCGGATGAAGACTCCATTCTCCGGGATCCAACTTCTCGCGACTTAAAAAGTCCGCCGTGATATTCTGAACTCCTGGAATGTGGATCGCAGAGAAGGCTGAAACTCTGGTCTCTGCCCATATCAGGATCCGAGATACCTCCACCATGAGTCTGGAACCGCCGTCGCATTGTCTGTCTGCACTCGGACAGGCAGACCGCTTAAAGGGACCGTCCAGTGTTGGAGGCAAAGGAAAATCACCCTCAATTAGAGGATGTTGATCGGCAAGACAGACTCTTCCGACGACCATACTCCCTGAGTCCAGAGATCGTTCCAGACACCCCCCCCCAGCCTGTCAGGCTGGCATCGGTGGTTATGACCGACCACTTCGGAGGGAGGAAGGATTTTCCCAGGGATAACTCTTTCGGACGTATCCACCATCCTAGAGACTCTCGTACCCTGTGGGGGATGATGACACTGTAATCCAGTGAAACCTGCGATCGATCCCAACGGCTCAGAATGAACCTTTGGAGGGCCCTGGAATGAAACCGGGCAAATGGAAGTGCTTCCATGGACGCCACCATCAACCCCAGAAGACGCATACAGCTTCGCAGGGACATTGCTGTCGAAGACTTCATAACCCGTGCATGTCGAAGGAGACATGCTTGCTTGTCTGGAGGCAGGGACACCACTGCTCGCACCGTGTCGAAATGCATCTACAAAAACAGGATTGACTGCGACCGTTCCAGAGACGACTTCTCCCAATTGACCAGCCACCCGAAGTCCTCCAGGAGCTGAAGGGATAGATTGCGAGCAGTTACCGCCTCCTCCTTCGAAGACGCCACAATCAGAAGGTCGTCCAGGTAGGGAAGAATCGTAACCCCCTGCCTTCGAAGAATCGCCATGAGAAACGCCAGAATTTTTGTAAAACTCTGGGCGCTGAGGCCAACCCGAATGGCAGAGCCACAAACTGGTAATGGTCCTGAATTATGGCAAAACGAAGGAAGCATTGGTGGGCCCTTCCGATTGGGAAGTGCAAATAAGCGTCGCGAATGTCGTTGACACCAAAAAAGCGTTCTGCGACAGGGCCGCCAAAACGGAGCGAAGCGACTCCATGCGGAATTTCCTGACGTGGACATGCCGATTCAATCTTTTGAGATCCAGAAAGGGCCGAAATTTGTCCTCTTTTTTGGGGACCACAAAGAGGTTAGAATAAAACCCTCTTCCCGGCCCTCCGGTGGAACCGGCACCACCACACCTTTCTGCAGAAGGGAATCTACCTCCCACAGCAGAGCGGCAAAAAGCTCGGGCTCTGACGGAACGCGAGGTTGACAAAAAAACTGTCTGGGGGTTGAGAAAGAGACTTCTATGAAGTAGCCTGCCAACACAACCTGTGTCACCCAGGCGTCCGACATGCGGGAAGCCCAAGTTGGTTTGAATAGGAATAGACGACCCCCCTGTTGTGAATAGGTTTGAGATGAGTTCTGAGCAGAGGCTCCCTCTGGTGGTTACAAGCGGTACTAGTGAAGATTGTGAGGACTGGGAATCAGGTGTTACTGACTGGTCTTATATAAGGGAGTCATTTTCCCATCAGGGTTGCCGGTGATCAATTGTTCTGGTCTGAATCCTTCATTCCAGTTTCCCTTGTAGCCTGCTGTGTCGTGTCTGCATCTCCTGCTACCAGATAAGAATTTTCTTCTTTTGTGTTGTTGCTATATTTTTGCATTTTGTCCTGCACTTCTTTGGGGGCCTTCTGGGTCCCCTCCGGGGGCTTCTGCCTTCTCAGTTTAGTTCAGCCACTGAGTTTTGTTCTTTTGCTTTTTCCAGTTTTTTCAGTGGCTGCTGTTTTTATTTTGTTACACCAGAGAGCTAATTTAGGTGGTAGAGGTCGTGTGATCTCAGGTGATTTTGAAATTAGTAGAGTTGGTGTTTTTCAGGGTTTTCTGGGATTGCAGTAAGTACCCTTCCTGTCTTTTCTATTTAGATAGTTTGGGCCCCAGCGTTTGCTCATTGTATTTTCTTTCTGTGTCAGTATTTCCTCTTGTCTAACCGCCATTACATGTTTGGGGGCTTTCTATTGTCTTTGGGGTTCTGCTCCGGGGCAGATAGCTTTCCTATTTCTATCTTTAGGTGTAGTTAGTTTCTCAGGCTGTGACGAGGGTCTAGGACCAACGTAGGAACGCTCCACGGCTGCCTCTAGTTGTGGTGGTTAGTCAGGGTACTGCAATCCCATAGATTCCAACTGCTCTGGTGTATTGCCTTTTTTTACCTGCTCTCCTCAGCTACCGAAACATAACACCCCCACTCGAGAACGCTCGAGTGAGACCCAGGCGTCAGTCCGCCTTAGCGGGCTTTTTGCCAGCTTCCCGCTTGTCTGAACGGAAGTTCTGTTTCCAGGGTATGCGGAATTTCTGAGAATTCCCCCTTTTTTTTTTTTTTTCTAAAAAGAGAGGGACGACCCGAACCCCAGAGGGCTGACTGGATCATCCCCTGGACCGAAAGGACCGCCGACAACTACCGGCACAAGTCCTGCCAGACGCAGAAGTCACAGCTCTGTGCTGCGGTAAAGCTGTTTCTTTTGCCTTTACCTTGGCAATCAGCTCCGTGAGGTCAGGTCCAAATAGCTGACCACCTTGCAAGCTAGCAAACCACTGTTTGGAAACTGCGTCCACTGTCTAAGGCACAGTGCTCTTCTGACTGTGACTGCCGAGGATTGCGCCCTGGATAGCAGTTTTGCAGTATCCTCCAAAAACTGGAAAAAAACCATCTACCTCGATAGAGGAGATCCACCTTGCCACGCCGTCCGTAGACGGTCCAACCGGCATAGGGAAACTTTACAAGCACACATGGATTCTTAATACTGAATCCATGATCCGCGGCCTCGCAGATGGATTTTTCTGCCATCTACGTTTTTTGTCCAGCGGGTCCTGCAGACTCGCCTACCCCTTAACAGGAGGATTTTGCTAAGCTGGGATAAAGGGACATCCACTTCAGGAGAAGGATCCAATTATCATTAACTCCGTAGAACACGGAAACGGTGTCTCAATTTTCTGGACACAGGCGCTCCTTCTCCACTGCCCCATTAAGCTCATCCAGTGATGGTAAAGCTTGATCGTGATTGAAAACATCCGGGCGACTTACCAGGACATCCAGATACCTCTTCCGGTAACTGTAACGCCTCCAATGAAAACCTCTTTACGGCCCAAAAGGGAGGCAGTGTCCCTGCCGATCCTCCTTCTCCGAATCGGACATTTTCGTTACGCGGGAAGGAAGGCACCGGCTTGTGTCGCTTCCTGACATGAGAGGATCTAGCTGACACTCAATATAGAAAATCAGACAGGCCATCAATAGAAACTAGCGAGGAACCGCTGCGCTTGACGTCGTTCAGGTCTGCGCGTCCGATACGGAGACTGATCCTGTAGCGGATCTGGGAGACGGATGCACAGTATATGTCAGGTTAACACTGTCAGTAACTAGAAAGTGTGGTTTCTTAAAGAAAAAACAAAACGCTGAAGGGTTAAAGCTCTTAAGGAGAGAGCTACCCCAGTTGTCTCCCATTAAGAGTTAACCGCCTAAGAAGGGGTTAAAGTCGCAGACTCCCCACAACCTTAATAATGAAAAGGGTGTGCGAGCCCCAAGTGCCTCTTATAAGGCAGCAGCTATAGGACAGCTATGCCACACTTAACAAGAAAAAAACGTTCACAAGATCGCTAAAAAATTGCGCTGTTTGTAAATTGCAATGACCGCCAAAGTCATTAAGGGGATCGCTAACCGCCTATGCGTTGTTAGTGAGATCGCCCAGATTGCCAGCTGCTAGCGACATTAAAAAATGGTCACACAAACGATCGCATAGTATGCGTCGTCGTTAGCAGGAACGTATAGTGGCAGTATTACTGTCGCAGACTCCCCACAACCTCTTTATTGAAAAGGTGTGCGAGCTTTGAGATAACAGCTGCAGGCAGCGCAGTCTGCCACCCATTTGTGCCTCAGAAAGGCGCCCGCGCTGTGGGGGTGAAGGGGTTAAGCTTCTGCCCTATGACGGTGAGAAGCGACTCACCCAGCTGGTCGCGGTGCAGCGCTGCCGAGAGGGGAGGAGAGCGATGTCCGAGCTTTCAGCCTGTCAGTAATGGCCGCCGCACTGTGTCTCCGTGTGCTTCATGAGAGAAGCCGGAAAAGGAGACTGCCGTAAAGCGCGCGCTCAGAGCGGCACAAAATTCAAATAAAAAAGGTGCGCAGCTCCTCTCTCCCCCGTTCCTGTCCTGCAGGCATCCACCTGCGGACAAAAAACACACAGTCACCGCATGTATACTGTAACAGCGACTGCCGCAGCAGTCGCTGAAAACACTCAAACACATATTAAATGTGGAGTACTCACCAGCCGAAAGCGCCACAGGGACCCCCAGGGGTTTCTGGCGCTTGCCCATGCTTCCCCCCAGGGCGGGGATTGCAGTGACCCCTGCAGCGCGGTTTGCATCCCCGCCAGGGAAGCCATCCTCATCCCCCCGGGCCGGCAGGGTTCTGCAGGGACCACCATATAGGGTAATACAGATCCGCCAAGGGAGAGGTGGGGGTCCAGCAGCGCTGAGACCCCTGAGACCTCTAGACCACATTAGGTGATCCAAGTCTCTTGTCCGATAAAAAATAATAAAATCTTCTGAGGAGCTGCTTCCAGCAGCGACTATCTTCTCTGACCTCAAATTGAAAACTGGAGAGCTGAGTAGGAGGAGCCCGAGCTGGAGGGGCCGGACAACACTCTTTTTAATCTGAGGTGTCTATCTCGTCTGGGCTCCGCCTACCCACTAGTTATGACTAGTGTGTCTCCTTTCCTTCCGTTCTGCTGCTGAAAGAGGATCGGCAGGCTCAATCTGCCTCTCTTTTGAGCCGTACGGAGGCTTTTATTGGAGCCATGAGGGAGGCGTTACAGTTACCAGAGGAGGTAACTAGACGTCCTGGTAAGTCGGCCCGGATGTTTCAGGAGCCGCATAGGTCGCGATCAGCCTTACCATCTCTGGATGAGCTTAATGAGGCAGTGGAGAAGGAACGCCTGTGTCCAGATAAACGTTTTCAGGGGACACGGTTTTTCGAGACGCTGTATCCGTGTACTACGGAGTTGATTACTAATTGGATTCCTTCTCCTGAAGTGGATGTCCCTTTATCCCAGCTTAGCAAATCCTCATTACTTCCTGTTAAAGGGAAGGCGAGTCTGCAGGATCCGCTGGACAGAAAAACGGAGATGGCGGCGAAATCCATCTACGAGGCCGCGGGTCATGGATTCAGAGCTGTGCTAGGATCCATGTGTGCTTGTAAAGCCTCCTTGAGCTGGTTAGACCGTCTACGGACGGCGTGGCAAGATGGATCCCCACTATCCGAGGTAGAGGGGCTTTTCAAGTCATTGGAGAATGCAGCTCGATATGGCAGTGATGCAGGTTTGGATACTGCCTCCATGCTGTCCAGAGCACAATCCTCGGCGATCACAGTCAGGAGAGCTCTGTGGCTTAGACAGTGGACCGGAGACGCGGTTTCCAAGCAAGGTTTGCTTTCCTTAGCTTACAAAGGTGGTCAGCTATTTGGATCTGGCCTCACGGAGCTGATTGCCAAAGCAAAGGCAAAAGAAACGGCTTTACCGCAACGAAGAGCTGTGGCTTCTGCGTCTGGCAGGCCTAGTGCCGGTGGTAGTCGGCGGTCCTTTCGGTCCAGGGATGGTTTGGTCAGCCCTCTTGGGGATCGGGTCGTCCCTCTTTTTCGGGAAAAAAGAGCGCTCAGAAATCTCGCACTCCCTGGAAACAGAGCTTCCGCCAAGACAAGCGGGAAGCTGACAAAAAGCCCGCTAAAACGGACTGACGCCAGGGTCTCACTCGAGGGCTCTCGAGTGGGAGGTCGCCTGCTCCAATTCAAGCCGACTTGGGCTTCCCGCGTGTCGGACACCTGGGTGACGCGGGTCGTGTCGGCAGGCTACTTCATAGAGTTTCTTTCTCGACCCCCAGACAGTTTTTGCCTATCCCGCATTCCGTCAGAGCCCGGGCTAATTGCCGCTCTACTACGGGAGGTCGATTCCCTTCTACAGAAGGGCGTGGTGGTACCAGTTCCACCGGAGGACCAAGGAAGAGGTTTTTATTCCAACCTCTTTGTAGTCCCCAAAAAGGAGGACAAATTTCGTCCCATTCTGGATCTCAAAAGATTAAATCGGCATGTCTGCACCCAGAAATTCCGCATGGAATCACTTCGCTCCGTTTGGCGGCCTTGTCACAGAACGATTTTCTGGTGTCAATCGACATTCGCGACGCTTATTTGCATGTCCCCATCGGAAGGGCCCACCAACGCTTCCTGCGTTTTGCCATAGGTCAGGACCATTACCAGTTTGTGGCCCTGCCATTGTCTGGCCTCAGCACCCAGAGTTTTTACAAAAATTCTGGCTCCTCTCATGGCGATTCTGCGAAGACAGGGGATTACGATTCTTCCCTATCTGGACGACCTTTTGATTGTGGCGTCCTCAAAGGAGGAGGCAGTGACGGCTCGCGATTTATCCCTTCAGCTCCTGGAGGACTTCGGGTGGCTGATCAATTGGGAGAAATCATCCCTGGAACCGACGCAGTCAATCCTGTTTTTGGGAATGCAGTTCGACACAGTACGAGCAGTGGTGTCTCTGCCCTCAGACAAGCAAGCGAGTCGTCATCACCATGTGCAGGGTATGAAGTCTGCGACAGCAATGTCCCTTCGAAGGTGTATGCGCCTTCTGGGTTTGATGGTGGCGTCAATGGAAGCAATTCCGTTTGCCCAATTTCATTCCAGGGCTCTCCAAATGCTCATCTTGAACCGTTGGGATCGATCACGGTTTTCACTGGATTGCAATGTCATCATCTCCCACAGGGTGAGAGAGTCGCGAGAATGGTGGTTACGTCCGGAAGCGTTATCCCTGGGGAAGTCTTTCCTTCCTCCAAGGTGGTCGATCATAACCACCGATGCCAGCCTGACGGGCTGGGGGGCGTCTGGAATGGTCTTTGGATTCAGGGGGTATGGTCATTGGAAGAGTCTGTTCTGCCGATCAACATCCTGGAATTGAGGGCAATTTTCCTTTGCCTCCAACACTGGACGGTCCCTTTAAGCGGTCTACCAGTCCGAGTACAGACAGACAACGCGACGGCGGTCGCGTATATCAACCATTAAGGTGGAACGAGGAGCTTCAGGCTCATGATGGAAGTGTCTCGAATCCTGGTATGGGCCGAGGCCAGGGTACCAGCCATCTCTGCGATTCACATTCCAGGAGTTCAGAATATCACAGCGGACTTCCTGAGTCGCAAAAAGATGGATTTCGGAGAATGGAGTCTTCATCCGGAAATTTTTGCACTGCTGTGCTCCCGTTGGGGAACTCCCCAAGTGGATGTGATGGCATCCAGGATCAATGCCAAGTTACCGACATTCATGTCCAGGTACAAGGACTCGAAGGCTGTGGCGGTGGATGCTCTGGTGGCTCCTTGGGACCATTTCGAGCTAATTTATGTGTTCCCGCCGATATCCTTACTTCCTCTGGTTTTGCGTAGAATCAGACTGGAGAGAGTCCCGGCTATATTGATAGCCCCAGATTGGCCAAGGAGGACGTGGTTCTCGACGCTGGTGTCACTTGTGGCAGCGCCTCCACTTCCACGCCCGGACCTGTTAACCCAAGGGCCCGTTCATCACCCAGGCCTGAAGTCTCTGCGTTTGACGGCGTGGCTCTTGAGACCGAAATCTTGACCTGTCAAGGTTTTTCAGCCGAAGTCATTGCCACTCTGCGAGCCGCCAGAGGTCCGGCTACCACTAGAATTTATCATAGCCATTATGCTCTACCAGTTATTTTGATATATTGACATATATAGCATGAGGATTATATTGTCTTACTCCTATAGATCCCAGACCGATAACGATATTCTATTATAAACTTATAGTATATTATTGCTTGTTGATTAACACAGTGGTATTACTATTTACATATATTCATCCAGCTTAATAGCGAGATATATGTTTTTTTCTATATATATTCTCTATATATTTCCAGTATGTATGGTTTATACTGTGTTGCACCCTTTTTTGTTTTTACAATTTTGTTTTATGATACTGACTGTCAGACTTATTTGGATATTGACTGTTGTATTCTGTATCTTACATATTTTCCAGTCTGAAGAAGGTCAAGGTTATTGACCGAAACGTCATATAACTATTGGATTATTCACAATAAATATTTTTTTGCAAGCATAACATATTAGAGTGCCGGTCTTATATTTTTCATTGATTTAGGGATTGGCATCCCAAGTCCGGGCACCATCATTTTGAACAAGGAGTGCCGTACTGATCCGTTTTCAAATAATTTGCCTTATTTACTGGCACCCTTGATATAGTCTCTTTTTTCTTTTCTGGACTTCCTTATTATAACGTGTTGAGTGCAACATAAACAAGTAATGACCACTGCCGGTTTTTCATACAGCGACACACAGGTTGCTGCTATCGTTGCACAGGTTACCACTCCAAGCAATTTTCTGCAGGTTTCAGGCAGTGAGTATAAGTCACGAGATCTGGAACGTGAGTCTCGACATCTCACAGGCTTAGAACTACATAGCATCACAATTGCTGAATACATCAAGACCCAGAGGATCCCAAGGGGCCTACGTGTGTCTCTTAGACCAACCTTATTTCAAGAAAACCCCGAATTTTGGGAGTTCGTATCCCAATAAAAGGATTTCATACTTGTGACTCTACATCGGTAGTGTATGCTATCAAATGCCCATGTGGCAAGATTTATGTTGGCGAAACCATACAAGCAATTAAGGATAGGATTTCGCATCACAAGTCTGATATACGATGCAAGAAGAATCATCTTCCGATTCCTTATCACTTTAATACTTTAGGACACACAATAGCTCAGCTACGGTTTATTGTGTTGGAACAAATCCATATGAACAGAAGGGTGGTAATCTTATCAAGACATTATGTCACAGGGAAGCATACTGGATCCATGCTTTACAAACCCTAGAACCAAAGGGTTTGAACAGGGAGTATGATACCATGAGCTTCCTGTAGTTATCATTCATCTCCTTATAGCTAATGTTAATATTTTCTTAGATTTTGGATCTTATTATAAATTCCCTTCCCGTATCTATACATAGTTGCTCTTATATTTATTTTACCCCATATCACTATATTCTTTACATTATATAGAGGTACATTAATATGTATATTAGGAGTTAATCCTGTTTTTTTCCTTATACCAGTATTTCCACTAGTTCTTTGATGTTATCTGTAGTTCTTAATTATGCCTTGTTTCATTTTGTTCCAGGCGCATCACTAATTTCTTTGATACTTACCCCACAACTGCTCCAGCGCTGCTATAGTGAACAGCATGTTAAGCCTGGACGTCACTCACATGAGACCGCTTCACTGTTTGCGCTCCAAAATGCGTTCCACAGGTCACCGTCGCTCCAGAACACCCATTGATGACTCACTTCCGGTCTACAGAATCACAGAGCGTTTCACTTCACTTCCGGTAACGCTAGTATTTCTCACACACGTGGAGTCACCACGTAGCGCCTATTCTCCTGGCTACTGCACCTAGCGATTAGCCCTATCCTATAGCGCCAGTACATTCCTTAATAGAGTGACTTTCTCCACGGTAAGATTTACTTTATATGCACTATGCTTATTATATGGACTTTATTACTACTATTGATAGAGGGTTCCTTGTAGCTTGTTGCGGTGAACTGTCATTTCTAGACACGAACTTATGTTTATTCTATCATATAGATTCCACCAAACTGAGCGGTCTCATCGTTATTATTATTATTATTTTGTTTCACAGATCTCTATAGATCGTTTTCCTATCTCTTACTTTGCACACCATTACCTGGTAAGGACTATATTATTGTTCTTTATAGGATCTCCTAGAAATATCTGAGTTTGTCTATTTGTCTATATGATATACTATCTCCATTAGCCATTATGCTCTACCAGTTATTTTGATATATTGACATATATAGCATGAGGATTATATTGTCTTACTCCTATAGATCCCAGACCGATAACGATATTCTATTATAAACTTATAGTATATTATTGCTTGTTGATTAACACAGTGGTATTACTATTTACATATAGAAAAATATTTAGACTTGAGAGTCCTCAGTGGTTGATACCTTTTAATGGCTAACTGAAAAGATGGTAACAAATTGCAAGCTTTCGAGACTACTCAGGTCTCTTCATCAGGCATAGACTAATACAACATCTGAAGAATCACATATTTATACACAAAATAGCACAGAAAAAATGCAATAGGTAGGACAAGTGACATGAAGCAGAACTGTCATTATGGCAGAGGGATTAACATAAATATGACTAGTTCATAGATAAGGAGTGAAGGTTTTATTACCCTCTGATTGGGGTCTGGTATTGTGTTGTGATGACCCTAAAAGGTCAGGGAGGCAGATTCCTTAATTGTTGTAGAACGACATAAAACTCTGGGATATATTCATCCCAGAACTAAGAGTGTCAAAGGTCATCATAAGTTTATATTCCCAGACTTTTCTATCCTTCTCAGATTTGAAGTTAGATTTTAATACAAGTAATTCCATATCTGTCATGCTATGACCGGGCATACAAAAGTGTTTGGCCACAGGTAAATCCATTCTTTTTTCTCTTATCGTGTGGCGATGAGAATTCATCCTTGTTCTCAGTTTTTGCCCGGTCTCCCCCACATACAGACCCCCAGTTGGACATTTAGTACATATAATTAGGTACACCACATTAGATGTGATGCAGCTGAAAGTACCTGGTATCTTGTAGTCCTGATGGGAGTTGGGGATCTTTATCCTGTCCGTGGTCATTATAGATGTACAGGTCTTGCATTTCTTTTGTCTGCAAGGAAAGGTTCCTGCAGCTGTTGGGGAGGACAGGGAGCTTCTGACAATGATGCTTCTTAGATTTGGGGGCTGCCTAAAACATAGTAGTGGGGGGTCTGGAAATATGGATTGTAATCGGGCATCTTTTTGTAGTAAAGGTTGTAGTTTCCGTGCAGCTCCCTTAGCATCTCCAGACTTGGATTGTAGGTGACCACTAGAGGCACCCGGTTATTTTCTTCTTTAGCTTTGTAATGTAGCAGGTGATTCCTTGATATTCTGGTGGCTCTTGTAATTTGGTTTTCAATTGTTCTTGGATGGTAGCCCTGGTTCAAAAAAGTCTTTCTGAGGCGACCAAGGTGTTCATCTCTATCCATGGGGTTGGAACATATACGGTTGTATCTGATGGCTTGGCTGTAGACAATAGAGTTTTTTATGTGTTTAGGATGGAAACTGTCCCATTTAAGATATGTTGGACGGTCGATTGGCTTCTGATACAGGGATGTCTCTATTTCATTGTTCTTTAGCTTAATGGTGGTGTCTAAAAAGTTAATTTCAGTGCTGGAGTAGTTAAGTGTTAAGTTGATGGTGGGATGAAATTGATTGAACTGTTCATGGAACGTCTTTAGCTGTTGTTCAGACTCCGTCCAGATGATTAAAATGTCATCAATGTAGCGGTAGTAGGCCCGAGGCCTGATGGGGCAGGAGGACAAAAATTCGCTTTCAAGCTTGGCCATGAAAAGATTTGCATACTGTGGAGCCATTTTACTTCCCATAGCTGTGCCAGTCTCCTGAAGATAGATCTTGTTGTCAAATTCGAAGTAATTGTGGGTGAGGATGAATTTTGTGAGTTTCACCACAGAATCAGCTTCATTCCCGGTGTTTCCCATGAAGACTTTGCAGGCATTTAATCCATCCTGGTGTGGGATATTAGAGTACAAAGATTCCACATCCATGGTGGCCAGGATGGTTCCTTCTGGTAGAGAACCTATTGCTGCTAGTTTATTCAGTAGGTCAGTTGTGTCCTGAATGTAGCTGGGTGTATCCTTTACCAGGGGTTTAAGAACACCCTCTACCCATCCAGATACTTGCTCAGTAAGGGTGTCCACACATGAAATAATCGGCCTCCCTGGATTTCCGGCTTTGTGGATTTTGGGAAGCATGTAGAATGTCCCTGTTCTTGGACTTTCTGGTATCAGGTCATCAGCTCTTATGGATTTGTCAGACAGACAAGATACCAACTTGCTTAGTTCCTTGTAATAGTCCTGTGTAGGGTCCGACTCCAGTTTTCTGTAGTAGCGTGTGTCCGTAAGTTGTCTGTTTGCTTCCTTCATATAGTCTGATGTGTTCATCATGACTATTGCACCTCCCTTGTCAGCAGGTTTAATGATGATTTCTTTGTTGGTTTTCAGAGACTGTATGGCCTTTCTCTCCTGGGCACTGATGTTGGAGGCTTGTCTCTTGTTGGTGGCTATGATGGTGGATTTTATCAAATGTCTGAATGAGTCTATATATTTATCCAAATGAGGGTTACGTCCAGGTGGAGGTGTCCAGTCTGACCTCTTCTTGGTTATTGGGATCCCTCTTCCTTCAGTCCGAGTGTTATCTGAATCTTCTGTATCATTGAAGTATTCCCTCAGGCGCAGTCTCCTGAAAAAATGTTCCATATCACTGCAGAGTTCGGTTTTATCCAGGGCCTTAGTAGGACAAAATGAGAGTCCTCTAGAAAGCACGGCAAGCTCCACTTTGCTGGGTTTGTAATCTGAGAGATTGATGACACAGTTAGATGCTTTTGTGTCTGGAATGGAGTGGTTGTCAGAGTTGTCAGGTTTTGGTTTTGTTTTGTATCTGTTTGTATAGAGTCCGGAATGGAGGCGCAATCTGTGTAGTTTCTTTTCCTTGTTTTGAATCAGAAAGGTCCGTAGTTTGTTGTAGTATTGTTGTAATTTTTGCTCTGTGCTTTCTGTAAGTGTTTTCCTCAGAGTTTCCAATTGTCCTTGGACTTTACTCCTTATGCTGTAGCAGACATGCAAAAGATGGTTCCTTAGTCTTTCAGAAGTCCTGTGACAAAGGTTTTGTGCATAATGGGTATTGTAGGTGTGAAGAGTTGGGTTTGTAATCCAGAGTCCTTTGGGAATTAGATTCTCCTTTTTGCATTTAGATAAGAAAAAAATGTCGCTGTCCATTTGTGCACGTTTCTTCAGAAGTGGTTTCAGTTCCATAAAGATGCGGTACATTCTGGTATCCTCCATTTTGATATAGGAAAGATGTGTATCTTTGTACCGTGTTAGCCAGTAGATAGAAAAATATTTAGACTTGAGAGTCCTCAGTGGTTGATACCTTTTAATGGCTAACTGAAAAGATGGTAACAAATTGCAAGCTTTCGAGACTACTCAGGTCTCTTCATCAGGCATAGACTAATACAACATCTGAAGAATCACATATTTATACACAAAATAGCACAGAAAAAATGCAATAGGTAGGACAAGTGACATGAAGCAGAACTGTCATTATGGCAGAGGGATTAACATAAATATGACTAGTTCATAGATAAGGAGTGAAGGTTTTATTACCCTCTGATTGGGGTCTGGTATTGTGTTGTGATGACCCTAAAAGGTCAGGGAGGCAGATTCCTTAATTGTTGTAGAACGACATAAAACTCTGGGATATATTCATCCCAGCACTAAGAGTGTCAAAGGTCATCATAAGTTTATATTCCCAGACTTTTCTATCCTTCTCAGATTTGAAGTTAGATTTTAATACAAGTAATTCCATATCTGTCATGCTATGACCGGGCATACAAAAGTGTTTGGCCACAGGTAAATCCATTCTTTTTTCTCTTATCGTGTGGCGATGAGAATTCATCCTTGTTCTCAGTTTTTGCCCGGTCTCCCCCACATACAGACCCCCAGTTGGACATTTAGTACATATAATTAGGTACACCACATTAGATGTGATGCAGCTGAAAGTACCTGGTATCTTGTAGTCCTGATGGGAGTTGGGGATCTTTATCCTGTCCGTGGTCATTATAGATGTACAGGTCTTGCATTTCTTTTGTCTGCAAGGAAAGGTTCCTGCAGCTGTTGGGGAGGACAGGGAGCTTCTGACAATGATGCTTCTTAGATTTGGGGGCTGCCTAAAACATAGTAGTGGGGGGTCTGGAAATATGGATTGTAATCGGGCATCTTTTTGTAGTAAAGGTTGTAGTTTCCGTGCAGCTCCCCTTAGCATCTCCAGACTTGGATTGTAGGTGACCACTAGAGGCACCCGGTTATTTTCTTCTTTAGCTTTGTAATGTAGCAGGTGATTCCTTGATATTCTGGTGGCTCTTGTAATTTGGTTTTCAATTGTTCTTGGATGGTAGCCCTGGTTCAAAAAAGTCTTTCTGAGGCGACCAAGGTGTTCATCTCTATCCATGGGGTTGGAACATATACGGTTGTATCTGATGGCTTGGCTGTAGACAATAGAGTTTTTTATGTGTTTAGGATTACTTCGAATTTGACAACAAGATCTATCTTCAGGAGACTGGCACAGCTATGGGAAGTAAAATGGCTCCACAGTATGCAAATCTTTTCATGGCCAAGCTTGAAAGCGAATTTTTGTCCTCCTGCCCCATCAGGCCTCGGGCCTACTACCGCTACATTGATGACATTTTAATCATCTGGACGGAGTCTGAACAACAGCTAAAGACGTTCCATGAACAGTTCAATCAATTTCATCCCACCATCAACTTAACACTTAACTACTCCAGCACTGAAATTAACTTTTTAGACACCACCATTAAGCTAAAGAACAATGAAATAGAGACATCCCTGTATCAGAAGCCAATCGACCGTCCAACATATCTTAAATGGGACAGTTTCCATCCTAAACACATAAAAAACTCTATTGTCTACAGCCAAGCCATCAGATACAACCGTATATGTTCCAACCCCATGGATAGAGATGAACACCTTGGTCGCCTCAGAAAGACTTTTTTGAACCAGGGCTACCATCCAAGAACAATTGAAAACCAAATTACAAGAGCCACCAGAATATCAAGGAATCACCTGCTACATTACAAAGCTAAAGAAGAAAATAACCGGGTGCCTCTAGTGGTCACCTACAATCCAAGTCTGGAGATGCTAAGGGGAGCTGCACGGAAACTACAACCTTTACTACAAAAAGATGCCCGATTACAATCCATATTTCCAGACCCCCCACTACTATGTTTTAGGCAGCCCCCAAATCTAAGAAGCATCATTGTCAGAAGTTCCCTGTCCTCCCCAACAGCTGCAGGAACCTTTCCTTGCAGACAAAAGAAATGCAAGACCTGTACATCTATAATGACCACGGACAGGATAAAGATCCCCAACTCCCATCAGGACTACAAGATACCAGGTACTTTCAGCTGCATCACATCTAATGTGGTGTACCTAATTATATGTACTAAATGTCCAACTGGGGGTCTGTATGTGGGGGAGACCGGGCAAAAACTGAGAACAAGGATGAATTCTCATCGCCACACGATAAGAGAAAAAAGAATGGATTTACCTGTGGCCAAACACTTTTGTATGCCCGGTCATAGCATGACAGATATGGAATTACTTGTATTAAAATCTAACTTCAAATCTGAGAAGGATAGAAAAGTCTGGGAATATAAACTTATGATGACCTTTGACACTCTTAGTGCTGGGATGAATATATCCCAGAGTTTTATGTCGTTCTACAACAATTAAGGAATCTGCCTCCCTGACCTTTTAGGGTCATCACAACACAATACCAGACCCAATCAGAGGGTAATAAAACCTTCACTCCTTATCTATGAACTAGTCATATTTATGTTAATCCCTCTGCCATAATGACAGTTCTGCTTCATGTCACTTGTCCTACCTATTGCATTTTTTCTGTGCTATTTTGTGTATAAATATGTGATTCTTCAGATGTTGTATTAGTCTATGCCTGATGAAGAGACCTGAGTAGTCTCGAAAGCTTGCAATTTGTTACCATCTTTTCAGTTAGCCATTAAAAGGTATCAACCACTGAGGACTCTCAAGTCTAAATATTTTTCTATCTACTGGCTAACACGGTACAAAGATACACATCTTTCCTATATTTACATATATTCATCCAGCTTAATAGCGAGATATGTTTTTTTCTATATATATTCTCTATATATTTCCAGTATGTATGGTTTATACTGTGTTGCACCCTTTTTTGTTTTTACAATTTTGTTTTATGATACTGACTGTCAGACTTATTTGGATATTGACTGTTGTATTCTGTATCTTACATATTTTCCAGTCTGAAGAAGGTCAAAGTTATTGACCGAAACGTCATATAACTATTGGATTATTCACAATAAATATTTTTTTGCAAGCATAACATATTAGAGTGCCGGTCTTATATTTTTCATAGAATTTATCATAAGACTTGGGAAGCCTTCTTTTCGTGGTGTTCGGGTTCTTCTAGGAACCCGAGGAGTTTGTCCATTCCCAATTTGTTGGCCTTTTTGCAATACGGGCTGGACAGGGGTTTGGCAGTTAGCACTTTGAAGGGACAAGTTTCTGCTCTGTCCTTGCTATTTCGGAAGGCTATCGCTTCACATAGGGACGTACGTTCCTTTTTTCGCGGAGTAACTCGTCAGTTTCTGCCGCGGAAGGTGCCTGTGTCGCCCTGGCGGCTCAATCTTGTCCTGGAGGCTCTTCAACATGGGCCTTTTGAGCCTATGGACTCTGTTAGCCTTTCTTTGCTTTCTTGGAAGGTTGCCTTCTTAGTGGCGGTCACTTCTTTGAGAAGGGTTTCTGAGTTGGCGGCTCTCTTGCTCGCCTCCTTTTCTGGAGTTTTTCCCAGATCGCGTAGTGCTTCGCACACGTGGCGACTTTCTACCTAAAGTAGTATCGCAGTTTCATGTTAACCAGGATATTGTGTTGCCCTCGCTCTGTCCGGAACCAAGGAATGCGAAAGAACAAGCCTTGCACACATTGGATTTGGTGCGGGCTTTAAAGTTCTGTTTGTCCATTACTCAAAATTTTCGGAAGTCGGATTCTCTGTTTGTGATTCCAGCAGGTCGTCGACGTGGGCAACGAGCTTCCAAGGATTCTATAGCTCGTTGGATTCGGTCGGGCATTTTAGAGGCTTACCGACTTAAGGGCGAACCCTGCCCGATTAAGATTCGAGCTCACTCCACAAGGGCTGTGGGTTCATCATGGGCTTTCCATCAAGGAGCCTCGGCAGCTCAGCTCTGCCGGGCGGCGACCTGGCGTTCCGTCCACACATTTACGAAATTTTATAAGGTGGATGTTAGTGCTTCCGCTGATGCGGCCTTAGGACGTAGGGTCCTGCAGGCGGCTGTAGTTTAAAAGTTCTTGGGAACTTATAGTTAGCGCTATTTGCGCATTTATCTAGGTTGTTGGGTATCTGCCTTTTTTGTTTTTTTGCCCACCCTTATTTTTGGACTGCTTTGGGACGTCCCACTAGTAATGACTGTGTCTCCCTTCCTTCATCTGCAGCTGAAACATGGATTTTGGTAAGAACTTACCTGTAAAATCCTTTTCAGCGAAGAAGGAAGGGAGACACAGCTCCATGTCGCATTTGGAGAGTCCCTGTGTGCCTAAACATTGGAGCTCCCCCACAAGTGACCCCATTTTGGAAACTAGACCCCCTAAGGAACTTATCTAGATGTATAGTGAGCACTTTGAACCCCCAGGTGCTTCACAAATTGATCCATAAAAAAAAGAAAGTGCTTTTTTTTCACAAAAATTTTCTTTTAGCCTGTTTTTTTCATTTTCACATGGGCAACAGTATAAATTGGATCCTAAAATTTGTTGGGCAATTTCTCCTGAGTACACAGATACCTCATATGTGGTCATAAACCACTGTTTGGGCGCACGGCAGGGCTCAGAAGGGAAGGAGCGCCATTTGACTTTTTGAATAGAAAATATGCTGGATTTAGCGGTTGCCATGTCGCATTTGGAGAGTCCCTGTGTGCCTAAACATTGGAGCTCCCCCACAAGTGACCCCATTTTGGAAACTAGACCCCCTAAGGAACTTATCTAGATGCATAGTGAGCACTTTGAACCCCCAGGTGCTTCACAAATTGATCTGTAAAAAAAAGAAAGTACTTTTTTTTTTCACAAAAATTTTCTTTTAGCCTGTTTTTTTCATTTTCACATGGGCAACAGCATAAATTGGATCCTAAAATTTGTTGGGCAATTTCTCCTGAGTACACAGATACCTCATATGTGGTCATAAACCACTGTTTGAGCGCACGGCAGGGCTCAGAAGGGAAGGAGCGCCATTTGACTTTTTGAATGCAAAATATGCTGGAATATTTAGCGGTTGCCATGTCGCATTTGGAGAGTCCCTGTGTGCCTAAACATTGGAGCTCCCCCACAAGTGACCCCATTTTGGAAACTAGACCCCCTAAGGAACTTATCTAGATGCATAGTGAGCACTTTGAACCCCCAGGTGCTTCACAAATTGATCCGTAAAAAAAAGAAAGTACTTTTTTTTCACAAAAATTTTCTTTTAGCCTCAGTTTTTTTCATTTTCACATGGGCAACAGTATAAATTGGATCCTAAAATTTGTTGGGCAATTTCTCCTGAGTACACAGATACCTCATATGTGGTCATAAACCACTGTTTGGGCGCACGGCAGGGCTCAGAAGGGAAGGAGCGCCATTTGACTTTTTGAAAGGAAAATATGCTGGAATATTTAGCGGTTGCCATGTCGCATTTGGAGAGTTCCTGTTCTTATCTTATCTAGATGCATAGTGAGCACTTTGAACCCCCAGGTGCTTCACAGAAGTTTATAACGCAGAGCCGTGAAAATAAAAAATCTTTTTTTTTTCTCAAAAAATGATTTTTTTAGCCCACTATTTTTCATTTTCACAATGGTTACAGGAGAAATTGGACCCCAAAAGTTGTTGTCCAGTTTGTCCTGAGTACGCTAGTACCCCATATGTGGGGGGGAACCACTGTTTGGGCACACGTCAGGGCTCGGAAGGGATGTAGTGACGCTTTGAAATGCCGACTTGATGGAATGGTCTGCGGGCATCTTGTTACGTTTGCAGAGCCCCTGATGTGCCTAAACAGTAGAAACTCCCCACAAGTGACCCCATTTTGGAAACTAGACCCCGCAAAGAACTTATCTAGATGTGTGATGAGCACTTTGAACCCCCAAGGGCTACACAGAAGTTTATAACGCCCGGGCATGAAAATAAAAAAATCATATTTTTTCCACAATCTGGATCTTTTAGTCCCCAATTTTTTTATTTTCCCAAGGGTAACATGAGAAATTAGACCCCAAAAGTTGTTGTCCAATTTGTCCTGAGTATGCTGATATCCCATATGTGGGAGAAAACTACTGTATGGGTACACGTCGGGGCTCGGATGGGAAGTAGTGACGTTTTGAAATGCCCACTTGATGGAATGGTCTTCGGGCGTCATGTTACGTTTGCAGAGTCCCTGATGTGCCTAAACAGTAGAAACTCCCCACAAGTGACCCCATTTTGGAAACTAGATCCCCCAAGGAACTCCTATAGATGTGTGATAAGCACTTTGAATCTCCAAGTCCTTCACAGAAGTTTATGACGCAGAGCCGTGAAAATATAAAATCATTTTTTTTCCACAAAATAATTTTTAGTCCCCAATTTTTTTTCCCAATGTTAACAGGAGAAATTAGAACCCCCAAAGTTGTTGTGCAATTTTTCCCGAGTACGCCGATACCTCATATGTGGGGATAAACCACTGTTTGGGCATACGTCGGGCTTGGAATAAAGGGAGCAGTTTGACTTTTTGAACGCAAAATTTGCAGGAATCAATGTGGCGCCATGTCGCGTATGGAGACCCCCTGATGTGCCTAAATAGTGGAAACCCCTCAATTCTAACTCCAACCCTAACCCCAACACACCCCTAACCCCAACCCCTACACACACCTAACCCTAATACAAACCCTAATCATAACCCTAACCCCAACACACCCCTAACCCTAATCCCAACTCTAACCATAAACCTAACTACAAGCCTAACCCTAATTCCAACCCTAACCCTAATTCCAACCCTAACCCTAATTCCAACCCTAACCCAAATTCCAACCGTAATTCTAACCTTAACCCTAATGCTAACCCTAAAACTAGTTCTAACCCTAAGGCTGGGTTCATATTGCGTTTTACCAGCCCGTTCAACACGTAGCGTTGACCGGCTGGTAACGGTATAGCATAACGCGATCGCGTTATGCTATACCCGCTAGCGCAGATGAATCAGCAGATAATCAGCCGCGGATCCGCAGCAAAATCAGTCGCGGATCAGCAGCAAAATCCGCCGCGGATCAGCAGCAAAATCAGCCGCGGATCCGCAGCAAAATCCGCCGCGGATCAGCAGCAAAATCCGCCGCGGATCAGCAGCAAAATCCGCCGCGGATCAGCAGCAAAATCCGCAGCGGATCAGCAGCAAAATCAGCCGCGGACGCGGATCCGCAGCAAAATCAGCTGCGGATCAGCAGCGAAATCCGCCGCGGATCAGCAGCGAAATCCGCCGCGGATGCGCAGCGAGACTAGTCGCGTATCCGCAGCGAAATCCGCCGCGGATCAGCAGTGAAATCAGCGGCGGATCAGCAGCGAAATCAGCTGCGGATCAGCAGCGAAATCCGCCGCAGATCTGCAGCGAATCAGCAGCAAAATCATCGCAGATCAGCAGCAAATCCGCCGCGGATCAGCAGCGAAACCCACCGCGGATCAGCAGCGAAACCCACCGCGGATCCGCAGCGAAATCCGCCGCGGATCCGCAGCGAAATCCGCCGCGAATCCGCAGCGAAATCCGCCACGGATCAGCAGCGAAATCCGCCGCGGATCAGCAGCGAAATCCGCCGCGGATCAGCAGCGAAATCCGCCGCGGATCCGCAGCGAATCAGCAGCGAAATCCGCCGCGGATCAGCAGCGAAATCAGCCGCGGATCAGCAGCGAAATCCGCCGCGGATCCGCAGCAAAATCAGCGGCGGATCAGCAGCAAAATCCGCTGGGAAAAAAAAAAAATTCTTTATTTTATTATTTGTCCCTACCTATGACAGGGGGGTTCATTTACTTTTTTTTTTTTATTTTGATCACTGTGACAGTTTATCACAGTGATCAAAATAAATTTTTGTACAATGGAGGGCGCACTGCATGCGCCGCCTTCAGATGTCGGCCGCCATTAAGAATCACCGGGCAGCTGCCGGGACGGATCCAGGGACATCGGTGGACCGGGAGAGGTGAGTAGGGGACGTCGGAAGGTGAGGGGGGGGGGGATCGGTAGGTGGGGGCAGCGGATCGCAGGAGCAGGGGAGCAGACAGTGTGACCGATCGCTGCCATCTTTCGATGGCGGCGGCCGATCTCCGCCGTGACTTGGTGTGGAGGGGTCAGATCTTGGTGTCCAGCCATGGCAGATGCTATTGCAGCATCGGCCATGGCTGGATTGTAATATTTCACCAGTTTCATTGGTGAAATATTACAAATCGCTGATTGGCTGTTTCACTTTTAACAGCCAATCAGAGCGATCGTGGCCACGTGGGGGTTAAGCCAACCCCCCTGTGGTGATGCAGTAAGGGTCCTGTTACTGCGGGTCGGGTGACCTTTCAGTGACCCCGGTCCCCCGACCTGCAGGAACATGATTTATAGCATGACGCCGACGTCATGGGTCGGGATGGCACAGGTTTTCATGACGCCGACGTCAGCGTCATGGGTCGGGAAGGGGTTAATACTGATGATTTTGGCATACAACTCCTGATAACCCAAAAAACCTGTCTCAAAAAATTAACATATTTCAACCGTCCAATAAAATAAAAGTGTTTTTAAAAACAAACAAAAAAAACATCAAATAATAAAGTTCAGTTATGCACTCAATACTTGGTCGGGAATCCTTTTGCAGAAATGACTGCTTCAATGCGGCGTGGCATGGAGGCAATCAGCCTGTGACACTGCTGAGGTGTTATGGAGGCCCAGGATGCTTCGATAGCGGCCTTAAGCTCATCCAGAGTGTTGGGTCTTGCGTCTCTCAACTTTCTCTTCACAATATCCCACAGATTCTCTATGGGGTTCAGGTCAGGAGAGTTGGCAGGCCAATTGAGCACAGTAATACCATGGTCAGTAAACCATTTACCAGTGGTTTTGGCACTGTGAGCAGGTGCCAGGTCGTGCTGAAAAATGAAATCTTCATCTCCATAAAGCATTTCAGCCGATGGAAGCATGAAGTGCTCCAAAATCTCCTGATAGCTAGCTGCATTGACCCTGCTCTTGATGAAACACAGTGGACCAACACCAGCAGCTGACATGGCACCCCACACCATCACTGACTGTGGGTACTTGACACTGGACTTCAGGCATTTTGGCATTTCCTTCTCCCCAGTCTTCCTCCAGACTCTGGCACCTTGATTTCCGAATGACATGCAAAATTTGCTTTCATCAGAAAAAAGTACTTGGGACCACTTAGCAACAGTCCAGTGCTGCTTCTCTGTAGCCCAGGTCAGGCGCTTCTGCCGCTGTTTATGGTTCAAAAGTGGCTTTACCTGGGGAATGCGGCACCTGTAGCCCATTTCCTGCACACGCCTGTGCACGGTGGCTCTGGATGTTTCTACACCAGACTCAGTCCACTGCTTCCGCAGGTCCCCCAAGGTCTGGAATCGGTCCTTCTCCACAATCTTCCTCAGGGTCCGGTCACCTCTTCTCGTTGTACAGCGTTTTCTGCCACATTGTTTCCTTCCAACAGACTTCCCATTGAGGTGCCTTGATACAGCACTCTGGGAACAGCCTATTTGTTGAGAATTTCTTTCTGGGTCTTACCCTCTTGCTTGAGGGTGTCAATGATGGCCTTCTTGACATCAGTAAGGTCACTAGTCTTACCCATGATGGGGGTTTTGAGTAATGAACCAGGCAGGGAGTTTTTAAAAGCCTCAGGAATCTTTTGCATGTGTTTAGAGTTAATTAGTTGATTCAGAAGATTAGGGTAATAGGTCGTTTAGAGAACCTTTTCTTGATATGCTAATTTTTTGAGACAGGTTTTTTGGGTTATCAGGAGTTGTATGCCAAAATCATCAGTATTAAAACAATAAAAGACCTGACAAATTTCAGTTGGTGTGTAATGAATCTAAAATATATGAAAGTTTAATTGTAATCATTACATTATGGAAAATAATGAAATTTTGCACTATATGCTAATTTTTTGAGAAGGACCTGTACATATAGCGATTTAGTGTAAACTGCTGTTTTTCTTGTGGGGGTCAAAGAAAACATCCAATTCTGCAAAATCAGTTTCCGGGTCACAAGTAGTGGACACTGTGCAGCAGAGGTCACAATAGATGCTGCGTCCTTCAGCTGTATTAAAATTGCAAATGTGTTGATTGCAGAAGCTGTGCGTCCTGTAACAATAAGGCCAAGTTCCCACGATGAGTTTTTGGTGACTTTTTTTTTTACTCTGCGTGTTTTAGAAAAAATGCAAGTAACCTATTTTACTTAATAGGTGCAGAAATTTGGCAGCAACAAAAACTCGCCAAAAGCTCATTGTATGAACGTAGCGTAAGCAAGCAACTTACAATTACAGTAGGTTTAATAGGAGGAGAGCCGCTGCAAATTTTATAAAGTAGCTACACCTCTGCCATACACGGATTGCTATGTAGGACCTCAGCCTCACTACACAAATATAATGTAACAAACCCATCAGCTACATGAACAGGAAATAAATCCAGAAGACTAGAAACACTGAACATAATTGTGACTGTCATGTCTGGTGCAAGATCTGGGGAGCATGACACAGGGACAAAGGACCCCAAACGAGTCTGTCATGACCAGTACCCCCATAAGCTCTTCAGACTCTGTTATGGGGAGGTGTAGTGCAAGATCTAAACTGTATTTCAGTAAAATTAAAATATCCTTTTACATTTCTACAAATAAACCATTTTCAGCTGATTTTTCCATAGTGAACATGTCACCTGGATTTTTCGCAGATTTCAGTGCAATGGACAAATTGTAAATTCCATACAAGTAATTGACATGCTGCATATGGTAAAGGCTGCATTGCAGATCCATGTCCTCAGATATTTTGTGTGAGGTGGAGATAAATGGTAATATGCTGCAGAGCTTCCAGACACAAATCCACAATGTGTGCCCCCCACCCGAGAAGACTCTGCTCCTCCCCCCACCACCCTGAGAGGGCTCTGCTCCCACCTTCCCAAGAGGACTCTGCTCCTCCCCCCACCACCACCCCGAGAGGGCTCAACTCCCCCCCACCACCCCGAGAGGACTCTGCTCCTCCCCCACCACCACCCCGAGAGGGCTCTACTCCCCCCCCACCACCCTGAGAGGACTCTGCTCCTCCCCCCACCACCACTCCGAGAGTGCTCTGCTCCCACCTTCCCAAGAGGACTCTGCTCCTCCCCCCACCACCACCCCGAGAGTGCTCTGCTACCACCTTCCCGAGGGACTCTGCCCCTGCCACCCCACCACCCGAGAGGACTCTGCTCCCCCCCCACCACCCCGAGAGGACTCTGCTCCCCCCCCACCATCACCGCGAGAGGACTCTGCTCCTCCCCCCACCATCACCCCGAGAGGACTCTGCTCCTCCCCCCACCACCACTCCGAGAGTGCTCTGCTCCTCCCCTCCACCACCCCGAGAGGACTCTGCTCCTCCCCCCAATCACCCCGAGAGGACTCTGCTCCTCCCCCCACAACCCCGAGAGGACTCTGCTCCTCCCCCCCACCACCCCGAGAGGACTCTGCTCCTCCCCCCACCACCACTCCGAGAGTGCTCTGCTCCCACCTTCCCAAGAGGACTCTGCTCCTCCCCCCACCACCACCCCGAGAGGACTCTGCTCCTCCCCCCACCACCACCCCGAGAGTGCTCTGCTACCATCACCCCGAGAGGACTCTGCTCCTCCCCCCCACAACCCCGAGAGGACTCTGCTCCTCCCCCCCACCACCCCGAGAGGACTCTGCTCCTCCCCCCACCACCACTCCGAGTGCTCTGCTCCCTCCCCCCACCACCCCGAGAGGACTCTGCTCCTCCCCCCACCATCACCCCGAGAGGACTCTGCTCCTCCCCCCCCACAACCCCGAGAGGACTCTGCTCCTCCCCCCCACCACCCCGAGAGGACTCTGCTCCTCCCCCCACCACCACTCCGAGAGTGCTCTGCTCCCACCTTCCAAAGAGGACTCTGCTCCTCCCCCACCACCACCCCGAGAGGACTCTGCTCCTCCCCCCACCACCACCCCGAGAGTGCTCTGCTCCTACCTTCCCAAGAGGACTCTGCTCCTCCCCCCCCACCACCCCGAGAGTGCTCTGCTACCATCTTCCCAAGAGGACTCTGCTCCTCTCCCCCCCTCACCGAGAACTCTCCCCGAGAGGACTCTGCTCCTCCCCCCCCCACCACCCCGAGAGGACACTGCTCCTCCCCCCACCACCACCCCGAGAGTGCTCTGCTCCCACCTTCCCAAGAGGACTCTGCTCCTCCCCCACCACCACCCCGAGAGGACTCTGCTCCCCCCTTCCCAAGAGGACTCTGCTCCTCTCCCCCCTCACCGAGAACTCTCCCCGAGAGGACTCTGCTCCTCCTGGTAGAGACAGTCATTTCCCACCACTTTGAGCACTGAGGCCCACAATATAGCAAGGTGATTCGGGCGAATTGCGGATGTAATAATTGCAAAACTCTACAATGAAGAGAACTTTATTCCAAGAATACAACAAAAATATAGACTTTCTGCAATCCTGATCCCTACAAGAAAAAAATGCTCACTAATAAATGGAGTTTAGACACAGTAATAATAATCCACAGAACGTTTATATGACTTGTTAGTTATGGCTGTTACCTTTATGTGGAAGATATGGGAAGGGGGCTGCTCGCGTCAGTTTACTGATGTCGGCTCCTGATCACAGGGGAAGCCATAGTCAGTGGTCACAGGGTCATGCTACTTTATTCCTTCTTGGGGCAGAGTGTCTGTATAATACATGTTGGGGTACACATGCATGAGAGCGGGTAACCACATCCTTCCAGAGACCACCATTCATAACTAAACCTTTTCGTAGGTGAAAAACAAAATCTAAGAGGAAGGAAGCCACGTCAAGAGGCGATAATGGGGTTTACCACAGCGTTAAGGAATATCGTTATAAATGTCATGTTTCATATACACAACAAACCCAATATGGATTAAATAGCAGATCTTTATTCCTCTGCATTCCTCACATTTAGGAAGGACACCAATGGGGACGAACGGTACAGGATTATGACATCACTGTTAACAACATAAAACGGTTGTCTAACGATGGAGAGCAGGAGTGTCGTGTCAGTGTGTATTGCTAGTTGTGTGTGTACTGACAATATCATGTCTCTACTAGGATTTGGTTTTCAATTTTTTTTTTTTTTTCATTTTGTCATTTGCAAAAATAAAACAGTCCGCTGTCCAGCAGGGGTCTGCCTAAAAAGAATGAAGTTCTCTTCCCACCGCGAACCCTCCCGGTATTCCCTGGCAGCACCTCACTCCGCATGGACTTTTGCTTCTGGCCTCTGCAGGGACAACTCTGCAGCTAGAAAAGCTCCCTGGCCCAGTGCAGTCGCATAGGTCCGGCCATGTGCAAGGGGGAAGGCATTAGGGTTAGATTGGCTTGTTGAGCGATGGTGTGGTATGGAATGGTAATCTGCCACATTATCGTACTGGGACAGTGCACTTATGGAGCTGTGCAGCTTTCCATGGAGTGTTTGGTAGGGGTAGAAGATGGCAGGGTCTCTCTCCAAAAGCTCTGGGTTGTGGCCCCTGAGGCTGTGGCTCCTCTCTGGTTTGGGTGGAGCGGTAACATACTGAGCTATGTCCTCTCTGTAACAGTCTCTGTGTGAGCTGTCGGGCGTCTGGCAAGTGACCGCTCTTTGTCCTCTGACTGTCTCATTTCCTTGTGATTCAGCCTTATTGGTTCCTGGGGATTCACATTGTATTTACTGTTTGAGGACTTATATTGGGTTTCGGAAGGCAGTGGCAATGTCTTGGAGCTGTATTCAGCAGGTGGGAATGGGGGGCCGTTACGTCCATCAGAGGACTGTCTATGTCCAGCATCCTGCTGCGCTGGAGGCCGATGCTCAGAGGTAAAGTCATGCTGTATACGATTCCTAGTCCCCCCACTATGCTTCTGGGAAGGGATGGTTTATCATGGGACCCATTTCCATAAGATGGGAGAGGATGTGGTAGACGTTCATCAGCTTCTGCCCTTCCAGCATAGCGGACATCTTTAGATTCAGCGACACTGAGAAGTCCTGGCGTTTTCCCTGGGTCAGACCTGCTTCTCAGATGTATGACATCCAGTCCAGCAATATCCTCCCCTAAGGATGGGGTAACGTTATCATACTGAGACATAACAGGTCCCTTAGGTCTTTGACGTGTTCTGTTCTCACGTCTCAAAGACTGTAATCTATACCTGTCCATATCCTCCATATCCCAGGAGATGTGAATAGGTCTAGGATGTTCAGGGGGTAACGCAGGTGGGACATCTCTGCTAATGAAATTGTGCTCCCGCAGACTTCCTCTGGGGTACGGTGCCAACGCCTGTGACCGATATGTGGACTTGGGCTGCAGTCTTGTAGTATAAGATGCAAAGTCACGACTAGGATAGAGGTGGTACTGCCGCAAACGCAATGTGCTGTAAGGGTCCATATCGTAGAAGGTGCCATCTGCAGAGTAATATGTGGTGCTGCCTGAGCAGGGACTATATCGATAATGTACCCTTCCATTTTCAAAGTAAGGCTGCAGCTGAGTGACGTGATAATCTGAGGAAGAACTGAAGGGTGGGCATGCTTTGTACTGGTAGACAGGGCGTGGGCAGTATGCGGGCTCATCATCAGGGGGGACCTCTGTTCTGGAAATAGGAACTGTACGCATTGGAGGTGGTGGAGGTTGCATAGGCACATGCAGGGATTGGACCCGTCTTATTGTAGGATATGGTGGCGCTTCCTCTGAGTAGGTCCGTAGACTTGGACTCAAGGATGACATATAATCAGGTCGACTCCTTGTGCGAGAATGCTGTAGTCCAGGGTGCTTGGCTTGGTTGATGTAGGTACCATAAAGTGCAGAATTTGAGGAGGGTGTTTCACAGCGGGACACATATGGTTGTGTTGGCATATGAAGTGGAGCACTGTCTGCCTTGTAAGACTTGGGGACTAAAGATGGCTTAGGGTGCACAAAAGCATCAAATGCCTCATTAAGATTCTCTGGTTCCATTTGAGGAGGATATGGATTTCTGTAGAAGAGCTCTATGTTCTCTGGCTTAGAGGAGGAGGATTGATATGAGTGTTGGTATCCCTCCCCAATTTCAATATTCTCTTCAGTTTTGGGCTGGGAAGGATTGGGATGTCTGTAGCTGGCACCTTGCTCCATCAGGCTCTCAGACTTCACATTAGCAGAATAGTTTTGTCTGGGCAGTGCATCTTCCAGAGATGATGGCAGCGTGATGGTACTCAGGAAAGAGTGGTAATTGCTCGCTGTGATTGCATCATTGTAGTTGGAGTGTAGGGCGGTGGCCAGACGACTCTCCATGGTTCTGACTGGTGGGGCTGGTGGTCCGATGCTATGTGTAGGATGGGATGGAAAAGACTCCGAACGCTGGTGAAAATGAGGCCTTGACCTGGGTCTATCCAAGGAAGGGGGTGGAGAACACAATTCTACAGGGTGGATGGTGTTTACTTCACAAGGTCCAGAAGGCATCTCCTCAGGAGGAATCGATCCGGGGACCTAGAAAACAAAATAATAATTTGTGTGAAAGAGAGGAATTTACATCAACAGAAAAGCCACAAATCTTCGTACCGGGTGTGGTTGTATAGAGCAGAGCCTGCGCCAAACCAATCATCTGCCTGTAATTGCACTGACAAGAGCGGTTTCATAGGTATAATGGTGCTTTCACATTGCGTTCTGTGTCCCCGTTGGGGCATAAGTCCGAAATCCCCTGCAAAACTGGGTCCAGACGCATGGTCGGGACCCTCGGATTCAGTCTACTATGTCCGAGTGTCCTCCTCATGTAGGCGTACACTCCCGAAAAAGCTCATGGCCTTGCTCATGTTCACTGTGCCTTCACCATTACAGGGATTTCGGACATATGCCTCGACGGGGACCCAGAATGCAATGTGAAAGCACCCCAAGGTTGAAGGTAGACAATTCTATAGGTTGAACTCCATAGACTTAACATGTTTAACCATTGAAATGCCACTGTCCATCACCGCAGTATTCATTGCCAGTGGCATTTAAATTGCTTGGTGGCCGATGGTTGCGTGCAACGGTGTTCCATTTTTGTGTTTTTTGCCTCTTGAATAAAAATAAAACATACAAGTTTGACATCATCGTAATTGTACTGATCAGGAAAGTCTATGCTGACAATTCATTCTTACCCCATAATGAATGCCATAAAAACAATGAGTGATATGCTGGGGGGTTTTCAGCCATATTTGTCAAACGAATTCCCTAAAGAGTGTGAATACAACCCAAAACAAATGCTGCAAGTGTCTGTACCTGGGATGAGGGGCTGAGTCCGGGGGTGACAGCAGACGAGCTTTGCTCTGGCAGAGTGTTGTGATTTCTCACTGGACTGTACTGGATGGTGCTGATGGAGAAGGACGATGTGATGGGGGTGGTCACTGTAGAAAAGACGGGACTTCTCTCGGGCGATTCAGCTGCTGTCGACATTAGTGCAGGGAATATGGTCTGAGGTGGGAGTTCGGGCAGCGGCTCCTCTTCTGGTGGGGGAGGCAGTGGGAGCTCCATGAACTGCATATAGGGGGGTCGCTTTTGACTGGAAGCTTGCTGTGCAGACTCTGCTAGTGCCAACGCCAGCATACGGGCAGCATTTTTGGGAGGGGGTGGAGGAGGAATGAAGGAAACACTGGTAACAGGGACATGATCAAGTGGAGACACCACAGCCGATAATCCTGTGTAATGGAAAGAAAAATGTTTAATGTTTCAAAACCAGTAAAAATCTGTAGTACCTTAGTCTTCTACCGCACATAACCTAATACAATTTCAGTTTCTTTCTGGGGTGTGATTCAACACAAACTTGCTTCCCTCCCTCTTCATAGGCTGTGAAGCATCATGATGTGAAACATTTACTGAGCTACATGTGCATTGAGAAACGACAGATAGAAAGTTCATAAAAAAGCTATCTAAATAAAGATATCTGATATGTACCACAAATGTTTTATTGGTCATCATCTGTACTATTTACGATTTATGTAAGGATTGTTTTATTTCTATCCAAAATTATACATGATTCCCTATTCTTGCAGGAATTACAAAATATAATTTTTTATAGGGCAAATTATAGGATTACAAAAAGCTGTGAGCTCAAAATCAGTGCATACTCAGGCAGTGCTAAAAAAAATGCTCCTACAAGAGCTTCCAATGTAAAAAGTCCTTTACAACGCTACCCAGAAATGTTCAAAGCTATGACTGAGAAAGATCACAGCAACACCAAGAAACCAGTGCCCAGCACTTACGCCATAAAAAAGGAGTAAAGAGCGTCTCAACCATCAGTTACAAAGTATCTTGTAAGTGACAAAGTTACTGTAATCATGACAGCAAAAATGTTTAAAAAACAGCTCATATAGCTTGTTGTGAAAGATGGTGTACCATTATCATTACTTGCACCACCAGCTTTTACAGCTCTTAATGGAGAAATGGCCCGCAAACTTGGTGTATCTCTGGAAAGAGAACGTATTAGAAAATTAGTGATTGAAGAAGCCCATAATGAAAAGGAGAATATTAACCCCTTCATGACCCAGCCTATTTTGACCTTAAAGACCTTGCCATTTTTTTTGCAATTTTGACCAGTGTCCCTTTATGAGGTAATAACTCAGGAACGCTTCAACAGATCCTAACGATTCTGAGACAGTTTTTTCGTGACATATTGGGCTTCATGTTAGTGGTAAATTTAGGTCGATAATTATTGCGTTTATTTGTGAAAAAAAAAAATGGAAATTTGGCGAAAATTTTGAAAATTTCACAATTTTCAAATTTTGAAGTTTTATTCTGTTAAACCAGAGAGTTATGTGACACAAAATCGTTAATAAATAACATTTCCCACATGTCTACTTTAGATCAGCACAATTTTGGAAACATTTTTTTTGTTAGGAAGTTATGAGGGTTAAAAGTTGACCAGCGATTTCTCATTTTTACAACAAAATTTACAAAACCATTTTTTTAGGGACCACCTCACATTTGAAGTCACTTTGAGGGGTCTATATGGCAGAAAATACCCAAAAGTGACACCATTCAAAAAACTGCACCCTTCAAGCTACGCAAAACTACATTCAAGAAGATTATTAACCATTCAGGTGCTTCACAGGAACTAAAGCAACGTGGAAGGAAAAAACGGACATTTTAATTTTTCCAACAAAAATTTTCTTTAAGCATTAATTTTTTCATTTTTACATGGGCAACAGGATAAAATGGATCCTAAAATTTGTTGGGCAATTTCTCCTGAGTACATCGATACCTCATATGTGGTCATAAACCACTGTTTGGGCGCACGGCAAGGCTCAGAAGGGAAGGAGCGCCCTTTGACTTTTTGAATGGAAAATATGCTGGAATATTTAGCGGTTGCCATGTTGCATTTGGAGAGTCCCTGTGAGCCTAAACATTGAAGCTCCCCCACAAGTGACCCCATTTTGGAAACTAGACCCCCAAGGAACTTATCTAGATGCATAGTGAGCACTTTGAACCCCCAGGTGCTTCACAAATTGATCCGTAAAAAAAAGAATATTTTTTTTCCAACAAAAATTTTCTTTAAGCATCAATTTTTTCATTTTTACATGGGCAACAGGATAAAATGGATCTTAAAATTTGTTGGGCAATTTCTCCTGAGTACACCGATACCTCATATGTGGTCATAAACCACTGTTTGGGCGCACGGCAGGGCCCAGAAGGGAAGGAGCGCCATTTGACTTTTTGACTGGAAAATTAGCTCCAATCGTTAGCGGACACCATGACGCGTTTGGAAAGCCCCTGTGTGCCTAAACAGTGAAAAAAACCCACAAGTGACACCATTTTGGAAACTAGACCCCTTAAGGAACTTATTTAGATGTGTTGTGAGTAGGGTTGAGCATTCCGATACCGAAACCCGGTTCCGATACCTGAAATCCAATGTAAGTCTATGGGAACAAAATATCGGAAGTAAAAATATTCCGATATTTTGTTCCCATAGACTTACATTGGATTTCAGGTATCGGAACCGGGTTTCGGTATCGGAATGCTCAACCCTAGTTGTGAGCACTCTGAACACCAAGTGCTTCACAGAAGTTTATAATGCAGAGCAGTAAAAATAAAAAAAAAAATTTTTTTCCTCATAAATGATTGTTTTAGCCCGCTATTTTTTATTTTCACAAGGGTAACAGGAGAAATTGGACCTCAAAAGTTGTTGCAATTTGTCCTGAGTACACCGATACCCCATATGTGGGGGGAGGGGGTGGGGGGGAAGGAACCACTGTTTTGGCGCATGGGAGAGCTCAGAAGGGAAGGAGCACCATTTTGGAATGCAGACTTGATGGAATGTTCTGCGGGCATCATGTTGCGTTTGCAGAGCCCCTGATGTGCCTAAACAGTAGAAAGCCCCAACAATTGACCCCATTTTGGAAACTAGACCCCCTAAGGAACTTCTCTAGATGTGTAGTGAGCACTTTGAACCCCCGGGTGCTTCACAGAAGTTTATAAACGCAGGAGTGAAAATAAAAAAAACTTTTTTTTTTCCTCAAAAAAATCATTTTTTAGCCCCCTATTTTTTATTTTCACAAGGTTAACAGGAGAAACTGGACCCCAAAAGTTGTTGTAGTTTGTACTAAGTACGCTGGTACCCCATATGTGGGGGGGAAACCACTGTTCGGGCACACGTCGGGGCTTGGAAGTGAAGTAGTGACGTTTTTAAATGCCGAATTTTGATGGAATGGTCTGCGGGCGTCATGTTACGTTTGCAGTGCCCCTGATGTGCCTAAACAGTAGAAACTCCCCACAAGTGACCCTATTTTGGAAACTAGACCCCCCAAGGAACTTATCTAGATGTGTGGTGAGCACTTTGAACCCCCAAGGGCTTCACAGAAGTTTATAACGCAGAGCCGTGAAAATAAAAATTAATTTTTTTCCCACAAAAATCTTTTTTTTAGTCCCCAATTTTTTATTTTCCCAAGGGTAACAGGAGAAATTCGACCCCCAAAGTTGTTGTGCAATTTTTCCTGAGTACGCTGATACCCCATATGTGGGGGTAAACCACTGTTTGGGCACACGTCAGGGCTCGGAATGGAGGGAGCACTGTTTGACTTTTTGAACGCAAAATTGACTGGAATAAATGGTGGTGCCATGTCGCGTTTGAAGACCCCCTAATGTGCCTAAATAGTGGAAACCCTAACCCCAACACACCCCTAACCCCAACACACCCCTAACCCCAATACACCCCTAACCCTAATCTCAACCATAACCCTAACCCCAACACAACCCTAACCCTAATCCCAACACACCCCTAACCCTAATCCCATCCCTAACCATAACCCTAACCACAAGCTTAACCCTAATCCCAACCATAACCCTAACCCCAACACACCCCTAACCCTAATCCCATCCCTAACCATAACCCTAACCACAAGCCTAACCCTAATCCCAACACACCCCTAACCCTAATTCCAACTCTAACCCTAATTCCAACCCTAACCCTGGTTCTAACCCTAAAGGAAAAATAAAAAATATTTTCTTTATTTTATTACTAGTCCATACCTATGAGGGTGATAAAGGGGGGGTTTATTTACTTTTTTTTTTTTATCACTGTGAGAGTTTATCACAGTGATCAAAATAAATGAATGGAATCTGCCGGCCGGCGGGCGCACCATTTCCAAAATAGCAGCGCCCATGAAGTATCCCGGAGGGACACCGGGACGGCCACAGGGACATCACAGATACCGGGAGAGGTGAGAGAGGGGATCGGAAGGCGGGGGGAGCATAGGAAAGGAGGAGGGGAGCAGATAGTGACGGCGGCGACCGATCGCTGCCATCAATCGGTGGCGGCAGCCGATCGCCCCTGTCACTCGGTGTGAGGGGATCGGATCTCGGTCTTCATCCATGGCAGATGCTATTGCAGCATCGGCCATGGCTGGATTGTAATATTTCACCAAATTTAATTGGTGAATTTTACAAATCGCTCTGATTGGCTGTTTCACTTTTAACAGCCAATCAGAGCGATCGTAGCCACGGGGGAGGGAGGGTGGGGTGTTAAGCCACCCCCCCTGTGGAGAAGTACAAAGGGTCTTGTGCCTGCGGGTTGGGTGACCTTTCAGTGACCCCGGTCACCCGACCCGCAGGAACGCGATTTATACCATGACGCCTACGTAGGCGTCACAGGTCATAATCGCACAGGTTTTCACAGGTCATAATGGCACAGGTTTTCATGACGCCTACGTAGGCATCATGGGTCGGGAAGGGGTTAAAAAGGCTATCAAAACACTTGTTATATTACTTAAAATGGATGCCTGCACATGTCTGAACTATTTTGCTATCAACATTCAATTTGTTTGTGACAATAAGAAAATTGTTCCCAAGACACAGGCAGTAAAAGATACTAAAGTTCATCATACAAGCCAGTTTCTCCAGACCTTAGTGGAAAAAGTTCTGCAAGATTATGAACTCCAAGAGCAAGTTCTTGCTATTCTAACTGACAATGCTTTATACATGTTAAGTACAATTATACTGATGAATGAGAATAATGAAGATGAACAAAAGTTAGACGAAAACTTCAGATTCAGTATGTTTGACTTTAACCCCTTCCAGACACGCGCCGTGCTGCGGGAGCTGCATTCCCGCCAACAGCAGTATACGTATGGCACTGCGAACGCGCTGAGCACTGCCGCGATCGGGTGCAGGCGTCACCTCTGTGTGAGAGCTTACAACCTGCAACAACACCTACGATCGGTGCTAAAAGCAATCGCGGGCATTTAACCCCTCTAATGCTGTGGTCAATAGTGAGTGACATTGAGGAGCATCGCACAGGGAGTGTGCTTCCATCGGAAAAAAAAAAAAGTTTAAAAAATGTTGCCGACGTAAAGTTGACATGTGGGAAATGTTATATATGAACTATTTTGTTTAACGCAACTCTGATTTAAGGCATAAAAAGATGGATTTTGGTAAGAACTTACCTGTAAAATCCTTTTCAGCGAAGGAAGGAAAGGAGACACACTAGTTCATAACTAGTGGGTAGGCGGAGCCCAGATAGGATTGACACCTCAGATTAAAAAGTGTTGACCGGCCCCTCCAGCACTGGCTCCTCCTACTCCAGCTTTCTCCAGTCGTACTCAAGCTTAAGGAAGAGTAATATCACCAGCGGAGCAACATAACCCTTTCTGAAGGACTTCAGAGAAAAACACAAAGTACAGGTTATGCATGCATGTAGGCAAAAAACCACACAGTTCCAGGTACTACTCACTGAACCTGACTACTGCGATAAGCTGGCAATGCTGGAACAGAGCCGTAGCGCGTCGACCTCAGCCCAGATAATCGCTATCAGAGAAGGGTCACGCTGCATCTGTAAATACAACAACACACTTCTGCCATGGGAGGGAGCTGTGTCTCCTTTCCTTCCTTCGCTGAAAAGGATTTTACAGGTAAGTTCTTACCAAAATCCGTCTTTCAGCAGCAGATGGAAGGAAAGGAGACACACTAGTTCATAACTAGTGGGACGTCCCAAAGCAGTCCAAAAATTAGGGTGGGAAAAAAACCAAAATAGGCAGAAACCCAACAACCTAGATAAATGCGCAACAGGCGCCAAATACAAGTTAACTAAAACTTTAAATTACCGCTGCCTGCAGGACCCTTCGTCCTAAGGCCGCATCAGCGGAAGCACTGACGTCCACCTTATAAAACTTTGTAAATGTGTGGACGGAACGCCAGGTCGCCGCTCGGCAGAGCTGAGCCGCTGAAGCCCCTTGATGAAAGGCCCATGATGAAGCCACAGCCACGTGGAATGAGCTCGAATCTTAATCGGGCAAGGTTCGCCTTTAAGTCGGTAAGCCTCCAAAATGGCCGACCGAATCCAACGAGCTATAGAGTCCTTGGAAGCTCGTTGACCACGCCTACGACCTGCTGGGATCACAAACAGAGAATCTGACTTCCGAAAACCTTGAGTAACAGACAAATAGAACTTCAAGGTCCGCACTAAATCCAATTTGTGCAAGTCCCGTTCCTTTGCATTCCTTGGGCCCGGGCAAAGCGAGGGCAACACAATATCCTGGTTAACATGAAATTGCGACACCACCTTAGGTAGAAAGTCGCCCCGTGTGCGAAGCACTACTCGATCCGGGTAAAACTCCAGGAAAGGAGGCGAGCAAGAAAGAGCTGCCAACTCAGAAACCCTTCTTAAAGAGGTTACCGCCACTAAGAAGGCAACTTTCCAAGAAAGTAAAGAAAGGCTAGCAGAACCCATAGGCTCAAAAGGCACATGCTGAAGAGCCTCCAAGACAAGGTTGAGCCGCCAAGGAGACACAGGCGCCTTCCGCGGTGGGAACTGACGGGTTACTCCGCGAAAAAAGGAACGCACATCCCTACGCGAGGCGATAGCCTTCCGAAACAGCAAGGACAGGGCAGAAACCTGACCTTTCAGAGTGCTAACTGCTAAACCTTTGTCCAGCCCGTACTGCAGAAAAGCCAACAGATTGGAATGGAAAAAATTCTCGGATTCCTTGAAGAACCCGAACACCACAAGAAGAAGGCTTCCCAAGTCTTGTGATAAATCTTAGTAGTAGCCGGACCTCTGGCAGCTCGTAGAGTGGCAATGACTTCAGATGAAAAACCTCTAAGGGTCAATATTTCGGTCTCAAGAGCCACGCCGTCAAACGCAGAGACTTCAAGTCCGGATGACGAACGGGCCCCTGGGTTAACAGGTCCGGGCGAAGAGGAAGTGGGAATGGCGGTGCCGCCAAAAGTGACACCAGTGTCGAGAACCCCGTCCTCCTTGGCCAATCCGGGGCTATCAACATAGCCGGAATTCTCTCCAGTCTGATCCGACGCAGCACCAGAGGAAGCAAGGATATCGGTGGAAACACATAGACTAGCTCGAAATGGTCCCACGGAGCCACCAGAGCATCCACCGCCACAGCCTTCGGGTCCTTGTACCTGGACATGAAGGTGGGTAGTTTGGCATTGAACCTGGATGCCATCAAATCCACTTGGGGAGTTCCCCAACGGGAGCACAGCAGTGCAAAAATTTCCGGATGAAGACTCCATTCTCCAGGATCCATCTTCTCGCGACTGAGGAAGTCCGCCGTGGTATTCTGGACTCCTGGAATGTGAATCGCAGTGATGGCTGGAACCCTGGCCTCGGCCCATAGCAGGATCCGAGACACCTCCATCATGAGCCTGGAGCTCCTTGTCCCGCCTTGGTGGTTGATATACGCGACCGCCGTCGCGTTGTCTGTCTGCACTCGGACTGACAGACCGCTCAAAGGGACCGTCCAGTGTTGGAGGCAAAGGAAAATTGCCCTCAATTCCAGGATGTTGATCGGTAGAACAGACTCTTCCGATGACCATACTCCCTGGATCCAAAGATCGTTCCAGACACCCCCCCAGCCCGTCAGGCTGGCATCGGTGGTTATAAACGACCACCTCGGAGGGAGGAAAGATTTCCCCAGGGATAACGCTCCTGGACGTAACCACCATTCTAGGGATTCTCGCACCCTGTGAGAGATGATGACGCTGCAATCCAGAGAAGCTTGCGATCGATCCCAACGACTCAGAATGAGTCTTTGGAGGGCCCTGGAATGAAATTGGGCAAACGGAAGTGCCTCCATGGATGCCACCATCAAACCTAGAAGGCGCATACACTTCCGAAGAGACATTGCTGTCGCAGACTTCATAATTTGTACATGTCGGAGAAGACATGCCCGCTTGTCTGGAGGTAGGGACACCACCGCCCGTACCGTGTCGAAATGCATCCCCAAAAAAAGGATTGACTGCGACGGTTCCAGAGACGACTTCTCCCAATTGACCAGTCACCCGAAATCCTCCAGGAGCTGAAGGGATAGATTGCGAGCCGTCACCGCCTCCTCCTTTGAGGACGCCACAATCAAAAGATCGTCCAGGTAGGGAAAAATCGTAACCCCCTGTCTCCGAAGAATTGCCATGAGAGGCGCCAGAATTTTTGTAAAAACTCTGGGCGCCGAGGCCAAGCCGAATGGCAGAGCCACAAACTGGTAATGGTCCTGACCTATGGCAAAACGAAGGAAGCGCTGGTGAGCCCTTCCGACGGGAACATGCAAATAAGCGTCGCGAATGTCGATTGACACCAAAAAGTCGTTCTGCGACAGGGCTGCCACCACGGAGCGAAGTGACTCCATGCGGAATTTTTGGGTGTGGACATGCCGATTCAATCTTTTGAGATCCAGAATAGGGCGAAATTTGTCCTCCTTTTTGGGAACCACAAAAAGATTGGAATAAAATCCTCTTCCCCGGTCCTCCGGCGGTACCGGTATTACCACACCCTTCTGCAGAAGGGAGTCGACCTCTCGCAGCAGAGCGGCAATTAACCCGGGCTCTGATGGTGTGCGAGACTGGCAAAACCTGTCCGGGGGTCGAGTAGAAAACTTTATGAAATAGCCTGCCGACACGACCCGCGTTACCCAGGTGTCCGGAACGCGAGAAACCCAAGTCGCTTTGAATTGGAGCAGGCGACCCCCCACTCGAGAGCCCTCGAGTGGAACCCTGGCGTCAGTCCGCCTTGGCGGGCTTCTTGTCAGCTTCCCGCTTGTCTTGACGGAAACTTGACTTCCAGGGAGTGCGGGATTTCTGAGTGAACTTTTTTCCCGAAAAAGAGGGACGACCCGATCCCCAAGAGGACTGACCGAATCGTCCCCTGGACCGAAAGGATCGCCGGCCACTACCGGCACCGGGCCTGCCAGGCGCAGAAGCCATAGCCCTTCGCTGTGGTAAAGCCGCTTCTTTTGTCTTTGCCTTGGCAATCAGCTCTGAGAGGTCAGATCCAAATAACTGACCACCCTTGTAGGCTAGAGACAGAAAACCTTGTTTTGACACTGCGTCCCAGTCCACTGTCTAAGCCACAGTGCTCTTCTGACTGTGACCGCCGAAGCTTGCGCCCTGGACAACAGAGATGCAGTATCCAGACCTGCATCATAGCTATAACGAACTGCAGTCTCCAATAAATCGAGAAGCCCATCTACCTCGGATAACGGAGATCCATTTTGCAACGCCGTCCGTATACGGTCCAACCAGCACAGGGAAGCCCTACAAGCACACATGGATCCTAGCACTGCTTTGAATCCATGACCCGAGGCCTCGTAGTTGGATTTCGCCGCCATCTCCGTTTTCCTGTCCAGCGGGTCCTGCAGACTCGCCTTCCCTTTAACAGGGAGCAATGAGGACTTACTGAGTTGGGATAAAGGAACATCCACTTCAGGAGAAGAAATCCAATTATCCGTCAACTCCGTAGAACACGGATATAGTGCCTCAAAAAAACGTGTTCCTTGAAAACGTTTATCTGGACACAGGCGTTCCTTTTCCACTGCTCCATTAAGCTCATCCAGAGCTGGCAATGTCGCTCGCGACTTACGGTACTCCTGGTACATCCGAGTCGACTTACCAAGACGTGGAGTTACCTCCTCCGGTAACTAACGCCTCCCTCATGGCTTCAATAAAAGCCTCTGTTCGGTCCAGAAAAGAGGCAGAATGCCCCTGCCGATCCTTATCCGAATCGGATAACTCCCCATCTGAATTTGAAGGGGAACCCTGTCCGCATTCCATATCAGAGAGTTCTGATTCGCTATGCGGGAAGGATGATACCGGCCTGTGTCGTTTCCTGCCATGCGAGGATCTAGCTGACACCCAATGACCTAAAAGGTCAGAAAGGCCATCAATAGAGCGAGCGATGGCATCCAATTTGGCATCGCTGTGACCTCCAATTGCTGCGCTTGACGTCGAGGTCTGCGTATCAGATAAGCGCGACTGATCCTGAAGCAGATTTGGAACACGGTCCGCACCTTCTGGACCCTGTTCCGACATACCCTCACACAGAATATGGCAGGTCAAAGCCTGTCAGTAACTGGGAAAGTGTGGCTTCTCAAGCGGACGTAGCAAGCACGCTGAAGGGTTTAAGCTCTTAAGGGAGAGAGCTACCCCAGCTGTATCAGCAGAATATTCAGTGATATAATTAACCCCTATAAGTTCTGATCCCAACTGAGATAGAACCTATGGCGGTTGTCTTGCTGAAAGGGGGTTAATGTCGCCGGCTCCCCACTACTCCCTTATTAGAATAGAAGGGGTGTGCGAGTTCCAGGCAAAATAAGGTCTCTATATGAGACCGCAGCTGCAGGATAACGCTATCTGTCCTTTGTTACACAGATAGGTCCTGCGCTGTGGGGGTGAGGGCGTTTCACTCACCCAGCTGACCGCGGTGATGTATATAGTATACGGGAGGAGCGGAGCAGGAAGGAGCCCGTGGAAGCCTTTTTCTAATGGCCGCCGCGCTGAAAGAAACCGGAAGAGAAGCACATAATCGCGAGCTTCTTGCACAAGAAGACCGGGAGCGTGAAGCCACGCCCCCCGCCGGCTTCAAAAAAAGCGCAAACTCCTTCGCTCTCTGCTCCCCCTGTCCTGCAGGCATCTGCCTGCGAACAAAAATACAGTCACCAAACATGTCATATTACATGTAACAGCGGCTGCCGCAGCAGCCGCTGAAAGCACTCACATACATATAAATGTGGAGTACTCACCAGCCGAGCGCCACAGGGACCCCCAGGGGTTTGTGACGCTATGCCCATCGCTTCCCCCCCGGGCGGGGAACGCAGTGACCCCAGATGCGTGGTTTGCGCCCCCGCCAGGGAAGCCATCCTCATCCCCCCGGGCCGGCAGGGTTCTGCAGGGACCACCATCAGGGTAATACAGATCCGCCAAGGGAGAGGTTGGGGTTCAGCAGTGCTGAGACCCCTGAGACCTCTAGACCACTTCTGGTGATCCAAGTCTCTTGTCCGATTAAAATAAAAAATCTTCTGAGGAGCTGCTTCCAGCAGCGACCATCCTCTGGGACCTCAAATTTTAGACTGGAGAAAGCTGGAGTAGGAGGAGCCCGTGCTGGAGGGGCCGGTCAACACTCTTTTTAATCTGAGGTGTCAATCCTATCTGGGCTCTGCGTACCCACTAGTTATGAACTAGTGTGTCTCCTTTCCTTCCATCTGCTGCTGAAATTCATAGTTTGAACACTGCAAAATTTGCCAAAATTTCAGATTTTTTTCACAAATAAACGTAAGTCATATCATAGAAATTTTACCGCTATCATGATGTACAATATGTCACGAAAAAACAACACTGGTAAAAGCTCTTAAATTTGGCTTGGTCAGGAAAGTGAAAACAGGCTTTAGGGTGAAAGGGATAACTGAAGAACAAACAGATATTACTACAAGAGAGTAGCAGAATGATACTTTACAATTATCGCAGTTGATCTTATTGAAGCTTCACAGCTTTCTCATATTCATAACATGCGCTGTGTTGTGCACATTCTGCAGCCGGCAGTAAGAAATAGTCTGCAGAAGCGACATGCTGCAGCTCAGATGGGCAAAGTGAGGAAATTTGTTATTGCTGCCAGAACCCCTAAAATTGATTCCATCTTGAAGAGACGTGCTGGAAAAGGGGCAATTGTGGATCAAGCCACTTGGTGGGGCAGCATCTATTTAATGAATGAGCTTTCTTTCTTGTAGACATGGCCGACCCGCATGTAACACAGGTGGCTGAATTGAAAGAATTGCTTCATCACCCATTTATAGTGACTAAAAAACACGGATTTTGGTAAGAACTTACCGGTAAAATCCTTTTCAGCGAAGGAAGGGAGGGAGACACAGGAATTCATTACTGATGGGTAGGCGGAGCCCCAGATCAGGATGTCACCTCAGATCAAAAGAGTGCTGACTGGCTGGCCCCTCCAGCTCGGGCTCCTCCTACTCAGCTCCAGTCGTACCAAAGCTTTTAGGAAAAGAGCCAAGATCACCAGCGGAGCAACATAACCCCTTCTGAAGAAACTTCAGAGAAAAAAACACAAGGATACAGGTTATGCATGCAAAGAAAGCCAAAAACCACAGAGTTCCAGGTACAACTCACGGAACCTGACTACTGCGATGAGCTGGCGATGCTGGAACAGAGCCTTAGCGCGCTGACCTCAGCCCAGATAATCGCTATCAGATAAGGGTCGCGCTGCATCTGAAAACATCAACACACTTCTGCCTTGGGAGGGTGCTGTGTCTCCCTCCCTTCCTTCGCTGAAAAGGATTTTACCGGTAAGTTCTTACCAAAATCCGTGTTTCAGCTGCAGAATGGAAGGGAGGGAGACGCAGGAATTCATTACTGATGGGACGTCCCAAAGCAGTTCAAAAATAAGGGTGGGAAAAAACCAACAAAATGCAGAAACCCAACAACCTTAACAACAAAGCGCAACCAGCGCTAAACACAAGTTCATCCAGAACTTTAAACTACAGCTGCCTGCAGGACCCTACGTCCGAGGGCTGCATCAGCGGAAGCACTGACGTCCACTTTATAAAACTTCGTAAACGTGTGGACAGAGCGCCAAGTTGCCGCCCGGCAGAGCTGCACTGCCGAAGCACCTTGGTGAAAAGCCCACGATGAAGCCACAGCCCTCGTGGAATGGGCTTGAATCTTAATCGGGCAAGATTCACCCTGAAGACGGTAAGCTTCCAATATAGCTGACCGGATCCAACGAGCTATAGAATCCTTGGAAGCTCGTTGACCACGCCGACGACCGACTGGAACCACAAATAGGGAGTCCGTCTTACGAAAACCTTGAGTAATAGATAGATAAAACTTCAAGGCCCGCACTAAATCCAATGTGTGCAAAGCTCGCTCTTTCACATTCTTCGGATCCGGGCAGAATGAAGGCAACACAATATCCTGGTTGACATGAAACTGTGACACCACTTTAGGCAAAAAATCACCCCGAGTGCGAAGCACTACACGATCCGGAAAAAACTCCAGAAAAGGAGGTGAACAAGAAAGAGCTGCCAACTCAGAAACTCTCCTCAAGGAAGTGACTGCAACAAGGAAAGCCACCTTCCAAGAAAGTAAAGAAAGGCTAGCAGAAACCATAGGCTCAAAAGGTTTATGCTGAAGAGCCTCCAAAACAAGGTTGAGCCGCCAAGGAGACACGAGTGCCTTCCGCGGCGGGAACTTACGAGATATACCTCGGAAAAAGGAGAGCACGTCTCTATTTGAAGCAATGGTTCTCCGGAACAATAAGGACAGAGCAGAAATCTGACCTTTCAGGGTGCTGACTGCCAAACCTTTGTCTAGCCCATGCTGCAGAAAAGCCAACAGGTTGGGAATGGAAAATTTTCTCGGGTTCCGAGAAGACCCCAAACACCACGAAAAGAAGGTTTCCCAAATTTTGTGGTAAATCCTAGTAGTAGCCGGACTTCTTGCAGCACGAAGGGTAGCAATGACCTCGGCTGAGAAACCTCTACGGGTCAAGATTTCGGTCTCAAGAGCCACGCCGTCAAACGCAGGGACATCAAGTCCGGATGACAAACGGGCCCTTGAGTCAACAAGTCCGGTTGAAGAGGGAGTGGAAAAGGAGGTGCCGCCAACAGCGACATTATTGTCGAGAACCACACCCTTCTTGGCCAGTCTGGAGCTATCAAAATAGCTGGAATTCTCTCTAGTCTGATCCGACGCAGTACTAGAGGAAGTAAGGATATCGGCGGGAATACATAGATCAGCTCGAACTGATCCCACTGAGCCACTAGAGCATCCACCGCCACAGCCTTCGGGTCCTTGTACCTGGACATGAACGTCGGTAACTTGGCATTGGACCTGGATGCCATCAAATCCACTTGGGGGGTTACCCAGCGAGAGCACAGTAGTGCAAAAACTTCCGGGTGGAGGCTCCATTCCCCGGGATCCATCCTTCTGCGACTGAGAAAGTCCGCTGTAATATTCTGAACCCCTGGAATGTGAATCGCCGAAATGGCTGGTACACTGGCCTCTGCCCAAATCAGAATTCGAGACACCTCTACCATGAGTCTGGAACTCCTTGTCCCACCTTGGTGATTGATATACGCGACAGCCGTCGCATTGTCTGTCTGCACTCGGACTGGCAGACCGCTCAAAGGGACCGTCCAATGTTGGAGGCAAAGGAAAATCGCCCTCAATTCCAGGATGTTGATCGGAAGAACAGACTCTTCCGATGACCATACCCCCTGAATCCAGAGATTGTTCCAAACACCCCCCAGCCCATCAGGCTGGCATCAGTGGTTATGACTGACCACTTCGGAGGGAGGAAAGACTTCCCCAGGGAGAATGCCCCTGGACGTAACCACCATTCTAGGGAATCCCGCACCGCGCGAGAAATGGTGACACTGCAATCCAGCGATTGCGACTGGTTCCATCGACTCAAGATGAACCTTTGGAGAGTCCTGGAATGGAACTGGGCAAAAGGAATTGCCTCCATGGACGCCACCATCAGTCCCAGAAGACGCATACACTTCCTAGGGACATTGCCGTTGAGGATTTCATAATCTGTACATGTCGAAGAAGACATGACTGTTTGTCTGGTGGTAGGGAAACTACCGACCGAAACGTGTCGAGATGCATTCCCAAAAAGAGGATTGTCCTCGATGGTTCCAGGGACGACTTCTCCCAATTGACCAGCCAACCGAAGTCCTTCAGAAACTGAAGAGACAAATCCCGAGCCGTCAACGCCTCCTCCTCCGAGGAAGCCACGATCAAAAGATCGTCCAGATAAGGGAGAATCGTAATCCCCTGTCTTCGAAGGATTGCCATGAGGGGCGCCAGAATTTTTGTAAAGACCCTTGGCGCTGAGGCTAAGCCGAACGGCAGAGCCACGAACTGGTAATGATTCTGACCTATGGCAAATCGAAGAAAGCGCTGATGAGCCTTTCCGATGGGAATATGCAAATAGGCGTCGCGAATGTCGATTGACACCAGAAAATCGTTCTGTGATAAAGCTGCCACAACGGAGCGAAGCGACTCCATGCGAAATTTCCGGGCATGGACATGCCGGTTTAATCGCTTGAGATCCAGAATCGGGCGAAATTTGTTCTCCTTTTTGGGAACTATAAAAAGGTTGGAATAAAAACCTTTCCCTCGGTCCTCTGACGGAACCGGTATCACTACACCCTTTTGTAGCAGAGATTCAACCTCTCGCTGTAGAGCGACAACAAGCTCGGGTTCCGACGGAACGCGAGACTGACAAAAAACATTTGGGGGTCGAGAAGCAAACTCTATGAAATAGCCTGCCGACACTATCCGCGTTACCCAGGAATCTGGAAAAGAAGCAGGCGACCCCCCACTCGAGAATCCTCGAGTGGACCCCTGGCGTCAATTCGACTTTGCGGGCTTCTTGTCAAGTTCCCGCTTGTCCTGGCGGAAACTCTGCTTCCAGGGAGTACGAGTTTTCTGAGAGGATTTCTTTCCTGAGAAGGAAGGACGACCCGATCCCCACGAGGAGTGACTAGATCGTCCTCGGCCCCGAAAGGACCGCCGACCACTATAGACACCAGGCTTACTGGACACCGAGGCCATGGCCCTACGCTGTGGTAATGCTGATTCCTTCGCCTTAGCCTTGGAAATCAGCTCTGTGAGGTCGGATCCAAAAAGATGGCCACCCTTGTAAGGTAAGGCCAACAACCCTTGTTTGGAAACTGCGTCCCCGGCCCACTGTCTGAGCCATAAAGCTCTTCTGACTGTGACCGCTGAAGCTTGCGCTTTGGCCAGCAGAGATGCCGTATCCAGACCGGCATCAAAGATATAACAGGCTGCCGTTTCTAACCATTCACAAGTTTCCCGTATCTCAGATAACGGAGATTCATTTTGCAACTCCGTCTTCAGACGTGCCAACCAGCCTAGAGAAGCTCTAGCAGCACACATGGATCCTAGCACTGCTCGGAATCCATGACCCGCAGCCTCATAGCTTGCTTTTGCCGCCAATTCCGTTTTTCTATCCAAAGGCTCCTGTAAGCTCGCTTTCCCCTTAATAGGGAGTAGTGAGGATTTACTAAGCTGAGATAAAGACACATCCACTTCAGGAGCAGAAGTCCAATTAGCCTTTAACTCCGCAGAGCCAGGATAAAGTGTATCAAAGAAATGCGTTCCATGAAAACGCTTATCCGGACACAGACGTTCCTCCTCTATTACACTATTAAGCTCATCCAGAGCTGGCAATGTTGTACGCGAAGCACGGGACTCCTGGAACATGCGTGCTGATTTACCAGGACGACTAGTTACCTCCTCCGGTAACTGTAATATATCTCTCATGGCTTCAATTAATGCCTCCGTACGCTTCGCCATAGAGGAACGCCCCTGCGGCTCGTCCGCATCTGAATCGGATATTTCTCCATCCGAATTTAAAGGGGAACTCTGCCCAATATCAGATACATCTGACTCGCTCCGTGTAGAGGCCGGTAACGGCCTGCGTCGCTTCCTCTGAGAGGAATTAGCAGACACATATTGACCTAAAAGGTCAGACAAGTTGTTGATCGATCGAGCGATAACGTCCAATTTTTCACCGCTGTCGACCGCAGTGCTAGACGCTGTGGAGGTCTGCGTATCTGATTGCCGTAATGGCACTGGGACATGGTCCGCGGCATCTGAACTCTGTTCAGACATGTCTCACCTGTATGAGCAGGTCAAAGCGGTAATACCAGCAAAAACTATGCGTTTTTTTTTTTATTTTAAACGCTGAAGGGTTAACGCTCCACCAGGCAGGGTTACCCCAGCGGTATTCAGTCAAAAAATTTTGCTGGTAGAAATAACCCTCAGAGGGGTTAATATTGCAAACTCACCACAATATATATATTTGTGAGTCCCAGCCAATGTTAAGTCTCTAATGAGACTGCAGCTGCAGGATAGCGATCGCTGCGCTGCGGGGTGAGGATCAGCACTCACCCAGCTGGCCGTGGTGTCTTATGAGGAGAGGAGCGGTCTGAGGAGCCCAGGAGCCTGTGTAATGGCCGCCACAGTGAGGGAGTCGCAGGAGAAACGCCAGAGCGCGCGTCTTCCTGCTCAGAAGACCGGGAATAGTTAGGCCACGCCCCCGCCAGCTCGAATATTGAGCGCGAACTCCCTCGCTCCTGCTCCCTCTCTGTCCTGCAAGTATCTGCCTGCGGACAAAAGATCACCACATCTACTTGTAACAGCGCTGTCACCGCAGCGCTGAAGCATACTGACATACATGTAGTAGCGCTGTACATGTAGTAGCGCTGTCACAGCAGCGCTGAAGCATACTGACATACATGTAGTAGCGCTGTCACAGCAGAGCTGAAGCATACTGACATACATGTAGTAGCGCTGTCACCGCAGCGCTGAAGCATACTGACATACATGTAGTAGCGCTGTCGATACTGACATACAAGTAATAGCGCTGCTCACTCAGACGCTAAAGCACTCACACATAATTATAATAAAAAATTTTGTGTGGAGTACTCACCAGCCAAAGCGCCACAGGGACCCTCAGGGGTTTCTGGCGCTGTGCCCATGCTTCCCCCCAGGGCGAGGAACGCAGTGACCGCACGTGTGGTTTGCGTCCCGCCAGGAAAGCTCTCCTCATCCCCCAGGGCCGGCAAGGATTCTGCAGGGACTTTGAGTAAATACAGATCCGCCAAGGGAGAGGTTGGGGTACAGCAGCGCTGGTACCCCTGAGACCTCTAGACCAACTGGTGATCCAAGTCTCCTGTCCGAATGTAAAATAATAAAATCTTCTGAGGAGCTGCATTAGCAGCGACCATCCTCTGGACCTCAAATCTTAGACTGGAGCTGAGTAGGAGGAGCCCGAGCTGGAGGGGCCAGCCAGTCAGCACTCTTTTGATCTGAGGTGACATCCTGATCTGGGGCTCCGCCTACCCATCAGTAATGAATTCCTGTGTCTCCCTCCCTTCCATTCTGCAGCTGAAATGAGAAGCGGATTTAACTCCTAGCATTTTCATAAAGGAATGGAAGAACTTGATGTTTCGCTTGTCCCAAAGAGAAGGTTTAATCGCAGATGGCATTGCTGCTCCAATGAGACAGAGAGAGACACTGCTGTTAGAGATAATATTCTTTTGGCTGCTGTTTATATGGCCCCTAGTCATCGTATATTGTTGAAGTAGCAGTGTGAATGGCCTACAGGACTGCCGAGAACAGAACAGGGGTCTTCCAGTGCTACTGATACCATATATTCAGCCTCATCAGATGAGAAGTTTCATATTAAGAATTATTTGGACATGGAGCAGGCAAAGCAATGCCACAGGGAAAAAGATTCCAGTCCCATAGCAAACTGATTCACAAACATTTTTCACTTGATCTCAAAGAAGTAGAAGAGTTAAACCATTCATCAGAACTAACCATGAATGAGGCAAAGAGATTGTTAGAGATGTTGCCCATGTGGTTACCGCTTTGCCACCAACCAAAGTTAGTGTAGAGAGGTTGCTCTCTACCTAAAAACAATTAGACTTGACAATTTGACAGATTTGAGATCAACTATGAAGGAGGATCTGACCGAGGCGATGCTATGTCTCAGAACAAATTCATAGGCTGCACAAATAGTATGTTTTTGTTGAAAACTGCTTTTCCCCACTTACTGCATAGTGTATTGAATAGTTACAATGTATTAAAATATGTTTATTGGAATACAACTTTAGAACACAAAAAAATATGTTCTATCTAAATAGCTTGATTATTGTATCATAATGGTGATCAAAAGCCTGATGTTACCATTTTACTACAGTAAATATATCACTTAAGACTCCCTCATACATGGCTCACGTTTGAGTTTGAATTTCCGACTCCACAGCTAAATGGGCCGACTAGTCTGGGGACACTAACGCCCCCTCAACCAGTCAAAGCCCTCATTTACATATCATAAACTGACTTTAACAGATCTTTAGTATTTTGTTATGTGAGTAATTTAATACAGGGACTGTGAGGCAGGGAATTTATATATGCACACACACCTTCTGGTGGTCCTGGGGGACCTGACAGATTCCCTTTAACCCTTTCCCTGTAATTATTCGTTTTGAGCTTTTTTTCCTACCCTTCCCTCCAAGAGCCATGACTATTTTTTATGAATTGAAAATAAGAAAAAACAATTGCTATTCCGCCTTGTTTTAGGAGCTTTGTAGGTGTTCACTGTGCAGTAAAAATGACCATGATTCTCCCTGTCAGTACAATGACGGTGACACTTTCTCTGTTTCGGTCGTTATTCTGAGAAGTTTTTTGGGGGTCAATGGAGATTGTTTTTTGTTACGGCAATGCTGACATTATTTTTTTTTTCTCTTTATAGAAGTAATGGACCTGTTATCAGGTCAAAAGTTATTCCAGATGCTTTGCGAAGTATGTTATTTATTTATTTTTTTTAACAGCGGTTCTGACACAATTGGAGCTTTTTTTTTTGTAGAATGCAGCAGAGGTGAAAAAGCTGCCCCACCAGGCTCTATCTACCATGGCTATTGTCTGACCTCTGTAATCAAATACTATTTCATGCAATAAAATGTAAATTAATTCTGTAAAAATCCTACAATGTGATTTTCTGGTTTTTATTTTTGAATTCTGTCTCTCACAGGTGAAATGTACCTATGATAAAAGTTACAGACGTCTCCATTTTTTATAAGGGGGGAACTTGCAAAATCGGCAGAGTATCAAACACTTTTCCCCACTGTACATTAATGTATCCAAATTTTAGCCCCTCCAACTATAACATACCCCCGTCAAATAAAACATGGATTTTGGTAAGAACTTACCTGTAAAATCCTTTTCAGCGAAGAAGGAAGGGAGACACACTAGTCATTACTAGTGGGTAGGCGGAGCCCACATAGGATAGAAACACCTCAGATTAAAAAAGTGTTGACCGGCCCCTCCAGCTTATAGGGCTCCTCCTACTCCAGCTCTCCAGTCGTACCCAAGCTAAGGAAGAGCAAATATCACCAGCGGAGCAATATAACCCCCTCTGAAGGACTTCAGAGAGAAAAACAAGGAGACAGGTTATGCATATAACAGAAAAAACCACACAGTCTCAGGTACTACTCACTGAACCTGACAACTGCGATGAGCTGGCAATGCTGGAACAGAGCCTTAGCGCGCCGACCTCAGCCCAGATAATCGCTATCAGAGAAGGGTCACGCCGCATCTGAAAACACAACAACACACTTCTGCCATGGGAGGGATGTGTGTCTCCCTTCCTTCTTCGCTGAAAAGGATTTTACAGGTAAGTTCTTACCAAAATCCGTGTTTCAGCAGCAGATGAAGGAAGGGAGACACACTAGTCATTACTAGTGGGACGTCCCAAAGCAGTCCAAAAATAAGGGTGGGCAAAAAAACCAAAAGAGGCAGATACCCAACAACCTAAATAAATGCGCAACTAGCGCTAACTACAAGTTCACAAGAACTTTAAACTACAGCCGCCTGCAGGACCCTACGTCCTAAGGCCGCATCAGCGGAAGCACTGACGTCCACCTTATAAAATTTCGTAAATGTGTGGACGGAGCGCCAGGTCGCCGCCCGGCAGAGCTGAGCTGCCGAGGCTCCTTGATGAAAAGCCCACGATGAACCCACAGCCCTTGTGGAGTGAGCTCGAATCTTAATCGGGCAAGGTTCGCCCTTAAGTCGGTAAGCCTCTAAAATGGCCGACCGAATCCAACGAGCTATACAGTCATGGCCAAAAGTTTTGAGAATGACACAAATATTATATTTTCCCATGATCTGCTGCCTTCTGGTTTTTATGTGTGTTTGACAGATGATTTTATCTCAGACAGAAATATAATAATTGCAAACATATGAGTAACAAAAGCTCATATTGACAGTTAGAATGAGTTAATGCAGCAAGTCAATATTTGCAGTGTTGACCCTTCTTCTTCAGGACCTCTGCAATTCTCCCTGGCATGCTCTCAATCAACTTCTGGACCAAATCCTGACTGATAGCAGTCCATTCTTGCACAATCAATGCCATTATTTTGTCAGAATTTTTAGGTTTTTGTTTGTCCACCTGTCTCTTGATGATTGACCACAAGTTCTCAATGGATTAAGATCTGGGGAGTTTCCAGGACATGGATCCAAAATCTCTATGTTTTGTTCCCTGAGCCATTTAGTTATCACCTTTGCTTTATGGCAAGGTGCTCCATCATGCTGGAAAAGGCATTGTTGATCGCCAAACTGCTCTTGGAGAGTTGAGAGAAGTTGCTCTTGGAGGACATTCTGGTACCATTCTTTATTCATGGCTGTGTTTTTAGGCAAGACTGTGAGAGAGCCGATTCCCTTGGCTGAGAAGCAACCCTACACACGAATGGTTTCAGGATGCTTAACAGTTGGCATGAGACAAGACTGGTGGTAGCGCTCACCTTGTCTTCTCCGAATGAGGCGTTTTCCTGATGTCCCAAACAATCGAAAAGGGGATTCATCAGAGAAAATAACTTTACCTCAGTCCTCTGCAGTCCACTGCCTGTACCTTTTGCAGAATATCAGTCTGTCCATGATGTTTTTTCTGGAGAGAAGTGGCTTCTTTGCTGCCCTCCTTGAGACCAGGCCTTGCTCCAAGAGTCTCCGCCTCACAGTGCGTGCAGATGCACTCACACCTGCCTGCTGCCATTCCTGAGCAAGCTCTGCACTGCTGGTAGCCCGATCCCGCAGCTGAAACACTTTTAAGAGACGGTCCTGGCGCTTGCTGGTCTTTCTTGGGCGCCCTGAAGCCTTTTTGGCAACAATGGAACCTCTCTCCTTGAAGTTCTTGATGATGCGATAGATGGTTGACTGAGGTGCAATCTTTCTAGCTGCGATACTCTTCCCTGTTAGGCCATTTTTGTGCATTGCAATGATGACTGCACGTGTTTCTTTAGAGATAACCATGGTTAACAGAAGAGAAACAATGATGCCAAGCACCAGCCTCCTTTTAAAGCGTCCAGTGGTGTCATTCTTACTTAATCATGACAGATTGATCTCCAGCCATGTCCTCATCAACACCCACACCTGTGTTAATGGAGCAATCACTGAAAAGAGGTTAGCTGGTCCTTTTAAGGCAGGGCTGCAATGATGTTGAAATGTGTTTTGGGGGATAAAGTTCATTTTCTAGCCAAATATTGACTTTGCAAGTAATTGCTGTTAAGCTGATCACTCTTTATAACATTCTGGAGTATATGCAAATTGTCATTAGAAAAAGTGAATCAGTAGACTTTGTAAAAATTTATATTTGTGTCATTCTCAAAACTTTTGGCCATGACTGTAAAATCCTTGGAAGCTCGTTGCCCACGTCGACGACCTGCTGGAATCACAAACAGAGAATCCGACTTCCGAAAACTTTGAGTAATAGACAAATAGAACTTCAAAGCCCGCACCAAATCCAATGTGTGCAAGGCCCGTTCCTTGCATTCCTTGGCTCCGGACAAAGCGAGGGCAACACAATATCCTGGTTAACATGAAACTGTGACACCACTTTAGGTAGAAAGTCGCCCCGTATGCGAAGCACTACGCGATCTGGGAGAAACTCCAGAAAAGGATGCAAGCAAGAAAGAGCCGCCAACTCAGAAACCCTTCTCAAAGAAGTGACCGCCACTAGGAAGGCAACCTTCCAAGAGAGAAAGGAAAGATTAACAGAGTCCATAGGCTCAAAAGGCCCATGTTGAAGAGTCTCCAAGACAAGATTGAGCCGCCAAGGAGACACAGGCGCCTTCCGCGGCGGAAATTGACGGGTTACCCCGCGAAAAAAGGAACGTACTCCCTACGCGAGGCGATAGTCTTCCAAAACAGCAAGGACAGAGCAGAAACCTGTCCTTTCAGAGTGCTAACTGCCAAACCCTTGTCCAGCCCGTACTGCAAAAAGGCCAACAAATTGGGAATGGAAAAAATCCTCAGGTTCCTAGAAGAACCCGAACACCACGAAAAGAAGGCTTCCCAAGTCTTGTGATAAATCCTAGTAGTAGCCGGACCTCTGGCAGCTCGCAGAGTGGCAATGACTTCGGCTGAAAAACCTTGACAGGTCAAGATTTCGGTCTCAAGAGCCACGCCGTCAAACGCAGAGACTTCAGGTCCGGGTGACGAACTGGCCCTTGGGTTAACAGGTCCGGGCGAAGAGGGAGTGGAAGTGGAGGCGCTGCCAGAAGCGACACCAGTGTCGAGAACCACGTCCTCCTTGGCCAATCTGGGGCTATCAACATAGCCGGGTCTCTCTCCAGTCTGATCCGACGCAACACCAGAGGAAGTAAGGATATCGGCGGGAACACATAGATTAGCTCAAATTGGTCCCAAGGAGCCACCAGAGCATCCACCGCCACAGCGTTCGGGTCCTTGTACCTGGACATGAACGTCGGTAACTTGGCATTGAACCTGGATGCCATCAAATCCACTTGGGGAGTTCCCCAACGGGAGCACAGCAGTGCAAAAATTTCCGGATGAAGACTCCATTCTCCGGGATCCATCTTTTCGCGACTGAGGGAGTCCGCTGTGATATTCTGAACTCCTGGAATGTGAACCGCAGAGATTGCTGACACTCTGGCCTTGGCCCATACCAGAATTCGAGACACTTCCATCATGAGCCTGAAGCTCCTCGTCCCACCTTGATGGTTGATATACGCGACCGCCGTCGCGTTGTCTGTCTGCACTCGGACTGGTAGACCGCTTAAAGGGACCGTCCAGTGTTGGAGGCAAAGGAAAATTGCCCTCAATTCCAGGATGTTGATCGGCAGGACAGACTCTTCCAACGACCATACTCCCTGAATCCAGAGATCATTCCAGACACCCCCCCAGCCCGTCAGGCTGGCATCGGTGGTTATGATCGACCACCTCGGAGGAAGGAAGGACTTCCCCAGGGATAACGCTTCCGGACGTAACCACATTCTAGAGACTCTCTCACCCTGTGGGAGATGATGACACTGCAATCCAGTGAAAACTGCGATCGATCCCAACGGTTCAAGATGAACATTTGGAGAGCCCTGGAATGAAATTGGGCAAACGGAATTGCTTCCATTGACGCCACCATCAAACCCAGAAGGCGCATACACCTTCGAAGGGACATTGCTGTCGCAGACTTCATAACTTGTACATGACGAAGAAGACTCGCTTGCTTGTCTGGAGGCAGAGACACCACTGCTCGTACCGTGTCGAAATGCATTCCCAAAAATAGGATTGACTGCGACGGTTCCAGAGACGACTTCTCCCAATTGACCAGCCACCCGAAGTCCTCCAGGAACTGAAGGGATAGATTGCGAGCCGTCACCGCCTCCTCCTTTGAGGACGCCACAATCAAAAGGTCGTCCAGATAGGGAAGAATCGTAACCCCCTGTCTTCGCAGAATCGCCATGAGAGGAGCCAGAATTTTTGTAAAAAACTCTGGGTGCTGAGGCCAACCCGAATGGCAGGGCCACAAACTGGAAATGGTCCTGGACTATGGCAAAACGAAGGAAGCGTTGGTGGGCCCTTCCGATGGGGACATGCAAATAAGCGTCGCGAATGTCGATTGACACCAAAAAAATCGTTCTGCGACAAGGCCGCCACAACGGAGCGAAGTGACTCCATGCGGAATTTCCGGGAGCGGACATGCCGATTCAATCTTTTGAGATCTAGAAAGGGGTGAAATTTGTCCTCCTTTTTGGGGACCACAAAGAGGTCGGAATAAAACCTTCTTTCCCGGTCCTCCGGTGGAACTGGTACCACCACACCCTTCTGTAGAAGGAATCGACCTCCCGCAGTAGAGCGGCAAATAGCTCGGGCTCTGACGGCATGCGGGATTGGCAAAAACTGTCTGGGGGTCGAGAAAGAAACTCTATGAAATAGCCTGCCGACACAACCCGCGTCACCCAGGCGTCCGACACGCGGGAAGCCCAAATCGGTTCGAATTGGAGCAGGCGACCTCCCACTCGAGAGCCCTCGAGTGAGGCCCTGGCGTCAGTCCGCCTTAGCGGGCTTTTTGTCAGCTTCCCGCTTGTCTTGGCGGAAGCTCTGTTTCCAGGGAGTGCGGGATTTCTGAGCGTTCTTTTTTCCTGAAAAAGAAAGACGCCCCGATCCCCAAGAGGGCTGACCGAAAAGTCCCCTGGACCGAAAGGACCGCCGACTAGTACCGGCACTATGCCTGCCAGCCGCAGAAGACACAGTTCTTCGCTGCGGTAAAGCCGTTTCTTTTGCCTTTGCCTTGGCAATCAGCTCCGTGAGGTCAGATCCAAATAGCTGACCACCCTTGTAAGCTAAAGAAATCAAACCTTGCTTGGAAACCGCGTCTCCGGTCCACTGTCTAAGCCACAGAGCTCTCCTGACTGTGATTGCCGAGGATTGTGCCCTGGACAGCAGTGAGGCAGTATCCAAACCTGCATCACTGCCATATCGTGCTGCATCCTCCAACGACTTGAAAAGCCCCTCTACCTCGGATAGTGGGGATCCATCTTGCCACGCCGTCCGTAGACGGTCTAACCAGCTCAGGGAAGCTTTACAAGCACACATGGATCCTAGCACTGCTCTGAATCCATGACCCGCGGCCTCGTAGATGGATTTCGCTGCCATCTCCGTTTTTCTGTCCAGCGGATCCTGCAGACTAGCCTTCCCTTTAACAGGAAGCAATGAGGATTTGCTAAGCTGGGATAAAGGGACATCCACTTCAGGAGAAGGAATCCAATTATCAATCAACTCCGTCGTACACGGATATAGCGTCTCAAAAAACCGTGTCCCCTGAAAACGTTTATCTGGACACAGGCGTTCCTTCTCCACTGCCCCATTAAGCTCGTCCAGAGATGGTAAGGCTGATCGCGACCTATGCGACTCCTGAAACATCCGGGCCGACTTACCAGGACGTCTAGTTACCTCGTCCGGTAACTGTAACGCCTCCCTCATGGCTCCAATAAAAGCCTCTGTACGGCTCTGTACGGCCTGTGTCGCTTCCTACCATGAGAGGATCTAGCTGACACCCAATAACCTAGAAGGTCAGAAAGGCCATTAATAGAACGAGCGAGGGCCTCCATTTTGTCATCACTGACACCTCCGACCGCTGCGCTTGACGCCGTCGAGGTCTGCGTGTCAGATACGCGAGACTGATCCTGTAGCGGATCTGGGAGACGGTCCGCACCTCCTGGACCCTGATCCGACATGCCCTCACACAGTATATGGCAGGTCAAAAACCTGTCAGCAACTAGAACAGTGTGGTTTTCAAAGGAAAACGAACGCTGAAGGGTTAAAGCTCTTAAAGATAGAGCTACCCCAGCTGTCTCCCAATAAAGGGTTAACCGCCAAAGAAGGGGTTAATGTCGCAGACTCCCCACAACCCTTGTGTAATGAAAAGGGTGTGCGAGCCCCAGGTGCCTCTTATGAGGTAACAGCTGCAGGACAGTGTTTCAAAAGTATGCCACACTAAACAAGAACGCCAACAAGATCGCTAACATATTGCGCTGAATTGTACATCACAATGACCGCCAAAGTCGCTAAGGAGATCGCTAACCACTTATGCGTCGTCAATGAGATCGCCCACTGTGGCAGCTACTAGCGACATTAAAACGATCACAAGAAAACGATCGCAAAATTAAGCGTCGCTATTGTGATCGTAGCGGGAGCGTTCCGTGTGACAGTCCTGCCTGTGGGTGTGAGGGGGTCAAGCTTCTGCCCTGACAGGTAGAAGCGACTCACCCAGCTGGCCGCGGTGTAGTGTCTTCCTTTCGGTCGGTCGGGGGGAGCGGAGAGTGAGGAGCCCGAGGAGGCCTTCAGTAATGGCCGCCGCGCTAGAAGAGAGAAGCTGGAAGAGAAAAAGGCAGGGTAAACGCGCGCTCAGAGCGCTTCCTGCCCGCGAAAAAATGGGAAAGCGCGAAGCCACGCCCCCCGCCGGTTTAAAAAAAAGCGCGCGACTCACTCCGCTCCCATGTCCTGCAGGCATCCACCTGCGGACAAAAGTACACAATCACCACACATGAATACATGTAGCAGCGGCTGCCGCAGCGGCCGCTGAAGCACTCAAACACATTAAAATGTGGAGTACTCACCCAGCTGAGAGCCACAGGGACCCCTCAGAGATTTGTGGCGCTGTGCCCGTAGCTTCCCCCCAGGGCGGGGAATGCAGTGACCCCAGAAGCGCGGTTTGCGTCCCCGCCAGGGAAGCAATCCTCATCCCCCAGGGCCGGCAGGGTTCTGCAGGGACCACCTTACAGGGTAATACAGATCCGCCAAGGGAGAGGTGGGGGTCCAGCAGCGCTGAGACCCCTGAGACCTCTAGACCACTGGCGGTCCAAGTCTCTGTCCGACTAAAATAAAAAAATTTTCTGAGGAGCTGCTTCCAGCAGAGACTATCCTCTGTGACCTCAAATTTTAGACTGGAGAGCTGGAGTAGGAGGAACCCTATGAGCTGGAGGGGCCGGTCAACACTTTTTAAATCTGAGGTGTTTCTATCCTATGTGGGCTCCGCCTACCCACTAGTAATGACTAGTGTGTCACCCCCTTTTCCTTCATTTTCAGTTATAATTTCCAGCATATTTCCTCAAATCTATAAGTGTTTCTAATATGTTCTAACATGGCCTTCTTCCAGCAGGCTTAATACAGTATATACTGCATATACCATACATTACTTTGGTCCCCTGCACAGTATTGGGTTCATGCTGTAGGATATTGCCCACAAATCTGGTCCATTTGGAGAACTTGCCCCTGGACCATGGTGTCCAGTTTGGCCCAAAAAACCCATCCTCACTCCAATCAGCCACTCGGGGTGTTGCCACTACTCAATAACATCCTGCTATCCCACTCTGGAACCTACCATGGGATATGTAATCTGGGATTTATCCCCTTTCAGGTCCTACTAGCTTTGGACACAATGCGATTGTATGAGACTGGAGAACTGGACTACCTCTGCCCCCATGAATGACGTTCTCGTTGCCATGAAGACACACGTTGAGTACAGGCGGTAAGCAGCCCTGGAACCTATCCAGTAGGCATCTCATGGCTCTGCCCCCCAGCGTGATCGCTCCAGAGCTATTGTCACCAGAGGGAAGGTCTAACATTCACTTTACCGCAGAGTATAAATATGACTCAGCCCTTGGATACAACGCTCACGGTATCCCGATTACTATGGAGATGGCTAGGAACGGAGTCTATGTGATCACTCCAGCCCTTCATTGTTGAGAGGGTGACCAGGCAGGGATTGATGGCGATAACAGGTACCAATACAGATGAATTAACCGGCCAGACTGACACCACATATAATACCCATGATGAAGTGGCTATAACACACGTGGGGAAGTGAGTCATAATCCGATACTATAATAGACCGGCATCATATGGGTCTATTTTTGGTAAAGAGGGTGCAGGACTGGCAGGGTATACCCATCACTATAGGATAGCCTCTTAAACTTCTACTTCTTTGCATTCTACCTTTCTCTGTATATATGTTGGTGTTTTTTGTCTCATCATTAAGACAGAAACGCGGCAGGAGGGAATTGTCTTTTCTTGGGATAATATATCCAGTACTACACTTGATGCTGCCCTTGTTAGGGCAGGGGCATGTCTAATGGGACATCTGATCGGCCCTATCTGTGGACGCCGACATCTTCACATCTGAAATAGATGAGAGCTAAACTTCTTTATGCACTATGGCACCTTCCATAGAATTTGTCACAAATATATGGCACCTACCATTATCGGTTATTTGCCTACTGACAAAATCGGGATAGGTACTTTTTGTTTCCATTTGTGTTTTCTCCCTCAGTTTATCCATTTTCTTTTTATATCGTTACGAGAGTCTCCATGCTGTTTATCCTGTTTAGGTGGATGCAAATCAGAAACTACAAGTTTGCTTTTGTTGTAAGTTCTATTATATTTTAGTAGTAAAAAAAAAATTCAGAACGTAAAAAAAAGATTTTGTGTGCATTTTCTGAGAATCGCCTATTTTTCCATCGACAAAGCAGTCTCAGGGCTTGTTTTTTTGGCGAGGCGAGCTGTCGTTTTTATTGGTGGTACCATTTTGGGGCACATAAGGTTTGATCACTTTGTATTGTAAAAAAAACTTTACAAGTTCAACAAAACCAAAAAAATCTTAACATTCAAGTGTTTTATTGTGAATATTTCATTATAATTAGTATTGAGAAGTGAAAGCGGAGCTTTGATTGATTTGCTATAGGCAACCAAGCCAGTTTATGCTATTAAACAGTTTTTCACCATCTCCCCCATTTAGTGCACTTTTAAGAAGTGAAATCATTACACGGATTTTACAAATTTTTTTTTTGTTGTTGTTGACGGCACTGTATTTTTAAGGGAAGTTTCATGGTGAAAAATGGTATTCTTATTCTTAGTGTTATTTACCTAACAGAACATACTTTTGCAGATGTGGTAATACCATTTATTTCTTTATACATTAGGAAAAGGCTGATGATCCAAATTTACTTATTTTTTTTTTTTCATTCAAGTGGACTTATTTCACCTGATCACTTGCACTATGCTGTGCAGCTAACAATCTCCTATGATGCCCAGCTAAGAGTGGAGCTTCATGGGTAAAGGAAGGAGGTGACTTTCAAGACCACTGCTTCCATGGCAACCAATCTGCACCCCACAACCATGTCACAATCTCTGACATCAACATTAATGGGTGAAATAGCAGTGATCAGTTGGCTCCATAAACCAGCAATTCATGAACTTCCTTTTTTTTTTTGGGGGGGGTAGAGGGGGAGGGGAGTGTTTATACCGTTCCGCGTGTGGTAAAATTGATAAAGCAGTTTTATTCTTCAGGTCAGTACGATTACAGCGATATCTCATTTATACCATTTTTTTATGTTCTGGCGCTTTTATATGTGAGAATCAGCTGACAACCGGCCGTAATCAGCCACGCTCCCCCGTGAGCGCGGTTGATCGGTGATGACGTACTATTCCGTCTTTGGGAATTAAGTCCCAGGGCACATGGACGGGATAGTACGTCTGATGGAAGAAAGGGGTTAAAGGCATTGTACCAGAATGTCAGCGTCTAGCTCCTCCCCCTTTCCATAGACGTATGAGCAGCAACTGTCATCTCCAATCCCCATATATATATAAACTGTATAAACTAGTGAACAGAAAGCCCCTAAAGATTGGTCAGGTCACTGATGTCTGACGGGGTTAAAAGCAGCTAAAGAAGCCTGAACACAGCAGCAATGCATTCAGAAAGAAGAAGCAGATTAAGATTTATTACAAAGTTGCTGATCTTCAGTTGTACTAATGATTTAACCCCTTCCCGACCCATGACGCCACGTAGGCGTCATGAAAACCTGTGCCAATCCGACCCATGACGCCTATGTGGCGTCATGAAAGGATCTCGTCCCTGCGGGCCGGGAGACCGGGGTCACTCAAAGGTCACCCGACCCGCCGGCACAGGACCCTTTGTACTTCACCACAGGGGGGTTGGCTTAACCCCCCCGTGGCCACGATCGCTCTGATTGGCTGTTAAAAGTGAAACAGCCAATCAGAGCAATGTGTAATATTTCACCAATTTAATTGGTGAAATATTACAATCCAGCCATGGCCGATGCTGCAATAGCATCTGCCATGGCTGGAGACCGAGCCCTGACCCCCCCCACACCGAGTCACGGCGGTGATCGGCCGCCGCCACCGAAAGATGGCAGCGATCGGTCACCGCCGTCACTTACAGCTCCCCTCCTCTTTTGGTCCACTGCCCCCACTTCCTATCCCCCCCCCAGCCTTCCGACCCCCCTACTCACCTCTCCCGATCCACCGATGTCCCACGATCGGGCCCGGCGTCCGCCCGGGCCTCTTCATGGGCGCCGCCATATTGGAAAATGGCGGGCGCATGCGCAGTGCGCCCGCCGGCGCATGCGCAGTGCGCCCCCCAGTGTTCAAAAATTTATTTTGATCACTGTGATAAACTGTCACAGTGATCAAAATAAAAAAAAGTAAATGAACCCCCCCTTTATCATAGGTAGGGACAAATAAAAAAAATAAAGAATTTTTTTTTTTTTCCTAGCGGATTTTGTGCGGATCCGCGGCGGATATCGCTGCTTATCCGCGGCGGATATCGTGTCCGCGCGGATATCGCTGTGATCCGCGGCGGATTCGCTGCTGATCGCGGCGGATTTCGCTGCTGATCCGCGGCGGATTTCGCTGCTGATCCGCGGCGGACTTCGCTGCTGATCCGCGGCGGACATCGCTGCTGATCCGCGGCGGATTCGCTGCGGATCCGCTGCGGATTCGCTGCTGATCGGCAGCGGATTTCGCTGCTGATCCGCGGCGGATTTCGCTGCTGATCGGGCGGATTCGCTGCTGATCGCGCGATTTCGCTGCTGATCGCAGCGGATTTCGCTGCTGATCCGCAGCGGATTTCGCTGCTGATTCGCGGCGGATTTCGCTGCGGATCGCGACTGATTTAGCTGCGGATCCGCGACTGATTTCGCTGCGGATCCACAGCGGATTTCGCTGCTGATCCGCGGCGGATTTCGCTGCTGATCCGCGGCGGATTTCGCTGCGGATCCGCGGCTGATTTCGCTGCTGATCCGCGGCGGATTTCGCTGCGGATTCGCTGCTGATCCGCTGCGGATTCACTGCTGATCGGCAGCGGATTTCGCTGCTGATCGCGGCGGATTTCGCTGCTGATCCGCGGCGGATTTGCTGCTGATCCGCGACTGATTTTGCTGCTGATCCGCGCTGATTATCTGCTGATTCATCTGCGCTAGCGGGTATAGCATAACGCGATCGCGTTATGCTATACGTTACAGCCGTCAACGCTACGTGTTGAACAGGCTGGTAAAACGCAATATGAACCCAGCCTTAGGGTTAGAACTAGGGTTAGGGTTAGCATTAGGGCTAAGGTTAGAATTACGGTTAGGGTTGGAATTTGGGTTAGGGTTGGAATTAGGGTTAGGTTTGGAATTAGGGTTAGGCTTGTAGTTAGGTTTATGGTTAGAGTTGGGATTAGGGTTAGGGGTGTGTTGGGGTTAGGGTTATGATTAGGGTTTGTATTAGGGTTAGGTGTGTGTAGGCGTTAGGGGTGTGTTGGGGTTAGGGTTGGAGTTAGAATTGAGGGGTTTCCACTATTTAGGCACATCAGGGGGTCTCCATACGCGACATGGCGCCACCATTGATTCCTGCAAATTTGCGTTCAAAAAGTCAAACAGTGCTCCCTTTATTCCAAGCCCCGACGTATGCCCAAACAGTGGTTTATCCCCACATATGAGGTATCAGCGTACTCGGGAAAAATTGCACAACAACTTTGGGGGTTCTAATTTCTCCTGTTAACATTGGGAAAAAAAATTGGGGACTAAAAATTATTTTTGTGGAAAAAAAATGATTTTATATTTTCACGGCTCTGCGTTATAAACTTCTGTGAAGGACTTGGAGATTCAAAGTGCTCACCACACATCTAGAGGAGTTCCTTGGGGGATCTAGTTTCCAAAATGGGGTCACTTGTGGGGAGTTTCTACTGTTTAGGCACATCAGGGACTCTGCAAACGTAACATGACGCCCGAAGACCATTCCATCAAGTGGGCATTTCAAAAGGTCACTACTTCCCATCCGAGCCCCGACGTGTGCCCATACAGTAGTTTCTCCAACATATCAGCATACTTAGGACAAATTGGACAACAACTTTGGGGTCTAATTTCTCATGTTACCCTTGCGAAAATAAAAAAATTGGGGACTAAAAGATCCTGATTGTGGAAAAACACGGATTTTGGTAAGAACTTACCGGTAAAATCCTTTTCAGCGAAGGAAGGGAGGGAGACACAGGAATTCATTACTGATGGGTAGGCGGAGCCCCAGATCAGGATGTTACCTCAGATCAAAAGAGTGATGACTGGCTGGCCCCTCCAGCTCGGGCTCCTCCTACTCAGCTCCAGTCGTACCAAAGCTTTTAGGAAAAAGAGCCAAGATCACCAGCGGAGCAACATAACCCCTTCTGAAGGAACTTCAGAGAAAAAACACAAGGATACAGGTTATGCATGCAAAGAAAGCCAAAAACCACAGAGTTCCAGGTACTACTCACGGAACCTGACTACTGCGATGAGCTGGCGATGCTGGAACAGAGCCTTAGCGCGCTGACCTCAGCCCAGATAATCGCTATCAGATAAGGGTCGCGCTGCATCTGAAAACATCAACACACTTCTGCCTGGGAGGGTGCTGTGTCTCCCTCCTTCCTTCGCTGAAAAGGATTTTACGGTAAGTTCTTACCAAAATCCGTGTTTCAGCTGCAGAATGGAAGGGAGGAGACACAGGAATTCATTACTGATGGGACGTCCCAAAGCAGTTCAAAAATAAGGGTGGGAAAAAACCAACAAGAGGCAGAAACCCAACAACCTTAACAACAAAGCGCAACCAGCGCTAAACACAAGTTCATCCAGAACTTTAAACTACAGCTGCCTGCAGGACCCTACGTCCGAGGGCTGCATCAGCGGAAGCACTGACGTCCACTTTATAAAACTTTGTAAACGTGTGGACAGAGCGCCAAGTTGCCGCTCGGCAGAGCTGCACTGCCGAAGGCACCTTGATGAAAAGCCCACGATGAAGCCACAGCTCTCGTGGAATGGGCTCGAATCTTAATCGGGCAAGATTCACCCCGAAGACGGTAAGCTTCCAAAATAGCTGACCGGATCCAACGAGCTATAGAACCCTTGGAAGCTCGTTGACCACGCCGACGACCTGCCGGAACCACAAACAGGGAGTCCGTCTTACGAAAACCTTGAGTAATAGATAGATAAAACTTCAAGGCCCGCACTAAATCCAATGTGTGTAAATCTCGCTCTTTCGTATTCTTCGGATCCGGACAGAGTGAAGGCAACACAATATCCTGGTTAACATGAAATTGTGACACCACTTTAGGCAAAAAATCACCCCGAGTGCGAAGCACTACACGATCCGGAAAAAACTCCAGAAAAGGAGGCGAACAAGAAAGAGCTGCCAATTCAGAAACTCTCCTCAAGGAAGTGACTGCAACAAGGAAAGCCACCTTCCAAGAAAGTAAAGAAAGGCTAGCAGAAACCATAGGTTCAAAAGGTTTATGCTGAAGAGCCTCCAAAACAAGGTTGAGCCGCCAAGGAGACACGGGTGCCTTCCGCGGCGGAAACTTACGAGAGATACCTCGGAAAAAGGAGAGCACGTCTCTATTCGAAGCAATGGTTCTCCGGAACAATAAGGACAGAGCAGAAATCTGACCTTTCAGAGTGCTAACTGCCAAACCCTTGTCTAGCCCATGCTGCAGAAAAGCCAACAGGTTGGGAATGGAAAATTTTCTCGGGTTCCGAGAAGACCCCAAACACCACGAAAAGAAGGTTTCCCAAATTTTGTGGTAAATCCTAGAAGTAGCCGGACATCTTGCAGCACGAAGGGTAGCAATGACCTCGGCTGAAAAACCTCTACGGGTCAAGATTTCGGTCTCAAGAGCCACGCCGTCAAACGCAGGGACATCAAGTCCGGATGACAAACGGGCCCCTGAGTCAACAAGTCCGGTTGAAGAGGGAGTGGAAACGGAGGTGCCGCCAACAGCGACATTATTGTCGAGAACCACACCCTTCTTGGCCAGTCTGGAGCTATCAGAATAGCTGGAATTCTCTCTAGTCTGATCCGACGCAGCACTAGAGGAAGTAAGGATATCGGCGGGAATACATAGATCAGCTCGAACTGATCCCACTGAGCCACTAGAGCATCCACCGCCACCGCCTTCGGGTCCTTGTACCTGGACATGAATGTCGGTAACTTGGCATTGGACCTGGATGCCATCAAATCCACTTGGGGGGTTCCCCAGCGAGAGCACAGTAGTGCAAAGACTTCCGGGTGGAGGCTCCATTCCCCGGGATCCATCCTTCTGCGACTGAGAAAGTCCGCTGTAATATTCTGAACCCCTGGAATGTGAATCGCCGAAATGGCTGGTACATTGGCCTCTGCCCAAATCAGAATTCGGGACACCTCTACCATGAGTCTGGAACTCCTTGTCCCACCTTGGTGATTGATATACGCGACAGCCGTCGCATTGTCTGTCTGCACACGGACTGGCAGACCGCTCAAAGGGACCGTCCAATGTTGGAGGCAAAGGAAAATCGCCCTCAATTCCAGGATGTTGATCGGAAGCACAGACTCTTCCGGTGACCATACCCCCTGAATCCAGAGATTGTTCCAAACACCCCCCCAAGCCCGTCAGGCTGGCATCGGTGGTTATGACTGACCACTTCAGAGGGAGGAAAGACTTCCCCAGGGAGAATGCCCCTGGACGTAACCACCATTCTAGAGAATCCCGCACCGCGCGAGAAATGGTGACACTGCAATCCAGCGATTGCGACTGATTCCATCGACTCAAGATGAACCTTTGAAGAGTCCTGGAGTGGAACTGGGCAAAAGGAATTGCCTCCATGGACGCCACCATCAGTCCCAGAAGACGCATACACTTCCGTAGGGACATTGCCGTTGAGGATGTCATAATCTGTACATGTCGAAGAAGACATGACTGTTTGTCTGGTGGTAGGGAAACTACCGACCGAAACGTGTCGAGATGCATTCCCAAAAAGAGAATTGTCCTCGATGGTTCCAGGGACGACTTCTCCCAATTGACCAGCCAACCGAAGTCTTTCAGAAACTGAAGAGACAAATCCCGAGCCGTCAACGCCTCCTCCTCCGAGGAAGCCACGATCAAAAGATCGTCCAGATAAGGGAGAATCGTAATCCCCTGTCTTCGAAGGAGTGCCATGAGGGGCGCCAGAATTTTTGTAAAGACCCTTGGCGCTGAGGCTAAGCCGAACGGCAGAGCCACGAACTGGTAATGATTCTGACCTATGGCAAATCGAAGAAAGCGCTGATGAGCCTTTCCGATGGGAATATGCAAATAGGCGTCGCGAATGTCGATTGACACCAGAAAATCGTTCTGTGACAGAGCTGCCACAACGGAACGAAGCGACTCCATGCGAAATTTCCGGGCATGGACATGCCGGTTTAATCGCTTGAGATCCAGAATCGGGCGAAATTTGTTCTCCTTTTTGGGAACTATAAAAAGGTTGGAATAAAAACCTTTCCCTCGGTCCTCTGACGGAACCGGTATCACTACACCCTTTTGTAGTAGCGATTCGACCTCTCGCTGTAGAGCGACAACAAGCTCGGGTTCCGACGGAACGCGAGATTGACAAAAAACATTGGGGGTTGAGAAGCAAACTCTATGAAATAGCCTGCCGACACTATCCGCGTTACCCAGGAATCTGGAACGCGAGCCATCCAAGTCTCCTTGAAAAGAAGCAGGCGACCCCCCACTCGAGAATCCTCGAGTGGACCCCTGGCGTCAATCCGACTTTGCGGGTTTCTTGTCAAGTTCCCGCTTGTTCTGGCGGAAACTCTGCTTCCAGGGAGTACGAGTTTTCTGAGAGGATTTCTTTCCTGAGAAAGAAGGACGACCCGATCCCCACGAGGAGTGACTAGATCGTCCTCGGCCCCGAAAGGACCGCCGACCACTATAAACACCAGGCTTACTGGACACCGAGGCCATGGCCCTTCGCTGTGGTAATGCTGATTCCTTCGCCTTAGCCTTGGAAATCAGCTCTGTGAGGTCGGATCCAAAAAGATGGCCACCCTTGTAAGGTAAGGCCAACAACCCTTGTTTGGAAACTGCGTCCCCGGCCCACTGTCTGAGCCATAAAGCTCTTCTGACTGTGACCGCTGAAGCTTGCGCTTTGGCCAGCAGAGATGCCGTATCCAGACCGGCATCAAAGATATAACAGGCTGCCGTTTCTAACCATTCACAAGTTTCCCGTATCTCAGATAACGGAGATTCATTTTGCAACTCCGTCTTCAGACGTGCCAACCAGCTTAGAGAAGCTCTAGCAGCACACATGGATCCTAGCACTGCTCGAAATCCATGACCCGCAGCCTCATAGCTTGCTTTTGCCGCCAATTCTGCCTTTCTATCCAAAGGCTCCTGTAAGCTCGCTTTTCCCTTAATAGGGAGTAGAGAGGATTTACTAAGCTGAGACAAAGACACATCCACTTCAGGAGCAGAAGTCCAATTAGCCTTTAACTCCGTAGAGCAAGGATAAAGTGTATCAAAGAAATGCGTTCCATGAAAACGCTTATCTGGACATAGACGTTCCTCCTCTATTACACCATTAAGCTCATCCAGAGCTGGCAATGTTGTGCGCGAAGCACGGGACTCCTGGAAAATGCGTGCTGATTTACCAGGACGACTAGTTACCTCCTCCGGTAACTGTAGTATATCTCTCATGGCTTCAATTAATGCCTCCGTACGCTTCGTCATAGAGGAACGCCCCTGCGGCTCGTCCGCATCTGAATCGGATATTTCTCCATCCGAATTTAAAGGGGAACTCTGCCCAATATCAGATACATCTGACTCGCTCCGTGTAGAGGCCGGTAACGGCCTGCGTCGCTTCCTCTGAGAGGAATTAGCAGACACATATTGACCTAAAAGGTCAGATAAGTTATTAATCGATCGAGCGATATCATCCAATTTTCCACCGCTGTCGACCGCAGCGCTAGACGCTGTGGAGGTCTGCGTATCTGATTGCCGCAATGGCACTGGGACGTGATCCGCGGCATCTGAACTCTGTTCAGACATGTCTCACCTGTATGAGCAGGTCAAAGCGGTAATACCAGCAAAAAACTATGCGGTTTTTTTTTTTTTTTTTTCCAAACGCTGAAGGGTTAACGCTCCACCAAGCAGAGTTACCCCAGCGGTATTCAGTCAGCAAATTTAGCTGGTAGAAATAACCCTCAAAGGGGTTAATATTGCAAACTCACCAAAATATATATATATTTGTGAGCCCCAGCCAATTTTTATGTCTCTGATGAGACTGCAGCTGCAGGATAGCGATCGCTGCGCTGCGGGGTGAGGAATCCGCACTCACCCAGCTGGCCGTGGTGTCTATATGAGGAGAGGAGCGGTCCGAGGAGCCCAGGAGCCTGAGTAATGGCCGCCACAGTGAGGGGGTCGCAGGAGAAAAGCCAGAGCGCGCGTCTTCCTGCTCAAAAGACCGGGATAGATAGGCCACGCCCCCTGCTAGCTCAAATAATGAGCGCGAACTCTCCCCGCTCCTGCTCCCTCTCTGTCCTGCAGCTATCTGCCTGCGGACAAAAAATCACCACATCTTCTTGTAACAGCGCTGTCACAGCAGCGCTGAAGCATACTGACATTACATGTAGTAGCGCTGTCACAGCAGCGCTGAAGCATACTGACATTACATGTAGTAGCGCTGTCACAGCAGCGCTGAAGCATACTGACATTACATGTAGTAGCGCTGTCACAGCAGCGCTGAAGCATACTGACATTACATGTAGTAGCGCTGTCACAGCAGCGCTGAAGCATACTGACATTACATGTAGTTTAGTAATAGCGCTGCTCATTCAGACGCTAAAGCACTCACACATAATTATTATTAAAATTTGTGTGGAGTACTCACCAGCCAAGGCGCCACAGGGACCCTCAGGGGTTTCTGGCGCAGTGCCCATGCTTCCCCCCAGGGCGAAGAACGCAGTGACCGCACGTGTGGTTTGCGTTCCCGCCAGAGAAGCTCTCCTCATCCCCCAGGGCCGGCAAGGATTCTGCAGGGACTTTGAGTAAATACAGATCCGCCAAGGGAGAGGTTGGGGTACAGCAGCGCTGATACCCCTGAGACCTCTAGACCAACTAGTGATCCAAGTCTCCTGTCCGAATATTAAAATAATAAAATCTTCTGAGGAGCTGCATTAGCAGCGACCATCCTCTGGACCTCAAATCTTAGACTGGAGCTGAGTAGGAGGAGCCCGAGCTGGAGGGGCCAGCCAGTCATCACTCTTTTGATCTGAGGTAACATCCTGATCTGGGGCTCCGCCTACCCATCAGTAATGAATACTGTGGCTCTCTTCCTTCATCTGCAGCTGAAAATTATTTTGTGGAAAAAAAATGATTTATATTTTCACGGCTCTGCGTTATAAACTTCTGTGAAGGACTTGGAGATTCAAAGTGCTCACCACACATCTAGAGGAGTTCCTTGGGGGATCTAGTTTCCAAAATGGGGTCACTTGTGGGGAGTTTCTACTGTTTAGGCACATCAGGGACTCTGCAAACGTAACAGACGCCCGAAGACCATTCCATCAAGTGGGCATTTCAAAAGGTCACTACTTCCCATCCGAGCCCCGACGTGTGCCCATACAGTAGTTTCTCCCACATATGGGATATCAGCATACTTAGGACAAATTGGACAACAACTTTTGGGGTCTAATTTCTCATGTTACCCTTGCGAAAATAAAAAAATTGGGACTAAAAGATCCTGATTGTGGAAAAAATATGATTTTTTTATTTTCATGCCCGGGCGTTATAAACTTCTGTGTAGCCCTTGGGGGTTCAAAGTGCTCACCACACATCTAGATAAGTTCTTTGCGGTGTCTAGTTTCCAAAATGGGGTCACTTGTGGGGAGTTTTTACTGTTTAGGCGCATCAGGGGCTCTGCAAACGTAACAAGATGCCCGCAGACCATTCCATCAAGTTGGCATTTCAAAGCGTCACTACATCCCTTCCGAGCCCTGACGTGTGCCCAAACAGTGGTTCCCCCCCACATATGGGGTACTAGCGTACTCAGGACAAACTGGACAACAACTTTCGGGGTCCAATTTCTCCTGTAACCATTGTGAAAATAAAAAATAGTGGGCTAAAAAATCATTTTTTGAGAAAAAAAAATGATATTTTATTTTCACGGCTCTGCGTTATAAACTTCTGTAAAGCACCTGGGGGGTTCAAAGTGCTCACTATGCATCTAGATAAGTTCCTTAGGGCGTCTAGTTTCCAAAATGGGGTCACTTGTGGGGGAGCTCCAATGTTTAGGCACACAGGAACTCTCCAAATGCGACATGGCAACCGCTAAATATTCCAGCATATTTTCTATTCAAAAAGTCAAATGGCGCTCCTTCCCTTCTGAGCCCTGCCGTGCGCCCAAACAGTGGTTTATGATCACAAATGAGGTATCTGTGTACTCAGGAGAAATTGCCCAACAAATTTTAGAATCCAATTTATACTGTTGCCCATGTGAAAATGAAAAAAACTGAGGCTAAAAGAAAATTTTTGTGAAAAAAAAGTACTTTCTTTTTTTTACGGATCAATTTGTGAAGCACCTGGGGGTTCAAAGTGCTCACTATGCATCTAGATAAGTTCCTTAGGGGTCTAGTTTCCAAAATGGGGTCACTTGTGGGGGAGCTCCAATGTTTAGGCACACAGGGACTCTCCAAATGCGACATGGCAACCGCTAAATATTCCAGCATATTTTCCATTCAAAAAGTCAAATGGCGCTCCTTCCCTTCTGAGCCCTGCCGTGCGCCCAAACAGTGGTTTATGACCACATATGAGGTATCTGTGTACTCAGGAGAAATTGCCCAACAAATTTTAGGATCCAATTTATACTGTTGCCCATGTGAAAATGAAAAAAACTGAGGCTAAAAGAAAATTTTTGTGAAAAAAAAGTACTTTCTTTTTTTTACGGATCAATTTGTGAAGCACCTGGGGGTTCAAAGTGCTCACTATGCATCTAGATAAGTTCCTTAGGGGGTCTAGTTTCCAAAATGGGGTCACTTGTGGGGGAGCTCCAATGTTTAGGCACACAGGGACTCTCCAAATGCGACATGGCAACCGCTAAATATTCCAGCATATTTTCCATTCAAAAAGTCAAATGGCGCTGCTTCCCTTCTGAGCCCTGCCATGCGCCCAAACAGTGGTTTATGACCACATATGAGGTATCTGTGTACTCAGGAGAAATTGCCCAACAAATTTTAGGATCCAATTTATACTGTTGCCCATGTGAAAATGAAAAAACTGAGGCTAAAAGAAAATTTTGTGAAAAAAAAGTACTTTCTTTTTTTTAAAGATCAATTTGTGAAGCACCTGGGGGTTCAAAATGATCACTATGCATCTAGATAAGTTCCTTAGGGGTCTAGTTTCCAAAATGGGGTCACTTGTGGGGGAGCTCCAATGTTTAGGCACACAGGGACTCTCCAAATGTGACATGGCAACCGCTAAATATTCCAGCATATTTTCCATTCAAAAAGTCAAATGGCGCTCCTTCCCTTCTGAGCCCTGCCGTGCGCCCATACAGTGGTTTATGACCACATATGAGGTATCTGTGTACTCAAGAGAAATTGCCCAACAAATTTTAGGATCCATTTTATCCTGATGCCCATGTAAAAATGAAAAAATTGATGCTAAAAGAAAATTTTTGTTGGAAAAATTAAAATGTCCATTTTTTCCTTACACGTTGCTTTAGTTCCTGTGAAGCACCTGAAGGGTTAATAATCTTCTTGAATGTAGTTTTGAGTAGCTTGAGGGGTGCAGTTTTTATAAAGGTGGGTATTTTCTGCCATATAGACCCCTCAAAGTGACTTCAAATGTGAGGTGGTCCCTAAAAAAAATGGTTTTGTAAATTTTGCTGTAAAAATTAGAAATCGCTGGTCAACTTTTAACCCTTATAACTTCCTAACAAAAAAAAATGTTGTTCCCAAAATTGTGCTGATGTAAAGTAGACATGTGGGAAATGTTATTTATTAACTATTTTGTGTCACATAACTCTCTAGTTTAACAGAATAAAAATTAAAAATTTGAAAATTACAAAATTTTCAAAATTTTCGCCAAATTTCCATTTTTTTCACAAATAAACGCAAAAATTATCAACTTAAATTTACCACTAACATGAAGCCCAATATGTCACTAAAAAACAATCTCAGAAACGCTAGGATCCGTTGAAGCTTTCCTGAGTTATTACCTCATAAAGGGACACTGGTCAGAATTGCAAAAAATGGCAAGGTCTTTAAGGTCAAAATAGGCTGGGTCATGAAGGGGTTAAATAATAAATATTTAATATAAAATTGAAAACTATGGATTATTTAAGATTAACTTGATTCACTGAGACGTATGGGGCGATATAATAGATAACTGAAGATCTCCTTATACTAAACCTGCGGAGTCACAGGGGGGCGGTAGTGAGCCGCTCCTCTGTAAACTCGCTCCTTGGGACTGTGCAAGGTTTGTCCTTTCATTTAGGTGAAGCTAATTTGCCCCTAATTCCTGGCTGCTCTCACTTCAGTTTACATGTGGATTGAGTGTAATTTGTCAGTTTCTGCTGTCACACGAGGTACAGAAGGTTCCTCGTCTAGATCAGCATCCTAATAACACAGTTACATAATATACTAATTATGCACAGAGTGGCCCGGCAGGTTTGGTGTGTGGATTACTACATACCTGGGGGTGTAGGCAGAGCCGGGACACACATGTTCTCTGTTGCTGATAATTTGGTGTTCTCCATCGGAGAAGATCCGGCTATGTGGCTGGTGCCGAACTCCTGGATGCAGCTGTCGGTGAACGAGGGCTCGGTGCTGCAGGCCGCATGGGGGATTCCTGGGGAAACATTTCCTGCAGTGTCTTCTGTCTCATATCCAGGGCCGTTCCACTGAGATGTTATGACAGAGTCCACAGTCTTGGCCGATTCTGCAGCTGTAGATATAAAAAAGTCTCCAGGGCCAAAGTCCAAGGATCTACAGGAAACAGCTGGAATAGTCACCAGGTCTCTACAAAGGCTATCCTTACACCATACAAGAGATGTGGCCGCTCCACCACTTCCCTGCATACTTTCAATCATTTCTGATACGCGGTTAGGCAGTGAGACAGTGACTGGTTCTGAAATAGTTAATGGTGGCGATCTGATTGCTTTTCGGACCACTTTTGGAGAGAAGGCTTGTACCACCTTTTCTGCAAAGGACGAGGATTTTGGACTCTTGTCAGCGCTGGGACTACGGTCCGGTGTTAGGAAGGGACTAGTGATCCGCTCCTGGTATGGAGACATAGGCTCAGAACTGTGGCCGCTGGCGGAGGGTTGAGGTCCACATTGTGCCTTCTCTTTGCTGCTGATCAGTGAGGAGTCCAGGAGGAAAATACTGTGACTATCCACACCTTCACTGTCTAGTTTTAGTGGGCTGCATTGAAACGACATTGGGTCAAAATCTAAACTGGCCACCCCAATATCGGGTGGACTGAGATCCTCGTCTTCGTGAGATCGTGTAGATAACATGGCGGGCACATGGATCAATCCTTCATCCCCATCACTGTCTGGATCGTGAGGCAGATTATCATAGGAATTGCAGCGATTACAGCTTTCCAGTAAATCCCCGTTATATGAAGCAGAGAGAGCATCACTACTAGAGCGCGGGCGCCGAGGTCGGAAAAGCTTGGACTCCACTGCAAGATAAAGAGGCAACCATGGTTAGACCAAACAAAGGCAACTCATCATTTACTCCATCTGTCACTACGAGGTCCTAAGCCAGAGCACGATTGTCAATTCCTGACTCACCCACTTCTCAATTTTTTTTCTCTTGATTTTAGGTAAATAAAACCTTGTTGGTTATAAGCCAGGGCTTGGCTATCCATGTATCTTCAAAACTACAGACTTTAAATAAAGCAGCAGGACATGCGACCTGCCGATCATCTCCTCCTGACCCACACTGATGTCCACTGTATAGATGGTGAGTGGTAACTTTAGTGCAGAATACCCCGAGAGGTCACAAGACTTCTATGCTGGGAGTACGGACACGTCAGGGGTGACATACTGTCACGTATAACCAACACACGGTCTGGCTTCATACACGCTGCCACCACTCACCGAACACACGGGCGATGAGTCCCGGAAATATTACTACTATGTGCCAATCACCAGGAGCACACACTTCTAAGGCTATGGATTCTTTAGAGCAACAAGGTTCAGACTTATTAAAGTTTAATGCTTTACTATAAAAGGTACAGTACTTACAATAAAAAGGATATAAAAATAGGAAATAAAGGACATACAAATATGCAAAACAGTATAAAATAACAGGTAGAAAACTTACTGAAATATTGAAGTTTGCATTCTGGTACTCTGTCCCCGAGGTAGGGGGGAATATGAGATGATCACATCAGCTTGGCTGCCCTCATATATGACACGGTTCTTTTGTGTGGAAGTCTAATTTATAGATATGACTTGGGAATCCAATTTCTAGACCAGCCTTTCATTATAATATTCTAATTGCTGGTTTGTGAGTGGACCATGCCATGCTACCAATGAACACATTATTTTCTCTCTGACCTCTGGTGTAAAGGCCCCGTCTCACATAGCGAGATCGCTAGTGAGATTGCTGCTAAACAGCGATCTCGCTATGTCTGACACGTACCAGCGATCAGGCCCCTGCTGTGAATCGCCGGTCGTGTCAGAAATGCCTGGACTTTTTTTTGATCTCTGGTCTCCCGCTGGCCAGCACGCATCGCTGCGTGTGGCAGGCAGGAGACCAGCGATCAGCTGGTAACCAAGGTGCACTTCGGGTTTCCAGGCGCGGGGCTGTGCCTGGAAACCCGATGTGTACGTTGGATACCAGCGCGCTGCTGCAGGGGAGCTGGTAACCAAGGTACACATCGGGTTTCCAGGCACCGCGCAGCGCCTGGAAACCCAAAGTGTACCTTGGATACCAGCTCCCTGCATCAGCGGGCTGGTATCCAACATACACTGCGGGTAACTAGGCGACGTTACCCGCAGTGTCGCTGTCCTGATCGCTGCCTGTTTGGCAGCTCAGCAGCGATCATGTAGCGACACACCAGCGATCCGGATCGTTGTCGGGATCGCTGGTGTGTCGCTATGTGAGACGGGGCCCTAAACTTTCCCATAGATAGTTAGCATTGACATCTAACTTCAAAAGAGCCAGAAGGTGTGAAATGCTCCAATTCTATGTGCTCTCTGGAACTCTCAGGAAGGCACCCTGGAGAGATTGGAAACTAAGAGACTGCCAGTCAGGCTAACATGAAGGTCATGACCTGTGTGGAGAGCTGCAGCCTAAGACAAACGTACTTACTGCTGGTCATATGCATATATATACATATTTCACTACAATACATATACATATTTCACTACACATACCATCAGCAGCGTGCAGCGAGCTCAGTGACTCCTCGCTTTTAGCCGAGCGCATGGTCCCGGTGTCTCCTCTTCCACCTGCGGGAATGAAAATCCACAATCCATAAAACTGATCTGCGATTCCCATCACGTGTTACGGTCATGAGCGCCCATTCCTCACCCGCTAATGCCATTGCCTTCATCTCGGAGGGTTCACTGGGGTTCCGGGTTAGTTTCCTTTTAGACATTGAAGAAGACGATGATGACTTCCCGAGGTTGAAGAAAGAGCGCCAGCTGCCGACCGGAGACTTCTTCATCTTTGGGGGCGGCCTTTTTCTTGCAGATAAGGTAAATACACGATTGATGTTTTACAAAGGAGAAGTTCACATTTCAGGACAACCACTGAGCTCGATGGAAGCTTTTATTTCTGACACTGCTATGGATAAGGTAATAATTATGTATGCATGGAAGAATGATCGCCAAAGCCTGTCTGGACAATCCTGTTCCATGAACATTTAATAGTCATCAACTTGTGTCCTGCTGTGGAAGCTTCAACTGTCTGATGATGCTGGGTGTTGTAGTTTTAGAACAGGACACAAGTTGCAGAATACTTTGTGCAGTGCATCGGCTGCTAGCTCCTCTTACTACCACTAGGTTGAGCACTACACATGGACCCCAGCCTACCGTGTTCTCACCTCTCTGATGGAAAATCAATGACTGTGTGGAACTTCCCCTGCAGGGCAGCCGGCCCTTCTCCCACTTCTATGTATTTACTGTCTGCCACAACTGGAGAGTTTATTTGAGCCTGTGTCCGGGCCTGGGCTTCTTCAAGGCTGAGCAGCTTCGTGGACGGTGAAGACACAAGGAGAGACTTTGGCCGCGACAGAGAAGTGTGGCCTAACAAAGAGAGGAAAAGTAGAGTTCAGATAATCCACGTGATGAATGTCCTGTGGATGATCAGCATGAACCTCGGATGTTGGGTGCCTATTTCTTGAGGGAGCCAAATATCAAGTTTTCCGCAAAATAATTTTTTTTCCTTCACAGGTTTATTCTGTTAGGTAAGGAAGTTACATTTTAAGGTGAACGTGAGCTCAAGTGGCAATATAAGAAAGCAGAGCTGCAGTGTAAAGAAGAGCAGCCTGAATCTTTGATTAGAGGATTGTGGCTGGACTACCTCAAGCTCCAGTAGACAATGCAGCTAAGCTGGAGTCACTGATCACAGCTGTACTACTGTAAATCTGAGCTAAAAAGCAGCGGAGTATGTCCTACAGAATCTGCTAAGTGCTTCTCTAGAACAGATACCCACAGGGACACATGTACAAAATATGACATGTATGATCACAGGGCAATAATCACCTGCTCCTTCGCGGATCACAGAGCTCAGCTTGGGGCTGAACAGCACTTCCACATGGTTCAGGATGAACTCCACAACCACAGACTGGATCCGCACCTCCATGAAGGCGGCCGTCCCACCAAAACACGCCGACTCAATCTGCTTTGATCTAAAAGATAAAATATATATAAACGGAGAATCTAAACAGCAAGTGAGATCCACAGACTGTCCTGTGGAGGAAGATTTATAGAAAAGGATCTGTGTGGCATTGTATCACTGGCCAAGCCACATATAATTCATTACTAAAGATTATTAATCTGCAAGAAAACCAAAGAAACGCGCCCAACACCACAGGAAGCCGAGATCTAATTATTGTGTTGTTTGGCTGGAGCCTCGGTGAGGTCGGTTCTCGGCAGTAATCATTGTCATCCCTGCCCATAACCACTTCCCTCACAATTTAGAGGAACAACACAGATGTTAATTGTTATGGATCAGCAGCCACAGTAATATGACATGTGCCGCTGCTGCAGACCTGGCCACACGGTGTTACTAGCCACGGAGACTGTTACCACAAGTCAGGAGATGTCACATATGAAAGGATAGCAAGAAGAAAACGGAAAGTAAAGTTCTGAGACAAGGGAGAGTCCATAACCATCCTCTATGTACCATACCGGGAAATAATGGTCCCATACCGGAGCAGGTTTGGCGCCCAGACGATGGCCAGGTTCTTGGTATGCATATTGGTGATAGAGCAGTAGGTTGCCAGACAGGAAAGGTGTCGCATGAGAAACTCCAGAGTCCTGCAAGCAACACAAGTGACCGGGATGTTAGCCGAAAAGTATCCAATGAGCAGTACGTGCGTCAGGCCCAGTCCGTGTCTTAAGCTTCGACTACATGAGCAGATAATCAAAATGTGATTGTAATTTGTGACAAGCAATGTCGGCAATGATACTAATGTACAACCATTCCCACTTACACTGTACAAAGCAAATGCTAGCGAATTGAGTGTTCACAGTCTGCTCTCGCTCCAAGGCTCCAGCTGCTAAAGACCTAAGGCCTTGTGACAGTGTAGCCCAATTTAGGACTTGAATTGCCACTGCTCCCATTTATCGGCCTAATGCAGGAATGAGCGATCAGTCTCATTTTAGATTACACAATTTTCTATAGTTGAACAAGATTTTTTTTTTACTTGGGTAAAGTAATTTCACACACTATAAACCAACGTTTTTGGGCTCAATGTTCATTCAACCCATTTGCAGTATGCGATGATCATGAACGACAGATCATTACCATTAGGATCTGACGTGTAATTGAACAATGTAAACGAAACCTTATTCTATATGGATTTATCCAAGTGTGTAGCTAGAGCTTAAGAAAACATTAACACCAGTAACAAAGGACATTTGTAACAAAGAAGCAGCTTTGAAAAGTGCAGATTGTCCTTTTCCTGTGAGTAGTAAGCTATACCTCTTTCAGTCCGTGATTTCAGGATATGGCGATGGTAGAATCTATAGTAAAGACTCCCCTCCCCCTCAGTGCAGGATCCAGTAGGATGGGAGACGGTATCCTCAAACTGTCCTGCTCGAGGGGCTGCACAGTACACTTGAGGGGTTTCAGCCAATACTAAGGGAAGAATTCACCCGGCTGCTCAGAGGAATTTGCTGCATTTGTGGAGCTTAGTCACAACATCTCCTGACAGACACAAGGTGAGGACATGTCCCATCACGACCGCCCTCCCCCACATTCCTCCATGCTGAGGGGCCAGATGAGACATGGGAAGGGATGAGGTTGTATACAGTCTCGTCTTTTCTGCCATTACTTATTAAACTTTCTATTCTAGAGCCATGTTTCTCAGTTCCCAAGAGTATGATACTGCGCTGTATATTAACCACAGCATGAGGACAGTGCGTGCACCCCCAGAAACCCCCCAGGTCTTACCATAGCTCAGGGATAGGGTATGTGCACAAGGCCGATTTTCTGTGGCTTACGTTCTGTTCCACATTTGTACATTGGTTTATTTTGGCATGGATGCTTGTAAACCTCATTCAGATGAAAGATGCAACAATCTGATTCATGTGACTATACTGTGATGTCACCATAGGCAATAATTACTGCGGGACTGACCTGTAATGTGGAGGAGGAAGCTGCTGGATGACATCATGGATCTTCACCAGACGTTCTTCATCTGTGGCGGCAGAGACAGCGTCCTGGGACCAAACAAATAGATCAGAGACCTCAGAGGATCACAGGATGGGATATTAACAAATACCTAACCTGGACCCTTCTAAGCAGTGCACAATTTTAGATTTAGCAATTAGTAATAATTAATGAACCCCTCACTATCAGGACCACAAATGGCGGCCTGTGCCTCCTGCTTCATTAGGTTCCTTTAGTTGACAGATATGTGACATCAGTTCCTGCGGCCATACCGATCGTCACCTTTCAATCACCATCTGGAAACCTTTGTTATGGATGGAGCAGATCAGGTTCGGGGTGCAAATACTTACAGAGAATTTCTCATACAGCTGGTAAGTGAGGAGAGGATTGGGCAACTCGCGGAAGTAGAGTTTACAGAGGGATCCCACGCAGTGAATGTCCTGGATATACACATCTTTAGTCAGGTCTGGGATCTGCTCAGAGTCAAACTCATGTCTAGAAAGGAAAGGCAGACGCGTGACTTTATCATCTGCAGCTTCCACCACGCTCCATATGTTACACCGTGACTAGGACTGACCGTAACTTCTGAATATTGGAGGCGATCCCCGACAGGCGATAGATCCCATCCACAATCCCATGTTTCTCTATAAATTCCGTGCAGCTCCGGAGGACTTGGGGGACTTCACAGAGAAGATGTTAGAAGACAAAGACAACCTTGACATGACTCCCAGCAAACCGATCTGCAGATCTTTACTCCGCAGCCATAAAGGAGAACTTAGAATTATACATTAAGATGATCGTTATCTCTACGCCTCAAAAGACTAAACTGGCAATTCTGTAAAATCCCCCGTTCGTTCCACCTAGGGAGCAATATTTCCTTACTGCTCTGACCACAATTCCCAGGTCATCATCATTAGATCAAGTGGCAGAAAGTCTGAAGATCTAAAGGCACTGTCACACTTAGCGATCGCACCAGCGATCACGACAACGAGACGACCTGGCGAGATCGCAAGTGCGATCGCTATGTGGTCGCTAGTTAGCTTCCAAACACAAATCTCAGCAGAGATCAGCGATCTGTATAACGACATCTGCGGTCGTTGGGAAAACCTAGTCCCGCCTGCGACGCTGGTGAAGTCGTTCATAAAGGGTGTCATACTCAGCGATTCAGGCTCACCAGCGGGACACCAACAACCAAAAAATGGCTCAGAACGTTCATGAGCGATCAGCGACATCGCAGCGGGGGCCACATCGCTGCTACATGTCACACACGGCGACGTCGCTAACGGGATCGCTACTGCGTCATAAAATCGCTGACGCTTTAGCGATCTCGCTTAGTGTGACAGTACCTTAAGTCTCTCGATACATTGTAACAAACTATCTACAATTCCTCTCCCACAGGAGTGGACAAACCTGTAGAGAACAGGATAAACCGTGACACTCAGCCCCGCATGCTACAGTGCCGCGCGGTAAACAGGAGCTGACGATCCCTCCTTACTGTCACCCCAGGAAGAACTGACCATGCTGGCGACAGGAGGAGATGTTTTTCTTCCAGGTGTAACTCTCACACCTGGTTTCAGGTTTTCTACATGTTCCTAACTGAGTGTATCCAGTGATTGTTCCCAGGGGTCACACCCCGTCCCAGGCAGCTCTGCCCTGTAATTAGCTCAGACACGTGTGGCTTTTGGTGCTCACATTATTACAGCTCTTACTCCATACTGCCAGCCGAATGACAGCTGCCTGCCGTCTCTCACTGCTGCCCCCATCATGATGTCCAGATTGTGGTGGGGTGCCGCCGTTCTATGCAACCACTGACACAAAGCACGGTGAGGCATCAGACCATGGAGCCTCCACAGGAGAGACAAATGACACGATCATCAAGTCTCCATTATTACTAATTATCGTGACTATTTCTCTTCCTTCTAAATCCACATAGTGAATCAGCAGCCAGCACCTCAGGGTGAGCAGAATGCCACTACCTGATTATCCGCACTCCACTGTCCCTCCCTAACTCGTTACTCGATTGCCATTTTATCAATTGCTGAAGATCTTTGCTGGTCAGTGAATGGAAGCATTTTAGTTTCTATCGGTCCTCGGCTGCAGGGCCAACGCTTCCAGCATTTGACACCAAGCACAAGTCACGGAGATGGTGAGGAAATGAAACACGGCTTCTAATGAAGCAGAACGTCCCATTACAGAAAGATTATAATTTGGATGAAGTTCTTAAAGGGAACCTGTTACCTGATTCACGGTGCCCAAACTGCAGGCAGCACGATTGCAGCCAGGCATATTTTTCTCTGAAATGCTCTGGTGTGTCAAGAGAAAATATAGTTAGAATATCCAGCCGAAAACGAGACCAGACCAAATCAGATAACACGTTTGCTTTAAAATATGGAGAAAACCAGATCACTATCTCTGATGGCTTCATGCTGGAGAGAGCTGGTAATACGAGCGAGCGCTTTCCCACCACTGAGCTCACTGCATTCCTGCACAACCTGTTCACCATATACATGAGAGTAAAGTAAGTCTGGGAGAGGAGAAGCCCACACTTAGGAAGACAGAAGGACAAATATTGGGACTCCATCACCCCAGGGGGTCTTACCATCCTGGCCAGAGTTCAGCAGATGCTCTCCAAGGTCGCAGCCGAACACACGTTCCCTCAGGATCCCTCGCTGCTTCAGCTTCTGCTTGCTGGGTCTGGACTTCATGAAGGTCCTGAGGAATGTGATGAGCTTGCCGTGTTTCCGGGACACTGCGCACAAAGTATGAAATCCACATTAGTTAAAAAACAAACACAAATGTTCTTGAATGTTACAGACACAGACAAACATTGTGCGGATGAATGGGACAACACCCCCCATTATGGATCAGTTTATAAAGAGTCAATGATTCCAGAGCCGAGGACCCAGCACATCTCATTATTGGGCTGAATCAGGGATATCTCTGATGGCCGCACACAGCACTGCACATGGAGGAAGACAACCGCCATTCAGAGCTTTCCAAATCCATTCATTACTCAAATCTGAGTCTGGGTACAAAGCACAGAGAGCAGGAGGCGACCCCAAGCATGTCACTACCAATTACTATAATGAAGAGAGCAACAAGCTCATTATCAGGGAGGTCAGAGCAGCGTCACACGGAGCCCGGCAAGGGATGGATGACTATACCCAGAACCTGCCCGAGCTGCAACTCACAGTTCAATATGCAATATCCTGATCACAGAAATATGTTGTACTACTATATCCTGGAAACTGTCAGCAAGCAGGCTAGTGTCACGACTGGTACAGGAGGAGAGAGGACCCTGCCCGTGAGGACTCACAATCTACAAGGGATGGGTGAGGATACAGTAGGTGAGGGGGGAGCTGGTCGTGCAGCGGTTTGGTGGATCGGTGGTTATTGCAGGTTGTAGGTATGTCGGAAGAGGCAGGTCTTCAGGTTCCTTTTGAAGGTTTCAATGGTAGGTGCCATTTATACATTTAGGTAGTATTCCTGCACTGGTGTTGTAGAACCACGGCCTAATTACAGCCAGACACCATCATGTTCATAAAATGGTAAGCTGTCACATAACAGATCTATACACAGCAACTTCTTGATGGTTTCCATGGCACAATAAGAGATATTATCCTCACCTTACAAAGTGTAATAAAGATTTGTAACAGCTGATGGTGCTCATCTTTCCTAACAAGAAGCCAGAGCTTGCCTATGGCGGTGATATGTCGCCAGAGCGGATGTGCATTCTCCACGTCTTACATATTTATCCTTGTTGTAAATTCAAACATTTTGAACATTTTTGCATCAGATTTTTCTGGATAAGGACAGGAATGCTGCTTTATGTGCTCAGCAATACCGCCATGACTGTCCCCTGCTGCCCCGTGTGCTCAGCAATGCCTCCATGACTGTACCCTGCTGCCTCGTGTGCTCAGCAATGCCTCCATGACTGTACCCTGCTGCCCCGTGTGCTCAGCAATGCCTCCATGACTGTACCCTGCTGTCCCGTGTACTCAGCAATGCCTCCATGACTGTACCCTGGTGCCCCGTGTACTCAGCAATGCTTTCATGACTGTACCCTGCTGCCCCGTGTACTCAGGAATGCCTCCATGACTGTACCCTGCTGCCCCGTGTACTCAGGAATGCCTCCATGACTGTACCCTGCTGCCCCGTGTACTCAGCAATGCCTCCATGACTGTACCCTGCTGCCCCGTGTACTCAGCAACGCCTCCATGACTGTACCCTGCTGCCCCGTGTACTCAGCAATGCCTCCATGACTGTATCCTGCTGCCCCGTGTACTCAGCAATGCCTCCATAACTGTACCCTGCTGCCCCGTGTACTCAGCAATGCCTCCATGATGTACCTGCTGCCCTGTTGCCCAATGCTTTATGACTACTGCAGTGTTCTGCATGCCATGACTGTACCCTGCTGCCCGTGTACTCAGCAATGCCCCATGACTGTACCCTGCTGCCCCGTGTACTCAGCAATGCCTTCATGACTGTACCTGCTGCCCCGTGTACTCAGCAATGCCGCCATGACGTACCCTGCTGCCCCGTGTCTCAGCAATGCTTTCATGACTGTACCCTGCTGCCCGTGTACTCAGCAATGCCGCCATGACTGTACCTGCTGCTCCGTGTGCTCAGCAATGCCGCCATGACTGTACCCTGCTGCCCGTGTCTCAGCAATGCCTCATGACGTACCCTGCTGCCCCGTATGCTCAGCAATGCCGCCATGACTGTACCCTGCTGCCCCGTGTACTCAGCAATGCCTTCATGACTGTACCCTGCTGCCCGTGTACTCAGCAATGCCGCCATGACTGTACACTGCTGCTCCGTATACTCAGCAATGCCGCCATGACTGTACCCTGCTGGCCCGTGCACTCAGCAATGCCTTCATGACTGTACCCTGCTGCTCCGTGTGCTCAGCAATGCCGCCATGACCGTACCCTGCTGCGCCGTGTGCTCAGCAATGCCTCCATGACCGTACCCTGCTGCCCCGTGTGCTCAGCAATGCCGCCATGACTGTACCCTGCTGCCCCGTGTACTCAGCAATGCCTTCATGACTGTACCCTGCTGCCCCGTGTACTCAGCAATGCCTCCATGACCGTACCCTGCTGCCCTGTGTACTCAGCAATGCCGCCATGACTGAACCCTGCTGCTCGTTGTGCTCAGCAATGCCGCCATGACCGTACCCTGCTGCCCCGTGTACTTAGCAATGCCTCCATGACCGTACCCTGCTGCCTCGTGTAGTCAGCAATGCCGCCATGAATGTACCCTGCTGCCCTGTGTACTCAGCAATGCCTTCATGACTGTACCCTGCTGCCCCGTGTACTCAGCAATGCTGCCATGACTGTACCTGCTGCGCCGTGTGCTCAGCAATGCTTTCATGACTGTACCCTGCTGCCCCGTGTACTCAGCAATACCGCCATGACTGTACTCTGCTGCTCCGTGTGCTCAGCAATGCCGCCATGACCGTACCCTGCTGCCCCGTGTGCTCAGCAATGCTCCATGACCGTACCCTGCTGCCCGTATGCTCAGCAATGCTGCCATGACTGTACCCTGCTGCCCCGTGTACTCAGCAATGCCTTCATGACTGTACCCTGCTGCCCGTGTACTCGCAATGCCGCATGACTGTACCTGCTGCTCCGTATACTCAGCATGCCGCCATGACTGTACCCTGCTGCCCGTGCACTCAGCAATGCTTCATGACTGTACCCTGCTGCTCCGTGTGCTCAGCAATGCCGCCATGACGTACCCTGCTGCCCGTGTGCTCAGCAATGCCTCCATGACCGTACCCTGCTGCCCCGTGTGCTCAGCAATGCCGCCATGACTGTACCCTGCTGCCCCGTGTACTCAGCAATGCCTTCATGACTGTACCCTGCTGCCCCATGTACTCAGCAATGCCTCATGACCGTACCTGCTGCCCGTGTACTCAGCAATGCCGCCATGACTGACCCTGCTGCTCCGTGTACTCAGCAATGCCATGCCTCCTGCCATGACTGCAACCCTGCTGCTGCGCCGTGTATCAGCAATGCCGCCATGACTGTACCCTGCTGCCCGTGTGCTCAGCAATGCCTTCATGACTGTACCCTGCTGCCCCGTGTACTCAGCAATGCTGCCATGACTGTACCCTGCTGCCCGTGTACTCAGCAATGCTTCATGACTGTACCCTGCTGCCCCGTGTACTCAGCAATGCTGCCATGACTGTACCTGCTGCCCGTGTACTCAGCAATGCCTCATGACTGTACCCTGCTGCCCCGTGTACTCAGCAATGCCGCATGACTGTACCTGCTGCTCCGTGTACTCAGCAATGCCGCCATGACGTACCCTGCTGCCCGTGACTCAGCAATGCCTCCATGACGTACCCTGCTGCCCGTGTGCTCAGCAATGCCGCCATGACTGTACCTGCTGCCCCGTGTACTCAGCAATGCCTCCATGACTGTACCCTGCTGCCCGTGTACTCAGCAATGCCTCATGACTGTACCTGCTGCCCGTGTACTCAGCAATGCCGCCATGACTGTACCCTGCTGCCCCTGTACTCAGCAATGCCTCCATGACCGTACCCTGCTGCCCGTGTACTCAGCAATGCCGCCATGACTGTACCTGCTGCTCGTGTGCTCAGCAATGCCGCCATGACCGTACCCTGCTGCCCGTGTACTAGCAATGCCTCCCATGACGTACCCTGCTGCCCGTGTACTCAGCAATGCGCCATGAACTGTACCCTGCTGCCCGTGTCTCAGCAATGCTTCATGACTGTACCCTGCTGCCCGTGTACTCAGCAATGCTGCCATGACTGTACCCTGCTGCGCCGTGTGCTCAGCAATGCTTTCATGACTGTACCCTGCTGCCCCGTGTACTCAGCAATGCCGCCATGACCGTGCCCTGCTGCCCATGTGCACAGCAATGTCGCCATGACTGTACCCTGCTGCCCCGTGTACTCAGTAATGCCGCCATGACTGTACACTGCTGCTCCGTGTGCTCAGCAATGCCGCCATGACTGTACCCTGCTGCCCCGTGTACTCAGCAATGCCTTCATGACTGTACCCTGCTGCCCCGTGTACTCAGCAATGCCGCCATGACTGTACCCTGCTGCCCCGTGTACTCAGCAATGCCGCCATGACCATGCCCTGCTGCCCATGTACACAGCAATGTCGCCATGACTGTACCCTGCTGCCCTGTGTACTCAGCAATGCCACCATGACTGTACCCTGCTGCCCCGTGTACTCAGCAATGCCTTCATGACTGTACCCTGCTGCCCCGTGTACTCAGCAATGCCGCCATGACTGTACCCTGCTGCCCCGTGTACTCAGCAATGCTTTCATGACTGTACCCTGCTGCCCCGTGTACTCAGCAATGCCGCCATGACTGTACACTGCTGCTCCGTGTCCTCAGCAATGCCGCCATGACTGTACCCTGCTGCCCTGTGTACTCAGCAATGCCTTCATGACTGTACCCTGCTGCCCCATGTACTCAGCAATGCCGCCATGACTGTACCCTGCTTGCCCCGTATGCTCAGCAATGCCTCCATGACCGTACCCTGCTGCCCCGTGTACTCAGCAATGCCGCCATGACTGTACCCTGCTGCTCCGTGTGCTGAGCAATGCCGCCATGACTGTACACTGCTGCTCCGTGTCCTCAGCAATGCCGCCATGACTGTACCCTGCTATGCGGCCTCTGACTTATCTCCTTGTTAATCTCTGTTAGGTCTTTGTTTTCTGCAGTCTGTGTAATTAGACTTAATGCTGGAGAGAGCTTGTCCTTGGTGCTTATGTATTTTTGCTCGCTCATCATCTGATCATCTGACAGAGGCGGACACTAACTAGGCAACAATGGCTGAGTTTATCTGTGGAGGAGGGTCGCCATGAGACGTGCCATGGTATAAGCTTCACACATTTAGCCAATATACCACTAATCTACCCTGATCTACTAATAATTATAGGTGGAATTTAAGCAAGTAAACTCCATCCCTTTAAACGTGAAATAAAAGTAAAATAATTCTTATAAATGGGCAGCGCCAGTGACACATGAAAAGTTCTGTATGTGCTGTGTCCCCGGAGGATTGGCAGTGCCATCACAGAAGCTGGAGCGAAGCCATCCTCTTCATCTTGGAATCTTGCCCAGCGTCCGCTGTATACAAACAATCATCTCATTTATATCCAGGTGCCACAGTCACAGATCAGACCAGCACTGGAGAAAGCACCATGGTATAAGAACCAACATCGAGCGCTCACCACAACCGCAGGGCATCACACCGAGGCTTCAATAAAAGTGAAATCCAGCAGATTCATACAGGAGGGATCTACGCTCACTGTGATGAGAGCTGCACACTCTGGAATAGACGAGTAACACAATCACCGAATCCTACATACAGGAGGGATCTGCGCTCAATGTGATGAGATCTGCACACTCTGGAATAGACAAGTAACACAATCACCGAATCCTACATACAGGAGGGATCTGCGCTCACTGTGATGAGAGCTGCACACTCTGGAATAGACGAGTAACACAATCACCGAATCCTACATACAGGAGGGATCTGCGCTCGCTGTGATGAGATCTGCACACTCTGGAACAGACGAGTAACACAATCATCGAATCCTACATACAGGAGGGATCTGCGCTCAATGTGATGAGATCTGCACACTCTGGAATAGACAAGTAACACAATCACCGAATCCTACATACAGGAGGGATCTGCGCTCACTGTGATGAGATCTGCACACTCTGGAACAGATGTGTAACGCAATCACCGAATCCTACATACAGGAGGGATCTGCGCTCACTGTGATGAGAGCTGCACACTCTGGAATAGACGTGTAACACAATCACCGAATCCTACATACAGGAGGGATCTGCGCTCGCTGTGATGAGAGCTGCACACTCTGGAAAGACAGAGTAACACAATCATCGAATCCTACATACAGGAGGGATCTGCGCTCGCTGTGATGAGAGCTGCACACTCTGGAATAGACAAGTAAACAATCACTGAATCCTACATACAGGAGGGATCTGCGCTCGCTGTGTTGAGAGCTGCACACTCTGGAATAGACAAGTAATACAATCACTGAATCCTACATACAGGAGGGATCTGCGCTCGCTGTGATGAGAGCTGCACACTCTGGAATAGACGAAGTAACACAATCACGAATCCTACATACAGGAGGGATCTGCGCTCGATGTGATGAGAGCTGCACACTCTGGAATAGACAGTAACACAATCACTGAATCCTACATACAGGAGGGATCTGCGCTCATGTGATGAGAGCTGCACACTCTGGAATAGACGGGTAACACAATCACCGAATCCTACATACAGGAGGGATCTGTCGCTCGACTGTGATGAGAGCTGCACACTCTGGAATAGACGAGTAAACAATCACCGAATCCTACATACAGGAGGGATCTGCGCTCATGTGATAAGAGCTGCACACTCTGGAATAGATGAGTAACAATCACGAATCCTACATACAGGAGGGATCTGCGCTCGCTGTGATGAGAGCTGCACACTCTGGAATAGACGAATGAAGCAATCACCGAATCCTACATACAGGAGGGATCTGCGCTCACTGTGATGAGAGCTGCACACTCTGGAATAGACGTGTAAACAATCACCGAATCCTACATACAGGAGGGATCTGCGCTCGCTGTGATGAGAGCTGCACACTCTGGAATAGACGGGTAACACAATCACCGAATCCTACATACAGGAGGGATCTGCGCTCGCTGTGATGAGAGCTGCACACTCTGGAATAGACGAGTAAACAATCACTGAATCCTACATACAGGAGGGATCTGCGCCACTGTGATGAGAGCTGCACACTCTGGAATAGACGAGTAACACAATCACTGAATCCTACATACAGGAGGGATCTGCGCTCATGTGATGAGAGCTGCACACTCTGGAACTAGACGGTAACACAATCACGAATCCTACATACAGGAGGGATCTGCGCTCCTGTGATGAGATCTGCACACTCTGGAAGACGGTAACACAATCACCGATCCTACATACAGGAGGGATCTGCGCTCGCTGTGATGAGAGCTGCACACTCTGGAATAGACGGGTAATACAATCACCGAATCCTACATACAGGAGGGATCTGCGCTCGCTGTGATGAGAGCTGCACACTCGGGAATAGACGGGTAACACAATCACTAATCCTACATACAGGAGGGATCTGCGCTCACTGTGATGAGAGCTGCACACTCTGGAATAGACGAGTAACACAATCACTGAATCCTACATACAGGAGGGATCTGCGCTCAATGTGATAGAGCTGCACACTCTGGAACAGATGTGTAACACAATCACGAATCCTACATACAGGAGGGATCTGCGCTCGCTGTGATGAGAGCTGCACACTCTGGAATAGACAAGTAAACAATCACTGAATCCTACATACAGGAGGGATCTGCGCTCGCTGTGATGAGAGCTGCACACTCTGGAATAGACGGGTAATACAATCACCGAATCCTACATACAGGAGGGATCTGCGCTCGCTGTGATGAGAGCTGCACACTCTGGAATAGACGAGTAACACAATCACTGAATCCTACATACAGGAGGGATCTGTGCTCAATGTGATAAGAGCTGCACACTCTGGAACAGACGTGTAACACAATCACGAATCCTACATACAGGAGGGATCTGCGCTCGCTGTGATGAGAGCTGCCACACTCTGGAATGACGGGTAACACAATCACCGAATCCTACATACAGGAGGGATCTGCGCTCGCTGTGATGAGAGCTGCACACTCTGGAATAGACGGGTAATACAATCACCGAATCCTACATACAGGAGGGATCTGCGCTCGCTGTGATGAGAGCTGCACACTCTGGAATAGACGGGTAACACAATCACTAATCCTACATACAGGAGGGATCTGCGCTCATTGTGATGAGAGCTGCACACTCTGGAATAGACGAGTAACACAATCACTGAATCCTACATACAGGAGGGATCTGGCTCATGTGATGAGAGCTGCACACTCTGGAATAGACGAGTAACACAATCACGAATCCTACATACAGGAGGGATCTGCGCTCGCTGTGATGAGAGCTGCACACTCTGGAATAGACAAGTAATACAATCACCTGAATCCTACATACAGGAGGGATCTGCGTCAAAAAAAAAAAAAAAAAAAAAAAAAAAAAAAAAAAAAAAAAAAAAAAAAATACAGGAGGGATCTGCGCTCGCTGTGATGAGAGCTGCACACTCTGGAATAGACGGGTAACACAATCACCGAATCCTACATACAGGAGGGATCTGCGCTCGCTGTGAGAGAGCTGCACACTCTGGAATAGACGGTAACAATCACCGAATCCTACATACAGGAGGGATCTGCGCTCGTGTGATGAGAGCTGCACACTCTGGAATAGACGGGTAACACAATCACTAATCCTACATACAGGAGGGATCTGCGTCGCTGTGATGAGAGCTGCACACTCTGGAATAGACGAGTAACACAATCACTGAATCCTACATACAGGAGGGATCTGGCTCAATGTGATAGAGCTGCACACTCTGGAATAGAGGTAACACAATCACGAATCCTACATACAGGAGGGATCTGCGCATACAGGAGGGATCTGCGCTCGCTGTGATGAGAGCTGCACACTCTGGAATAGAGGTAACACAATCACCGAATCTACATACAGGAGGGATCTGCGCTCGCTGTGATGAGAGCTGCACACTCTGGAATAGACGGTAAACAATCACCGAATCCTACATACAGGAGGGATCTGCGCTCGCTGTGATGAGAGCTGCACACTCTGGAATAGAGGGTAACACAATCACAATCCTACATACAGGAGGGATCTGCGCTCATGTGAGAGAGCTGCACACTCTGGAATAGACGAGTAACACAATCACTGAATCCTACATACAGGAGGGATCTGTGCTCGCTGTGAGAGAGCTGCACACTCTGGAATAGACGAGTAACACAATCACGAATCCTACATACAGGAGGGATCTGGCTCATGTGATGAGAGCTGCACACTCTGGAATAGACGGTAACACAATCACGAATCCTACATACAGGAGGGATCTGCGTCGCTGTGAAAAAAAAAAAAAAAAAAAAAAAAAAAAAAAAAAAAAAAAAAAAAAAATACAGGAGGGATCTGCGCTCCTGTGATGAGAGCTGCACTCTGGAATAGACGATAACACAATCACCGAATCCTACATACAGGAGGATCTGCGCTCCTGTGATAGAGCTGCACACTCTGGAAAGACGGTAACACAATCACGAATCCTACATACAGGAGGGATCTGCGCTCGCTGTGATGAGAGCTGCACACTCTGGAATAGACGGGTAAACAATCACGAATCCTACATACAGGAGGGATCTGGCCTGTGAGAGACTGCACACTTGATAGACGTAACACAACACTGAATCCTACATACAGAGGGATCTGGTCGCTGTGATGAGAGCTGCACACTCTGGAATAGACGAGTAACACAATCACTGAATCCTACATACAGGAGGGATCTGGCTCATGTGATGAGAGCTGCACACTCTGGAATAGAGGTAACACAATCACGAATCCTACATACAGAGGGATCTGCGCTCGCTGTGATGAGAGCTGCACACTCTGGAATGACGGGTAACACAATCACCGAATCCTACATAAGGAGGGATCTGCGCTCGCTGTGATGAGAGTGCACACTCTGGAATAGACGGTAAACAATCACCGAATCTACATACAGGAGGGATCTGCGCTCGTGTGATGAGAGCTGCACACTCTGGAATAGAGGTAACAAATCACTAATCCTACATACAGGAGGGATCTGCGCTCCTTGTGATGAGAGCTGCACACTCTGGAATAGACGAGTAACACAATCACGAATCCTACATACAGGAGGATCTGCGCTCATGTGATAGAGCTGCACACTCTGGAAAGAGTGTAACCAATCACGAATCCTACATACAGGAGGGATCTGCGCTCGCTGTGATGAGAGCTGCACACTCTGAATAGACGGTAAACAATCACTGAATCCTACATACAGAGGGATCTGTGCTCAATGTGATGAGAGCTGCACACTCTGGAATAGACGAGTAACACAATTACGAATCCTACATACAGGAGGGATCTGCGCTCGCTGTGATGAGAGCTGCACACTCTGGAATAGACAAGTAATACAATCACTGAATCCTACATACAGGAGGCATCTGGCTCACTGTGATGAGAGCTGCACACTCTGGAATAGACGAATGAAGCAATCACCGAATCCTACATACAGGAGGGATCTGCGCTCACTGTGATGAGAGCTGCACACTCTGGAACTGACGGGTAACACAATCACCGAATCCTACATACAGGAGGGATCTGCGCTCGCTGTGATGAGAGCTGCACACTCTGGAATAGACGGGTAATACAATCACCGAATCCTACATACAGGAGGGATCTGCGCTCGCTGTGATGAGAGCTGCACACTCTGGAATAGACGGTAACACAATCACTGAATCCTACATACAGGAGGGATCTGTGCTCAATGTGATAAGAGCTGCACACTCTGGAACAGATGTGTAACACAATCATCGAATCCTACATACAGGAGGGATCTGCGCTCGCTGTGATGAGAGCTGCACACTCTGGAACTGACGGGTAACACAATCACCGAATCCTACATACAGGAGGGATCTGCGCTCGCTGTGATGAGAGCTGCACACTCTGGAATAGACGGGTAATACAATCACCGAATCCTACATACAGGAGGGATCTGCGCTCGCTGTGATGAGAGCTGCACACTCTGGAATAGACGGGTAACACAATCACTAAATCCTACATACAGGAGGGATCTGCGCTCACTGTGATGAGAGCTGCACACTCTGGAATAGACGAGTAACACAATCACTGAATCCTACATACAGGAGGGATCTGCGCTCAATGTGATAAGAGCTGCACACTCTGGAACAGATGTGTAACACAATCATCGAATCCTACATACAGGAGGGATCTGCGCTCGCTGTGATGAGAGCTGCACACTCTGGAATAGACAAGTAATACAATCACTGAATCCTACATACAGGAGGGATCTGCGCTCGCTGTGATGAGAGCTGCACACTCTGGAATAGACGGGTAATACAATCACCGAATCCTACATACAGGAGGGATCTGCGCTCGCTGTGATGAGAGCTGCACACTCTGGAATAGACGAGGTAACACAATCACTGAATCCTACATACAGGAGGGATCTGTGCTCAATGTGATAAGAGCTGCACACTCTGGAACAGATGTGTAACACAATCATCGAATCCTACATACAGGAGGGATCTGCGCTCGCTGTGATGAGAGCTGCACACTCTGGAACTGACGGGTAAACACAATCACCGAATCCTACATACAGGAGGGATCTGCGCTCGCTGTGATGAGAGCTGCACACTCTGGAATAGACGGTAATACAATCACCGAATCCTACATACAGGAGGGATCTGCGCTCGCTGTGATGAGAGCTGCACACTCTGGAATAGACGGGTAACACAATCACTAAATCCTATATACAAGAGGGATCTGCGCTCATTGTGATGAGAGCTGCACACTCTGGAATAGACGAGTAACACAATCACTGAATCCTACATACAGGAGGGATCTGTGCTCAATGTGATGAGAGCTGCACACTCTGGAATAGACGAGTAACACAATCATCGAATCCTACATACAGGAGGGATCTGCGCTCGCTGTGATGAGAGCTGCACACTCTGGAATAGACAGTAATACAATCACTGAATCCTACATACAGGAGGGATCTGCGCTCGCTGTGATGAGAGCTGCACACTCTGGAATAGACAAGTAATACAATCACTGAATCCTACATACAGGAGGGATCTGTGCTCGATGTGATGAGAGCTGCACACTCTGGAATAGACAAGTTAAACAATCACTGAATCCTACATACAGGAGGGATCTGCGCTCAATGTGAGAAGCTGCACACTCTGGAATAGACGAGTAACAAATCACTGAATCCTACATACAGGAGGGATCTGCGCTCGCTGTGATGAGAGCTGCACACTCTGGAATAGACGGGTAACACAATCACAAATCCTACATACAGGAGGGATCTGCGCTCACTGTGATGAGAGCTGCACACTCTGGAATAGACGAGTAACACAATCACTGAATCCTACATACAGGAGGGATCTGTGCTCAATGTGATAAGAGCTGCACACTCTGGAACAGATGTGTAACACAATCATCGAATCCTACATACAGGAGGGATCTGCGCTCGCTGTGATGAGAGCTGCACACTCTGGAATAGACAGTAATACAATCACTGAATCCTACATACAGGAGGGATCTGCGCTCGCTGTGATGAGAGCTGCACACTCTGGAATAGACAAGTAATACAATCACTGAATCCTACATACAGGAGGGATCTGCGCTCGCTGTGATGAGACTGCACACTCTGGAACAGATGTGTAACGCAATCACGAATCCTACATACAGGAGGGATCTGCGCTCAATGTGACGAAGCTGTACACTCTGGAATAGACGAGTAACAAAATCACTGAATCCTACATACAGGAGGGATCTGTGCTCGCTGTGATGAGAGCTGCACACTCTGGAATAGACGGGTAACACAATCACCGAATCCTACATACAGGAGGATCTGCGCTCATTGTGATGAGAGCTGCACACTCTGGAATAGATGAGTAACAATCACCGAATCCTACATACAGGAGGGATCTGCGCTCACTGTGATAAGAGCTGCACACTCTGGAATAGACGAATGAAGCAATCACCGAATCCTACATACAGGAGGGATCTGCGCTCACTGTGATGAGATCTGCACACTCTGGAATAGACGGGTAACACAATCACCGAATCTTACATACAGGAGGGATCTGCGCTCGCTGTGATGAGAGCTGCACACTCTGGAATAGACGAATGAAGCAATCACCGAATCTACATACAGGAGGGATCTGAGCTCACTGTGATGAGATCTGTACACTCTGGAATAGATGAGTAACAATCACCTAATACTACTGTGCCACTCAGAGCTACAAGTCAATCACCAAAAGTGACCTCTCCTGAGCTTGACCGCTGAGACGATCGATGGAGATATAAAATCTAACCACGATCAAAAGGAGAAAAAAAATCCAGAAGTCTTTACCTCATGAGCCTGTGGTTCTAGTTATGACTCGGGAAATTCTCTGTCCACAGCTTAAGAAACCAAATATCCTAAACTCTGTCATCATATCTCACTGGATCATTAGGAACTAGAACTTTCCTGGAAAGTGGCCGCACCTGTGCACACCGCTTCTGTGCCCACCTCTCGCCCCTCTCTGCTTTTGCCTTTGTTAGAGGAAAGAAAGAGGATCCGTCCAAGTCACTTGGAATTAGTGTTCATACACATTCTTGTGTTCTTACCTGGTCCTTTGTGAGCCAAGTCCCACACGTGACTGCGCCTCGTCGAAAGCACAAACTTTCACCATCGGCTTTTCTTCTGTAAGTGAACTGCCTGTCACTGCCCAGACCGGTGGGTGACCGAGGAGCTCACACTCTACGCTGCCCCCAGGTCTCTACTGCTCGCGTCTTCTACTAAACAGCACAGACCTCATGGACCCTGACCATAAGTGCACTCCGGACCCTCTATCCACGCCGCGGCTCCTCCTGTCCCTGACTGATCACTTCCACTGCATTTTCCTGTTTCTCTGCTGCACTCGGCTCAGGTAATTGCTCCTCCTCGGCTCTCGCTGCAGTCACACCTCAGTTTCAGGCTCCTGCCTTTCTTTAGTGTCTTTTACCAGGTGCACTGTCTGGAACCACCCCCGCCCCGCTGCGGTCTGGCTGTGTTCTCTTTGCACAGACCACCCCTCCCTGCTGTATGGCAGTAACAGAGGACCACTGTAACATCAGTCAGCGGCTGACTCTGCAGACAGATCGTCTGCCTGCGCCTCCTGCCTATTGTCCTCATGGCAGATGCCTGACATTCCTACCTCCTGTCCATACAATGAAACCCTCAAATTAACCCTACAACTCTCCTAATGTCAAAGAACATTTATTACTGGGTCTTGTGGCTTTCGATGTTTGTTTCCATTATATGCTTTGTTGACAGTTTCCCAATTTTGGTAATAATGGTTCTCAGTATTATCACATGTCCTTAGTACATTTATAACATGCAGTGAATGATTCTTAACTGATACAATGAATATTTGGTTAGGAAAAACATGAGAAGAAAGCAGCCGAGTAATTAGAAGAACCAGTGAGCGTGCAGAATCACGGGCCACCCCTCCATGGATGAGATCGGAGTCCTGCTCTGTGGCGCAGTGTGGATGTGGAGAGCTCCGTGCATTTATCATAGAAGAGAAATCCAGAGTGGATCACACACAAGGACAGACTGACATCTCATCATCATTCCCCAAATGGAAGGACAGTGGCAGGTTCTCCTGTCCGTAGATACTGGTTAGTAAAAATTCTAGATCTAGACTACATCGGTGTTAGAAAGCCAGGCCCTGTCCAGAGTCCTGCGGGGAACGCATCGGCCTAGTAATCCATCAGATCCCACATGATGGACCCCTGCTGACATCATAGCAGGGTGAAAAGATTCCCATACATATGATCTTATTCGCTGCAGTTGTCTATGACCGCTGGGTGTAACCGGTTATTACACCTGGCTCAGTGGGGATGGACGCCATTTCTAGCACTAGACGAATCCCCCAGGACTCTCGGGCACAGGAGCTGGTTGATAATACAAGGACATACATGGAAGCGATACCTGAGCTGAGCTTGTAGGGGCTGGGAATCTCAGAAACGCATGCTGGCCCTGGCCTTACACTATCCATCTCCAAATCTGCGATTGTGTGGGGAAGGGAGAGGGAAGATACATGAGATCATGAAGGATAATGAACATGAAGAAAAGATGGAAAATAGATTGAGGGCATGACAGTGATGAGGACATCCTGACCATGTGATACTATGGTGGTGTGATGGGACCCGTGCACAGAAAATATGTGGCCACCGCTGCAGAACGTCGGCTATGAGCACTAAGGCCTTGGTTCCCCATCACTGCCCGTGTAACAATCCCATGGGCACTGCAGACAATGTACAGTGTATCAGGAGAGGGGGACTAATGATCACAGTCATTGCTGTGTATAATGAGAGCGATCCACTGCCCACATCAATGATTGGGGCTCTTTAGGGTACGATTGGGGCTCTTTAGGGTACGACTGCTGCTATGTCCGAGTGCAGTCTGCAGGGTCTACAAGGCTACACTGGGGTCTTTGTGTGTCAGAAACTGCAATATTCTGGATCCAACATCTTGACACATGAGGTGGCTTGCAGGAATATTCTATAAGCAGTCAGCCATGTAGCCTGCTCCCGATCCTATATTCTGGCTCCTACCTCTTAATGTCCCCTGTATAGCAGTAGCCTGCCGCAGACCTTACCCTGTATACTGTAGCAAATGCATTATAGAGAAAGGGAAGGGAGAAAAAGAAGACATGGAACCGTACACGGGGGAAGTAGCTCCAGGACGCCGGCCTCATTCCGTGTGCAGGGGAGACTGGAGGGAACAGATCACAACAAAGGATTAAAAAGCAAACAAGCAAAGCACAACTTTATCCTTTCCTACTGTAGTTTTCCCTCAGAATCAGATCATTTACTGACATTAATGGAACAAGCAAAAGACAACACCCCGAAGAAACATCTAAAGACAACACAGAGGGACGGGACGACACTGCTCAGGAGCAAAACAACAGAACAGAAACAGCACAAATGTGTCCTGCAAGCAGCGGCGGGAGCGCTGCATTACCCGTGTTAGTACAATGAGATGAGAGACTGACAACACAACATGACACCGTCCAGGGCCCCGTATACACTACAGCTGAGAATCCACCCTGGGATCTCATCAGACGCTTAGCTGAAGTGGGAACAGCAAAAGGTTTCAGGAGAACTCTGCTGTCTGTACATCTGCAGCGACACATCCGGGGGAGGCAAACATATGCAAAGCTGAACACTCATCCCCTCAGGGTCCGATGAGCCTCCTGGTACCTGCTTCTCCTCCACAAACCAGGACATTTCCCTATTCTCAGAGAAATTCAGCAGCTTCCCTCTCCTACTCAATATTGGGGTCTCCTCGCTCGGGAGGTCATTGGTCTGGAAACCTGCATGCAGTTTGTTGTACTTGGCAGGAGATGGAAGGAGCAGTGTTTCCTTAACATTTCCCATTCATTTGTGCGCCTAACTCTGGACTTTGGCTAAAAAACCCTGCACCTGAGAACCCAAGCTTAATGCAGTTGGTGGGTCCAACATTTACAATCCTTGGTTTGTTGGGGAAACAAAAAAGGGAAATGTAAGCTTTCATAGCTCCCATCCAAATCAATCCCTCCAGATCAGCCTCATGCTAATGTGTTGTGTAATTTAGGATGACTGCTGAGCACTGTGTAGTGAGAACCATGCAAAAAGGAACACTCCCGTCAAGAAGACAGATTGATCGCACGGTGCCAATTATTACCTTGTTTTGTAATTTTATTATTTTTGTGTTACAACTGGGGTCTACACTGTGTTCCAAATTATTATGCAAAAATTGTTTAGGAGTGATAAGGTAAGAATTTTTTTGTTTGTCAGTTAAACTCATTGATGGTGATGTGTGTCAGGGCTCTTTATATCACTGTAAGCAATTGCAGACACCTGTGCTAATTAGTTTGGCAGGTGTGTCCAATGAAAGGCAAGACTACTTAAGGGTGAGTTTCCACGGTCAGGAAACGCTGCGTGCTTGGCGCTGTGCGCTGGCGCAGCGCCAAACACGCAGCGTCCAGATGTTACAGCATAGTGGAGGGGATTTCAAGAAATCCCGTCTCCACTATGCGTAACAACACGCAGGCGGGAGACCTGCGTAAACGGACATGCGGCGCGTCTTTTCAGACCGCAGCCTGTCCTAGCGTGTTGCGGCGACAGTGCGTCGCCGCAACAGAATTTCACACAGGGCTATGTAGCCCTGCATTCTTTCCGGAGGTGTCCTGAACACCTCCGGAAGAAGCGCGCGTCAGAAAGGGGGCGGGGCTTAGACGGAGCGGAATTTCCGCTCCGTCCAAAGCGCTGTGGTTCCGGACCGTGGAACCACAGCCTAAGAAGGCTGTCCCACATTATTAAGCAGCCTACATTTTCTGCCAAAACGGGAAAGAAAAAGGATGTGTCGGCTGCTGAGAAGCAACAAATTGTGGAGTGTTTAGGTCAAGGCATGACTACAATCAACATTGCCAAGACACTTCATCGTGATCATCACACAATCAAGAAGTATGTAGCTGATTCACAGTACACACGTGTGCGTGCTGATAAGGGAAAATTGAGGACTCTTTCCTACAGGCAATTACGTCAGGTTAAAAGAGCAGCGGCAAAAGACGGATTTTGGTAAGAACTTACCTGTAAAATCCTTTTCAGCGAAGGAAGGAAAGGAGACACACTAGTTCATAACTAGTGGGTAGGCGGAGCCCCAGATAGGATTGACACCTCAGATTAAAAAGAGTGTTGACCGGCCCCTCCAGCTCGGGCTCCTCCTACTCAGCTCTCCAGTTGTACACAAGCTTAAGGAAGAGCAATATCACCAGCGGAGCAACATAACCCCTTCTGAAGGACTTCAGAGAAAAAACATAAGAGTACAGGTTATGCATGCATGTAGACAAAAAAAATCACACAGTTCCAGGTACTACTCACTGAACCTGACTACTGCGATAAGCTGGCAATGCTGGAACAGAGCCGTAGCGCGTCGACCTCAGCCCAGAAAATCGCTATCAGAGAAGGGTTACGCTGCATCTGTAATACAACAACACACTTCTGCCATGGGAGGGAGCTGTGTCTCCTTTCCTTCCTTCGCTGAAAAGGATTTTACAGGTAAGTTCTTACCAAAATCCGTCTTTCAGCTGCAGATGGAAGGAAAGGAGACACACTAGTTCATAACTAGTGGGACGTCCCAAAGCAGTCCAGAAATTAGGGTGGGAAAAAACCAAATGAGGCAGAAACCCATCAACCTAGATAAATGCGCAACAGGCGCCAAATACAAGTTAACTAAAACTTAAAATACCGCTGCCTGCAGGACCCTATGTCCTAAGGCCGCATCAGCGGAAGCACTGACGTCCACCTTATAAAACTTTGTAAATGTGTGGACGGAGCGCCAGGTCGCCGCTCGGCAGAGCTGAGCTGCCGAAGCCCCTTGATGAAAGGCCCACGATGAAGCCACAGCCCTCGTGGAGTGAGCTCGAATCTTAATCGGGCAAGGTTCGCCTTTAAGACGGTAAGCCTCCAAAATGGCTGACCGAATCCAACGAGCTATAGAAACCTTGGAAGCTCGTTGACCACGCCTGCGACCTGCTGGAATCACAAACAGAGAATCTGACTTCCTAAAACCTTGAGTAACAGACAAATAGAACTTCAAGGTCCGCACTAAATCCAATTTGTGCAAGTCCCGTTCCTTTGCATTCCTTGGGCCCGGGCAAAGCGAGTGCAATACAATATCCTGGTTAACATGAAATTGCGACACCACCTTAGGTAGAAAGTCGCCCCGTGTGCAAAGCACTACTCGATCCGGGTAAAAATCCAGGAAAGGAAGCGAGCAGGAAAGAGCTGCCAACTCAGAAACCCTTCTTAAAGAGGTTACCGCCACTAAGAAGGCAATCTTCCAAGAAATTAAAGAAAGGCTAGCAGAACCCGTAGGCTCAAAAGGTACATGCTGAAGAGCCTCCAAGACAAGGTTGAGCCGCCAAGGAGACACAGACGCCTTCCGCGGTGGAAACTGACGGTTACTCCGCGAAAAAAGGAACGTACGTCCCTAAACGAGGCGATAGCCTTCCGAAACAGCAAGGACAGGGCAGAAACCTGGCCTTTCAGAGTGCTAACTGCCAAACCTTTTGACCAGCCCGTACTGCAGCAAAGCCAACAAATTGGGAATGGAAAAAATCCTCGGATTCATTGAAGAACCCGAACACCACGAAAAGAAGGCTTCCCAAGTCTTGTGATAAATCTTAGTAGTAGCCGGACCTCTGGCAGCTCGCAGAGTGCAATGACTTCGACTGAAAAACCTCTACGAGTCAATATTTCGGTCTCAAGAGCCACGCCGTCAAACGCAGAGACTTCAAGTCCGGATGACGAACGGGCCCCTGGGTTAACAGGTCCGGGGAGGAGGAAGTGGGAATGGCGGTGCCGCCAAAAGCGACACCAGTGTCGAGAACCACGTCCTCCTTGGCCAATCCGGGGCTATCAACATAGCCGGAATTCTCTCCAGGCTGATCCGACGCAGCACCAGAGGAAGTAAAGATATCGGCGGAAACACATAGGCTAGCTCGAAATGGTCCCACGGAGCCACCAGAGCAACCACCGCCACAGCCTTTCGGGTCCTTGTACCTGGACATGAAAGTCGGTAGTTTGGCATTGAACCTGGATGCCATCAAATCCACTTGGGGAGTTCCCCAACGGGAGCACAGCAGTGCAAAAATTTCCAGATGAAGACTCCATTCTCCAGGATCCATCTTCTTGCGACTGAGGAAGTCCGCCGTGGTATTCTGGACTCCTGGAATGTGAATCGCAGAGATGGCTGGAACCCTGGTCTCGGCCAATAACAGAATCCGAGACACCTCCATCATGAGCCTGGAGCTCCTTGTCCCGCCTTGGTGGTTGATATACACGACCGCCGTCGCGTTGTCTGTCTGCACTCGGACTGGCAGACCGCTCAAAGGGAGCGTCCAGTGTTGGAGGCAAAAGAAAAAATTGCCCTCAATTCCAGGATGTTGATCGGTAGAACAGACTCTTCCGATGACCATACTCCCTGGATCCAAAGATCGTTCCAGACACCCCCCCCCAGCCCGTCAGGCTGGCATCGGTGGTTATGACCGACCACCTCGGAGGGAGGAAAGATTTCCCCAGGGATAACGCTCCTGGACATAACCACCATCCTAGGGATTCTCGCACCCTGTGAGAGATGATGACGCTGCAATCCAGAGAAGCTTGCGATCGATCCCAACGACTCAGAATGAGCCTTTGGAGGGCCCTGGGATGAAATTGGTCAAACGGAAGTGCCTCCATGGACGACAAACCCAGAAGGCGCATACACTTCCGAAAGGACATTGCTGTCGCAGACCTCATAATCTGTACATGTCGAAAGAGACATGCCCGCTTGTCTGGAGGAAGGGACACCACCGTCCGTACCGTGTCGAAATGCATTCCCAAAAACAGGATTGACTTCCAGAGACGACTTCTCCCAATTGACCAGCCACCCGAAATCCTCCAGGAGCTGAAGGGATAGATTGCGAGTCGTCCCCGCCTCCTCCTTTGAGGACGCCACAATCAGAAGGTCGTCCAGGTAGGGAAATCGTAACCCCGTCTTCGAAGAATTGCCATGAGGGGCGCTAGAATGTTTGTAAAAACTCTGGGCGCCGAGGCCAAGCCGAATGGCAGAGCCACAAACTGGTAATGGTCCTGACCTATGGCAAAACGAAGGAAGCGCCGTGAGCCCTTCCGACGGGAACATGCAAATAAACGTCGCGAATGTCGATTGACCAAAAAGACGTTCTGCGACAGGACTGCCACAACGGAGCGAAGTGACTCCATGCGGAATTTTCGGGATGTAAACATGCCGATTCAATCTTTGAAATCCAAAATAGGGCGAAATTTGTCCTCCTTTTTGGGGACCACAAAGAGGTTGGAATAAGAATCCTCTTCCCCGGTCCTCTGCGGAACCGGTATCACCACACCCTTCTGCAGAAGGGAATCGACCTCTCGTAGTAGAGTGGCAAATAGCTCGGCTCTGACGGAATGCGAGATTGGCAAAACCTGTCCGGGGGTCGAGAAAGAAACTCTATGAAGTAGCCTGCCAACACAACCTGTGTCACCCAGGCGTCCGACACACGGGAAACCCAAGTCGGTTTGAATTGGAGTAAACGACCCTCCACTCGAGAGCGCTCGAGTGAGACCCAGACGTCAGACCGCTTTAGCGGGTTTTTTGCCAGCTTCTGTCTTAATGGAAGTTCTGTTTCCAGGGTATGCGGAATTTCTGAGAATTCCCCCCTTTTTTTTAAAAAAAGAAGGAACGACACAAACCCCCAGAGGGTTGACCGGATCATCCCCTGGACCGAAAGGACCGCCGACAACTACCGGCACTAGTCCTGCCAGACGCAGAAGTCACAGCTCTGCGCTGCGGTAAAGCTGTTTCTTTTGCCTCAGAAATCAGCTCTGTGAGGTCAGATTCAAATAGCTGACCACCTTGTAAGCTAAAGATAACAAACCCTGCTTGGAAACCGCGTTCCACTGTCTAAGCCACAGTGCTCTTCTAACTGTGACTGCCGAGGATTGCGCCCTGGATAGCAGTGACGCAGAATCCTTCAACTTGAAAAGCCCATCTATCTCGATAGAGGGGATCCATCTTGTCACGCCGTCCGTAGACGGTCCAAACGGCTCAGGGAAACTTTAAAGTACACATAGATCCTTAATACTGAATCCATGACCCGCGGCCTCGCAGATGGATATTGTTGCCATCTCCAGCAGGTCCTGCAGACTCGCCTTCCTTTACCAGGATAAAGGGACATTCACTTCAGGAGATCCAATTAACAATCAATTCCGTAGAAAACGGATACAGATTGTAAAGCCGTCGCGACCTATGCGACTCCTGAAACATCCGGGCCGACTTACCAGGACGCCTAGTTACCTCTCTCTGGTAACTGTAACGCCCTCATGGCTCCAATAGTACGTCCATGAGAGAGGCAGAGTGTCCCTGCCGATCCTCCTTGTCCGAAACGGACATCTTCGCTACGCGAGAAGGAAGGCACCGATTTGTGTCGCTTCCTTGAGAGGATCTAGCTGACACTCCATAATCTAGAAGGTCAGACAGGCCATCATAGAAACTAGCGAGGGCCATTTTGACACCACTGGAACCTCCGACTGCTGCGCATAACGCCGTCGGGGTCTGCGTGTCAGATTGACATGTCCTTGCACAGTATATGGCAGGTTAAACCTGTCAGTAACTAGAACAGTGTGTTTCTTAAAGAAAAACAATCGCTGAAGGGTTAAAGCTCTTAAAGAGAGAGCTACCCCAGCATTAAGAGTTAACCGCCTAAGAAGGGGTTAAAGTAGCAGACTCCCCACAACCTTGATAATGAAAAAGTTGTGCAAGCCCCAAGTGCCTCTTATAAGGCAGCAGCTGCAGGACAGCTTTTTATGCCACACTAACAGAAAAACGTTCCACAAGATCGCTAAAAATTGCGCTGTTTTGTATATCGCAATGACCGCCAAAGTTGTTAAGGAGATCGCTAACCGCTTATGCGATGTTAATGAGATCGCCCAGATTGGCAGCTACTAGCGACATTAAAAAAAATGATCACACAAACGATTGCATTAGTATGCGTCGTTATCAGGATCGTTAGTGGGAACGTATAGTGGCAGTATTAAATCGCAGACTCCCCACAAACTCTTTATTATTATTGAAAAGAGTGTGCGAGCCCCTTATGCGATAACAGCCGCAGGACAGCGCAGTCTGTCACTCATTAGTGCCCCAGAAGACGCCCGCGCTGTGGGGGTGAAGGGGTTAAGCTTCTGCCTGCGAGCTAGAAGCGACTCACCCAGCTGGTAACAGTGTAACATCTTGCCGGGAGGGGAGGAGGGAGAAGAGCCAGAAGAAGCTTTCAGCCTGCTTCTTTAATGGCCGCCGCGCTGTGCCTCCGTGTGCTCCATGAGGGAAGCCGGAAATGGAGACAGCAGTAAAGCGCGCGCTCAGAGCGGCGCGAAAATTCAAATAAAAAGGCGCGCACTCCTCTCCTATGTCCTGCAGGCATCCACCTGCGGACAAAAAACACAGTCACCGACATGTAATGTACAGCGGCTGCCGCAGCAGTCGCTTGAGCACTCACACACACATTAATAAAAATGCATGGTACTCACCAGCCGAAGCGCCACAGGGACCCCCAGGGGTTTCTGGCGCTATGCCCATGCTTCCCCCCAGGGCGGGGAACGCAGTGACCCAGATGCGTGGTTTGCGCCCCCGCCAGGGAAGCCATCCTCATCCCCCAGGGCCGGCAGGGTTCTGCAGGGACCACCATTAGGGTAATACAGATCCGCCAAGGGAGAGGTGGGGGTCCAGCAGCGCTGAGACCCCTGAGACCTCTAGAACACATTTGGTGATCCAAGTCTCTTGTCCGATAAAAAATAATAAAATCTTCTGAGGAGCTGCTTCCAGCAGCGACTATCCTCTGAGACCTCAAATTGTAAACTGGAGAGCTGAGTAGGAGGAGCCCGAGCTGGAGGGGCCGGTCAACACTCTTTTTAATCTGAGGTGTCAATCCTATCTGGGGCTCCGCCTACCCACTAGTTATGAACTAGTGTGTCTCCTTTCCTTCCATCTGCAGCTGAAAAAGCCTTGTCATAGCAGCAGACAAGTTTTTGAAGCTGCTGGTGCCTCCAACGTCCCCCGAACAACAAGATGCAGGGTTCTTCAGAGGTTTGCAGCTGTGCGTAAGCCATCCTGTCGACCTCCTCTATCCACTGCACACAAGCAAAAACGGCTCCAGTGGGCCAAACAATACATGAAGACTGACTTCAAAACTGTTTTGTTCACCGATGAGTGCCGTGCAACGCTCGATGGTCCAGATGGATGGAGTGGAGGATGGCTGGTTGATGGACACCCCATGCAAACACGGCTACGGCGCCAACAAGGAGGAGGTGGAGTAATGTTTTGGGCTGGAATCATGGGGAGAGAGATTGTCAGCCCCTTTAGTGTATAGTGTTATGCTGCACATAACACATCTGCATCTCTGGCTGCTATGGGCATAAAAGGGGACAAACTTATGGTGTGGCCCCCATGCTCCCCTGACCTCAACCCCATTGAGAACCTCTGGAGCATCATCAAATGGAGTGTCTATGATGGCGGGAGGCAGTTCACATCTAAGCAACTGCTCGGGGAGGGTATTCTGTCCTCATGCAAAACAATTGAAGCAGAAACCATCCAAAACCTGACAAATTCAATGGACGAGAGAGTTCAGAAGCTCCTTTCGAACAAGGGGTCCTATGTGCAAATGTAACATCACCTAGAATAAAGTTTTGAGTTAAAAACTGTTTGATTTCAGTTTGTAATAACCTGCTAATGCTTATAATTTCAAAAATGACCATTTTTTTGTTCTTTATTAAAATGAAAAGGTTGAAAACTATGCTGTGCATAATAATTTGGAACATGCATTTTGAGTGCAGTTTGAGTGTTTTATTTTTTTAAAAATATACTGTTATCATAGGCAGTTTGTACAAAAACCTTTCAATTGTACTCTAAGGCTAAGTGCACACGTTCAGGATTATTTGCGTTTTTTTAGCGGGGAAAAAACACGTCAAAAACGCATGATTTAAGCATCCTATCATTTAGAATGAATTCCGCAATTTTTGTGCACATGGTGCGTTTTTTTCCGCAAAAAAAACTCATCTCGGAAAAAGAATCAACATGTTCATTAATTTCGCTGAATTCTACCGTTTTTCCTGCTATATTATTGATCTAGAAAGTTCAGGAAAAAATCGCGGTAAAAAGTGCAAAATCCGCACAAAAAAACGCGAAAAAAGCGTGTGTTTTTACCGCGGAAAAAGTCCGTTTTTGCGCAGGAAAATTCTGCAAACATTCCTGAACGTGTGCACATAGCCTAATAGTTATTTGACTGGAAAACTACAATGACTGAAATTCATATAGGTAATTTGGGAAAATCTGAGAAAATATTATTTGCATAATAATTTGGAACACAGTGTACTCAGAGGGCAGGAGACTTGTTCCAGAAATTTCTGCGTCTGGCCCATTCTTCTGAAAAGGAATTGCAGAATCTAACCAATTCACATGTACAAAAAATATTTTGTTACAAAAAAAATAAAAAAAATAAATCTGCTTTGTGAATACACCCTAACCTGCTGCTAGTGAACCCAAACATCCCTGTTTTAGCTCACAGGTGAAAAACACATCCATACCGGGTGAAGAGTAACCCTGCCCAGCACGCTCGCTATCTGAACGTGCTCGGGATTTGCATGCTATTCAATACCACGTGCAGTTGACCAGACACGCTCTTTGTGGCCACAACACAAATGAGCAGTCTGTCCAGTTAAGGGACTTTAGATGTAGAGGGTTGAGATGCTGGTGAAAAATGTATCTGAAGTATCTCATGCACGGTTATCACAGTTTTCAGAGCAGTAGCACTTTTCCCAGGTTCAGCACACTTACTAGTTTTTTAAAAATGGCCAACAAATCAAAACCTTCAGCACAACAGGAAAGCTGGAAAACCTCATTAGACAAGAGCGACTTGGAAACACTGGTTGTGTGAGATCAAGTTACAGAATCATGCCACAATATGTGTGCAGCCTGTCTGCGCCTTCTTGGCAGGCCACAATATATGTGCAGCATGTCTGCGCCTTCTTGGCAGGCCACAATATGTGTGCAGCCTGTCTGCGCCTTCTTGGCAGGCCACAATATGTGTGCAGCCTGTCTGCGCCTTCTTGGCAGGCCACAATATATGTGCAGCATGTCTGCGCCTTCTTGGCAGGCCACAATATGTGTGCAGCGTGTCTGCGCCTTCATGGCAGGCCACAAAATGTGTGCAGCATGTCTGCGCCTTCATGGCAGGCCACAAAATGTGTGCAGCGTGTCTGCGCCTTCTTGGCAGGCCACAAAATGTGTGCAGCGTGTCTGCGCCTTCTTGGCAGGCCACAATATGTGTGCAGCATGTCTGCGCCTTCATGGCAGGCCACAATATATGTGCAGCATGTCTGCGCCTTCTTGGCAGGCCACAATATGTGTGCAGCCTGTCTGCGCCTTCTTGGCAGGCCACAAAATGTGTGCAGCATGTCTGCGCCTTCTTGGCAGGCCACAATATGTGTGCAGCATGTCTGCGCCTTCTTGGCAGGCCACAATATGTGGTGCAGCCTGTCTGCGCCTTCTTGGCAGGCCACAATATGTGTGCAGCCTGTCTGCGCTTTCTTGGCAGGCCACAATATGTGTGCAGCATGTCTGCACCTTCTTGGCAGGCCACAATATGTGTGCAGCATGTCTGCGCCTTACTGGCAGCCACAATATGTGTGCAGCGTGTCTGCGCCTTCTTGGCAGGCCACAATATGTGTGCAGCCTGTCTGCGCCTTCTTGGCAGGCCACAATATGTGTGCAGCATGTCTGCACCTTCTTGGCAGGCCACAATATGTGTGCAGCATGTCTGCGCCTTCTTGGCAGGCCACAATATGTGTGCAGCGTGTCTGCGCCTTCTTGGCAGGCCACAATATGTGTGCAGCTGTCTGCGCCTTCTTGGCAGGCCACAATATGTGTGCAGCATGTCTGCGCCTTCTTGGCAGGCCACAATATGTGTGCAGCATGTCTGCACCTTCTTGGCAGGCCACAATATGTGTGCAGCATGTCTGCGCCTTCTTGGCAGGCCACAATATGTGTGCAGCATGTCTGCCCTTCTTGGCAGGCCACAATATGTGTGCAGCATGTCTGCGCTTCTTGGCAGGCCACAATATGTGTGCAGCATGTCTTGCATCTTCTTGGCAGGCCACAATATGTGTGCAGCATGTCTGTGCCTTCTTGGCAGGCCACAATATGTGTGCAGCATGTCTGCACCTTCTTGGCAGGCCACAATATGTGTGCAGCATGTCTGTGCCTTACTGGCAAGCCACAATATGTGTGCAGCGTGTCTGCGCCTTCTGGCAGGCCACAATATGTGTGCAGCATGTCTGCGCCTTCTTGGCAGGCCACAATATGTGTGCAGCATGTCTGCACCTTCTTGGCAGGCCACAATATGTGTGCAGCATGTCTGTGCCTTACTGGCAAGCCACAATATGTGTGCAGCCTGTCTGTGCCTTCTTGGCAGGCCACAATATGTGTGCAGCGTGTCTGCGCCTTCTTGGCAGGCCACAATATGTGTGCAGCATGTCTGCACCTTCTTGGCAGGCCACAATATGTGTGCAGCATGTCTGCGCCTTACTGGCAAGCCACAATATGTGTGCAGCGTGTCTGCGCCTTCTTGGCAGGCCACAATATGTGTGCAGCCTGTCTGCGCTTTCTTTGCAGGCCACAATATGTGTGCAGCATGTCTGCACCTTCTTGGCAGGCCACAATATGTGTGCAGCCTGTCTGCGCCTTCCTGGCAGGCCACAATATGTGTGCAGCATGTCTGCACCTTCTTGGCAGGCCACAATATGTGTGCAGCATGTCTGCGCCTTCTTGGCAGGCCACAGTATGTGTGCGCATCCGAGTGCGAAAATCCATGTGTGATCCGACCGGGAGGGGAACGTGGGTGCTGTTTAAATCAACAGATGGCCCAGTATGCCCACTGAAAATAGTCAAAAGTTATGCAGTTGTAAGACACAAAGGCAGATCTTTTCTATCTCATACAGAAGGGTCCCCTCTTACCAGGTAATTTCAGACAATTTTCGCATCATGTTTAAAAAAATCCGGGGCTAATCCTAAGGAATACGGGACGCATTCTTTTCACATCGGGGCAGCCACTGAAGCAGCTAGAGCAGGAGTATCAAAGGCCGAGGTGCAGAGAATGGGTCGATGGAAATCCGAATGCTTCGCTAGATACATAAGACCTGATTTGCTGAAGCAACACATTTTATCTCTTTCAGGAGTTGAAGTTTGGGTTTTAGGACATTCGCATGTCTATTGGGCGGAAAAAGAGGGCCGAGCTGCGGCCTAGTGGAAAAAGTCTAGGCTTCCCGGGTCTAGAAGTCAACTAGAGAGGGATAAGAGGCCTCCAACGGCGGCAGGTGTTCCAAGAGATGGTTGACATCTCCAGGAGGGCTAAACGCCCGGTGATAATGGGGTTACATGTTGGTGGTAACGATCTTGGCAAGAGTAAAATCACTGATCTGTACAAATGGATGACAACGGACATTGAGCGTTTTGCCTGTTTATTTGAGGATATAGTACTGGTGTGGTCACAAATGATACCACGAGCCGTCTGGCGGGGCGCAAGAGATGAAAATCCAAAGAGCGATTAAGAAAAAAGTTCAACGCGCGGCTGGCAAAATTCGTGTGGAAAAAATGTGGTACTGTGGTGCGTCATCACCAGTAGGAAGGAGACAACACGGCATTACTAAGACTGGACGGCATTCACCTGACGGACATTGGCCTAGATATATTTTTGTCTGGCTTGCAGGATGGGGTTGAACAGGCCCTAATGGTCATGGGGGGAGGGGTCGGAGTCCTGTGTAGGTCATACACAGGTTCCTACGTGGCGGATTAGCAGGAGGGCAAAGGTTCGTGACCGCTCGTTGGCCAAATCGCCTGTCGATCACGGACAGGATCTCAGCCATGAGCCGCCGTTACGAAATGTAATTGCCCTTCTCTGCATTGGTAATTAATAAACTGTGACCGACCTGTTCAACCCATTCAGGCCTGGCTGTGTATTCTTTACGGGATTGAAGGGAAGGGGGGTGAAGGCACTGTTTAGGACACACAGGTCTCCCCAGTCTATGTGTGCAGCCTGTCTGCGCCTTCTCGGCAGGTCACAATATGTGTGCAGAGTGGCTGCGCCTTCCTGACAGGCCACAATTTGTGTGCAGCGTGTATGCGCCTTCTTGGCAGGCCACAATATGTGTGCAGCCTGTCTGTGCCTTCTTGGCAGGCCACAAAATGTGTGCAGCCTGTCAGCACCTTCTTGGCAAGCCACAATATGTGTGCAGCCTGTCTGCGCCTGCTTGGCAGGCCACAATATGTCTACAGTGCATCTGCGCCTTCTTGGCAGGCCACAATATGTGTGCGGCTTGTCTGCGCCTTCTCGGCAGGCCACAAATGTGTGCAGCCTGTCTGCGCCTTCTCGGCAGGCGACAAAATGTGTGCAGCTTGTCTGCGCCTTCTCGGCAGGCGACAAAATGTGTGCAGCCTGTCTGCGCCTTCTCGACAGGCGACAAAATGTGTGCAGCCTGTCTGCGACTTCTTGGCAGACAACAGTATTGTGCGGCGTGTCTGGCCTTCTGGTAGTCCACAATATGTATGCAGCGTATCTGCGCCTTCTTGGCAGGCCACAATATGTGTGCAGCCTGTCTGCGCCTTCTTGGCAGGCCACAATATATGTGCAGCATGTCTGCGCCTTCTTGGCGGCCACATATGTGTGCAGCCTGTCTGCGCCTTCTTGGCAGGCCACAATATGTGTGCAGCCTGTCTGCGCCTTCTTGGCAGGCCACAATATATGTGCAGCATGTCTGCGCCTTCTTGGCAGGCCACAATATGTGTGCAGCGTGTCTGCGCCTTCATGGCAGGCCACAAAATGTGTGCAGCGTGTCTGCGCCTTCTTGCAGGCCACAATATGTGTGCAGCATGTCTGCGCCTTCATGGCAGGCCACAATATGTGCAGCATGTCTGCGCCTTCTTGGCAGGCCACAATATGTGGTGCAGCCTGTCTGCGCCTTCTTGGCAGGCCACAAAATGTGTGCAGCATGTCTGCGCCTTCTTGGCAGGCCACAATATGTGTGCAGCATGTCTGCGCCTTCTTGGCAGGCCACAATATGTGGTGCAGCCTGTCTGCGCCTTCTTGGCAGGCCACAATATGTGTGCAGCCTGTCTGCGCTTTCTTGGCAGGCCACAATATGTGTGCAGCATGTCTGCACCTTCTTGGCAGGCCACAATATGTGTGCAGCATGTCTCGCCTTACTGGCAAGCCACAATATGTGTGCAGCGTGTCTGCGCCTTCTTGGCAGCCACAATATGTGTGCAGCATGTCTGCGCCTTCTTGGCAGGCCACAATATGTATGCAGCCTGTCTGCGCCTTCTTGGCAGGCCACAATATGTGTGCAGCCTGTCTGCGCCTTCTTGGCAGGCCACAATATGTGTGCAGCATGTCTGCACTTCTTGGCAGGCCACAATATGTGTGCAGCATGTCTGCGCCTTACTGGCAAGCCACAATATGTGTGCAGCCTGTCTGCGCCTTCTTGGCAGGCCACAATATGTGTGCAGCCTGTCTGCGCCTTCTTGGCAGGCCACAATATGTGTGCAGCATGTCTGCACTTTCTTGGCAGGCCACAATATGTGTGCAGCATGTCTGCGCCTTACTGGCAAGCCACAATATGTGTGCAGCGTGTCTGCGCCTTCTTGGCAGGCCACAATATGTGTGCAGCCTGTCTGCGCCTTCTTGGCAGGCCACAATATGTATGCAGCATGTCTGCACCTTCTTGGCAGGCCACAATATGTGTGCAGCATGTCTGCACCTTCTTGGCAGGCCACAATATGTGTGCAGCATGTCTGCGCCTTACTGGCAAGCCACAATATGTGTGCAGCGTGTCTGCGCCTTCTTGGCAGGCCACAATATGTGTGCAGCATGTCTGCGCTTCTTGGCAGGCCACAATATGTGTGCAGCATGTCTGCATCTTCTTGGCAGGCCACAATATGTGTGCAGCATGTCTGTGCCTTCTTGGCAGGCCACAATATGTGTGCAGCATGTCTACACCTTCTTGGCAGGCCACAATATGTGTGCAGCATGTCTGTGCCTTACTGGCAAGCCACAATATGTTGCAGCGTGTCTGCGCCTTCTTGGCAGGCCACAATATGTGTGCAGCATGTCTGCGCCTTCTTGGCAGGCCACAATATGTGTGCAGCATGTCTGCACCTTCTTGGCAGGCCACAATATGTGTGCAGCATGTCTGGCCTTACTGGCAAGCCACAATATGTGTGCAGCCTGTCTGTGCCTTCTTGGCAGGCCACAATATGTGTGCAGCGTGTCTGCGCCTTCTTGGCAGGCCACAATATGTGTGCAGCATGTCTGCACCTTCTTGGCAGGCCACAATATGTGTGCAGCATGTCTGCGCCTTACTGGCAAGCCACAATATGTGTGCAGCGTGTCTGCGCCTTCTTGGCAGGCCACAATATGTGTGCAGCCTGTCTGCGCTTTCTTTGCAGGCCACAATATGTGTGCAGCATGTCTGCACCTTCTTGGCAGGCCACAATATGTGTGCAGCCTGTCTGCGCCTTCTGGCAGGCCACAATATGTGTGCAGCATGTCTGCACCTTCTTGGCAGGCCACAATATGTGTGCAGCATGTCTGCGCCTTCTTGGCAGGCCACAGTATGTGTGCGCATCCGAGTGCGAAAATCCATGTGTGATCCGACCGGGAGGGAACGTGGGTGCTGTTTAAATCAACAGATGGCCCAGTATGCCCACTGAAAATAGTCAAAAGTTATGCAGTTGTAAGACACAAAGGCAGATCTTTTCTATCTCATACAGAAGGGTCCCCTCTTACCAGGTAATTTCAGACAATTTTCGCATCATGTTTAAAAAAATCCGGGGCTAATCCTAAGGAATACGGGACGCATTCTTTTCACATCGGGGCAGCCACTGAAGCAGCTAGAGCAGGAGTATCAAAGGCCGAGGTGCAGAGAATGGGTCGATGGAAATCCGAATGCTTCGCTAGATACATAAGACCTGATTTGCTGAAGCAACACATTTTATCTCTTTCAGGAGTTGAAGTTTGGGTTTTAGGACATTCGCATGTCTATTGGGCGGAAAAGAGGGCCGAGCTGCGGCCTAGTGGAAAAAGTCTAGGCTTCCCGGGTCTAGAAGTCAACTAGAGAGGGATAAGAGGCCTCCAACGGCGGCAGGTGTTCCAAGAGATGGTTGACATCTCCAGGAGGGCTAAACGCCCGGTGATAATGGGGTTACATGTTGGTGGTAACGATCTTGGCAAGAGTAAAATCACTGATCTGTACAAATGGATGACAACGGACATTGAGCGTTTTGCCTGTTTATTTGAGGATATAGTACTGGTGTGGTCACAAATGATACCACGAGCCGTCTGGCGGGGCGCAAGAGATGAAAATCCAAAGAGCGATTAAGAAAAAAGTTCAACGCGCGGCTGGCAAAATTCGTGTGGAAAAAATGTGGTACTGTGGTGCGTCATCACCAGTAGGAAGGAGACAACACGGCATTACTAAGACTGGACGGCATTCACCTGACGGACATTGGCCTAGATATATTTTTGTCTGGCTTGCAGGATGGGTTGAACAGGCCCTAATGGTCATGGGGGGAGGGGTCGGAGTCCTGTGTAGGTCATACACAGGTTCCTACGTGGCGGATTAGCAGGAGGGCAAAGGTTCGTGACCGCTCGTTGGCCAAATCGCCTGTCGATCACGGACAGGATCTCAGCCATGAGCCGCCGTTACGAAATGTAATTGCCCTTCTCTGCATTGGTAATTAATAAACTGTGACCGACCTGTTCAACCCATTCAGGCCTGGCTGTGTATTCTTTACGGGATTGAAGGGAAGGGGGGGTGAAGGCACTGTTTAGGACACACAGGTCTCCCCAGTCTATGTGTGCAGCCTGTCTGCGCCTTCTCGGCAGGTCACAATATGTGTGCAGAGTGGCTGCGCCTTCCTGACAGGCCACAATTTGTGTGCAGCGTGTATGCGCCTTCTTGGCAGGCCACAATATGTGTGCAGCCTGTCTGTGCCTTCTTGGCAGGCCACAAAATGTGTGCAGCCTGTCAGCACCTTCTTGGCAAGCCACAATATGTGTGCAGCCTGTCTGCGCCTGCTTGGCAGGCCACAATATGTCTACAGTGCATCTGCGCCTTCTTGGCAGGCCACAATATGTGTGCGGCTTGTCTGCGCCTTCTCGGCAGGCCACAAAATGTGTGCAGCCTGTCTGCGCCTTCTCGGCAGGCGACAAAATGTGTGCAGCTTGTCTGCGCCTTCTCGGCAGGCGACAAAATGTGTGCAGCCTGTCTGCGCCTTCTCGACAGGCGACAAAATGTGTGCAGCCTGTCTGCGACTTCTTGGCAGACAACAGTATGTGTGCGGCGTGTCTGCGCCTTCTTGGTAGTCCACAATATGTATGCAGCGTATCTGCGCCTTCTTGGCAGGCCACAATATGTGTGCAGCCTGTCTGCGCCTTCTGGCAGGCCACAATATATGTGCAGCATGTCTGCGCCTTCTTGGCAGGCCACAATATGTGTGCAGCCTGTCTGCGCCTTCTTGGCAGGCCACAATATGTGTGCAGCCTGTCTGCGCCTTCTTGGCAGGCCACAATATATGTGCAGCATGTCTGCGCCTTCTTGGCAGGCCACAATATGTGTGCAGCGTGTCTGCGCCTTCATGGCAGGCCACAAAATGTGTGCAGCGTGTCTGCGCCTTCTTGGCAGGCCACAATATGTGTGCAGCATGTCTGCGCCTTCATGGCAGGCCACAATATATGTGCAGCATGTCTGCGCCTTCTTGGCAGGCCACAATATGTGGTGCAGCCTGTCTGCGCCTTCTTGGCAGGCCACAAAATGTGTGCAGCATGTCTGCGCCTTCTTGGCAGGCCACAATATGTGTGCAGCATGTCTGCGCCTTCTTGGCAGGCCACAATATGTGGTGCAGCCTGTCTGCGCCTTCTTGGCAGGCCACATTATGTGTGCAGCCTGTCTGCGCTTTCTTGGCAGGCCACAATATGTGTGCAGCATGTCTGCACCTTCTTGGCAGGCCACAATATGTGTGCAGCATGTCTGCGCCTTACTGGCAAGCCACAATATGTGTGCAGCGTGTCTGCGCCTTCTTGGCAGGCCACAATATGTGTGCAGCATGTCTGCGCCTTCTTGGCAGGCCACAATATGTATGCAGCCTGTCTGCGCCTTCTTGGCAGGCCACAATATGTGTGCAGCCTGTCTGCGCCTTCTGGCAGGCCACAATATGTGTGCAGCATGTCTGCACTTTCTTGGCAGGCCACAATATGTGTGCAGCATGTCTGCGCCTTACTGGCAAGCCACAATATGTGTGCAGCCTGTCTGCGCCTTCTTGGCAGGCCACAATATGTGTGCAGCCTGTCTGGCGCCTTCTTGGCAGGCCACAATATGTGTGCAGCATGTCTGCACTTTCTTGGCAGGCCACAATATGTGTGCAGCATGTCTGCGCCTTACTGGCAAGCCACAATATGTGTGCAGCGTGTCTGCGCCTTCTTGGCAGGCCACAATATGTTGGTGCAGCCTGTCTGCGCCTTCTTGGCAGGCCACAATATGTATGCAGCATGTCTGCACCTTCTTGGCAGGCCACAATATGTGTGCAGCATGTCTGCACCTTCTTGGCAGGCCACAATATGTGTGCAGCATGTCTGCGCCTTACTGGCAAGCCACAATATGTGTGCAGCGTGTCTGCGCCTTCTTGGCAGGCCACAATATGTGTGCAGCATGTCTGCGCTTTCTTGGCAGGCCACAATATGTGTGCAGCATGTCTGCATCTTCTTGGCAGGCCACAATATGTGTGCAGCATGTCTGTGCCTTCTTGGCAGGCCACAATATGTGTGCAGCATGTCTACACCTTCTTGGCAGGCCACAATTTATGTGTGCAGCATGTCTGTGCCTTACTGGCAAGCCACAATATGTGTGCAGCGTGTCTGCGCCTTCTTGGCAGGCCACAATATGTGTGCAGCATGTCTGCGCCTTCTTGGCAGGCCACAATATGTGTGCAGCATGTCTGCACCTTCTTGGCAGGCCACAATATGTGTGCAGCATGTCTGTGCCTTACTGGCAAGCCACAATATGTGTGCAGCCTGTCTGTGCCTTCTTGGCAGGCCACAATATGTGTGCAGCGTGTCTGCGCCTTCTTGGCAGGCCACAATATGTGTGCAGCATGTCTGCACCTTCTTGGCAGGCCACAATATGTGTGCAGCATGTCTGCGCCTTACTGGCAAGCCACAATATGTGTGCAGCGTGTCTGCGCCTTCTTGGCAGGCCACAATATGTGTGCAGCCTGTCTGCGCTTTCTTTGCAGGCCACAATATGTGTGCAGCATGTCTGCACCTTCTTGGCAGGCCACAATATGTGTGCAGCCTGTCTGCGCCTTCCTGGCAGGCCACAATATGTGTGCAGCATGTCTGCACCTTCTTGGCAGGCCACAATATGTGTGCAGCATGTCTGCGCCTTCTTGGCAGGCCACAGTATGTGTGCGCATCCGAGTGCGAAAATCCATGTGTGATCCGACCGGGAGGGGAACGTGGGTGCTGTTTAAATCAACAGATGGCCCAGTATGCCCACTGAAAATAGTCAAAAGTTATGCAGTTGTAAGACACAAAGGCAGATCTTTTCTATCTCATACAGAAGGGTCCCTCTTACCAGGTAATTTCAGACAATTTTCGCATCATGTTTAAAAAAATCCGGGGCTAATCCTAAGGAATACGGGACGCATTCTTTTCACATCGGGGCAGCCACTGAAGCAGCTAGAGCAGGAGTATCAAAGGCCGAGGTGCAGAGAATGGGTCGATGGAAATCCGAATGCTTCGCTAGATACATAAGACCTGATTTGCTGAAGCAACACATTTTATCTCTTTCAGGAGTTGAAGTTTGGGTTTTAGGACATTCGCATGTCTATTGGGCGGAAAAGAGGGCCGAGCTGCGGCCTAGTGGAAAAAGTCTAGGCTTCCCGGGTCTAGAAGTCAACTAGAGAGGGATAAGAGGCCTCCAACGGCGGCAGGTGTTCCAAGAGATGGTTGACATCTCCAGGAGGGCTAAACGCCCGGTGATAATGGGGTTACATGTTGGTGGTAACGATCTTGGCAAGAGTAAAATCACTGATCTGTACAAATGGATGACAACGGACATTGAGCGTTTTGCCTGTTTATTTGAGGATATAGTACTGGTGTGGTCACAAATGATACCACGAGCCGTCTGGCGGGGCGCAAGAGATGAAAATCCAAAGAGCGATTAAGAAAAAAGTTCAACGCGCGGCTGGCAAAATTCGTGTGGAAAAAATGTGGTACTGTGGTGCGTCATCACCAGTAGGAAGGAGACAACACGGCATTACTAAGACTGGACGGCATTCACCTGACGGACATTGGCCTAGATATATTTTTGTCTGGCTTGCAGGATGGGGTTGAACAGGCCCTAATGGTCATGGGGGGAGGGGTCGGAGTCCTGTGTAGGTCATACACAGGTTCCTACGTGGCGGATTAGCAGGAGGGCAAAGGTTCGTGACCGCTCGTTGGCCAAATCGCCTGTCGATCACGGACAGGATCTCAGCCATGAGCCGCCGTTACGAAATGTAATTGCCCTTCTCTGCATTGGTAATTAATAAACTGTGACCGACCTGTTCAACCCATTCAGGCCTGGCTGTGTATTCTTTACGGGATTGAAGGGAAGGGGGGGTGAAGGCACTGTTTAGGACACACAGGTCTCCCCAGTCTATGTGTGCAGCCTGTCTGCGCCTTCTCGGCAGGTCACAATATGTGTGCAGAGTGGCTGCGCCTTCCTGACAGGCCACAATTTGTGTGCAGCGTGTATGCGCCTTCTTGGCAGGCCACAATATGTGTGCAGCCTGTCTGTGCCTTCTTGGCAGGCCACAAAATGTGTGCAGCCTGTCAGCACCTTCTTGGCAAGCCACAATATGTGTGCAGCCTGTCTGCGCCTGCTTGGCAGGCCACAATATGTCTACAGTGCATCTGCGCCTTCTTGGCAGGCCACAATATGTGTGCGGCTTGTCTGCGCCTTCTCGGCAGGCCACAAAATGTGTGCAGCCTGTCTGCGCCTTCTCGGCAGGCGACAAAATGTGTGCAGCTTGTCTGCGCCTTCTCGGCAGGCGACAAAATGTGTGCAGCCTGTCTGCGCCTTCTCGACAGGCGACAAAATGTGTGCAGCCTGTCTGCGACTTCTTGGCAGACAACAGTATGTGTGCGGCGTGTCTGCGCCTTCTTGGTAGTCCACAATATGTATGCAGCGTATCTGCGCCTTCTTGGCAGGCCACAATATGTGTGCAGCCTGTCTGCGCCTTCTTGGCAGGCCACAATATATGTGCAGCATGTCTGCGCCTTCTTGGCAGGCCACAATATGTGTGCAGCCTGTCTGCGCCTTCTTGGCAGGCCACAATATGTGTGCAGCCTGTCTGCGCCTTCTTGGCAGGCCACAATATATGTGCAGCATGTCTGCGCCTTCTTGGCAGGCCACAATATGTGTGCAGCGTGTCTGCGCCTTCATGGCAGGCCACAAAATGTGTGCAGCGTGTCTGCGCCTTCTTGGCAGGCCACAATATGTGTGCAGCATGTCTGCGCCTTCATGGCAGGCCACAATATATGTGCAGCATGTCTGCGCCTTCTTGGCAGGCCACAATATGTGGTGCAGCCTGTCTGCGCCTTCTTGGCAGGCCACAAAATGTGTGCAGCATGTCTGCGCCTTCTTGGCAGGCCACAATATGTGTGCAGCATGTCTGCGCCTTCTTGGCAGGCCACAATATGTGGTGCAGCCTGTCTGCGCCTTCTTGGCAGGCCACAAAATGTGTGCAGCCTGTCTGCGACTTCTTGGCAGACAACAGTATGTGTGCGGCGTGTCTGCGTCTTCTTGGTAGTCCACAATATGTATGCAGCGTATCTGCGCCTTCTTGGCAGGCCACAATATGTATGCAGCATATCTGCGCCTTCTTGGCAGGCCACAATATGTGTGCAGGCCTGTTTGCACCTTCTCGGCAGGCCACAATACGTGTGCAGCATGTCTGCGCCTTCTTGGCAGGGCACAATATGTATGCAGCGTATCTGCGCCTTCTTGGCAGGCCACAATATGTGTGCAGCATGTCTGCACCTTCTTGGCAGGCCACAATATGTGTGCAGCGTATCTGCGCCTTCTTGGCAGGCAACAATATGTATGCAGCATATCTGCGCCTTCTTGGCAGGCCACAATATGTGTGCAGGCCTGTCTGCACCTTCTCGGCAGGCCACAATACGTGTGCAGCATGTTTGCGCCTTCTTGGCAGGCCACAGTACGTGAGCAGCATGTCTGCGCCTTCTCGGCAGGCCACAATATGTATGCAGCGTATCTGCACCTTCTTGGCAGGCCACAATATGTGTGCAGCCTGTCTGCGCCTTCTTGGCAGGCCACAATATGTGTGCAGCTTGTCTGACCCTTCATGGCAGGCCACAATATGTGTGCAGCCTGTCTGCCCTTCTTGGCAGGCAACAGTATGTGTGCGGCCTGTCTGCGCCTTCTCGGCAGGCCACAAAATGTGTGCAGCGTCCTGCACCTTCTTGGCAGGCCACAATATGTGTGCAGCGTGTCTGCGCCTCTCATTGGCAGGCCACAATATGTGTGCAGCCTGTCTGCGCCTTCTTGGCAGGCCACAATATGTGTGCAGCCTGTCTGCGCCTTCTTGGCAGGCCACAATATGTGTGCAGCCTGTCTGCGCCTTCTTGGCAGGCCACAATATGTGTGCAGCCTGTCTGCGCCTTCTTGGCAGGCCACAATATGTGTGCAGCATGTCTGCGCCTTCTTGGCAGGCCACAATATGTGGTGCAGCGTGTCTGCACCTTCTTGGCAGGCCACAATATGTGGTGCAGCCTGTCTTCCCCTTCTTGCCAGACAACAGTATGTGTGCGGCGTGTCTGCGCCTTCATGGCAGGCCACAATATGTGTGCAGCGTGTCTGCGCCTTCTTGGCAGGCCACAGTATGTGTGCAGCCTGTCTGCGCCTTCTTGGCAGGCCACAATATGTGTGCAGCCTGTCTGCGCCTTCTTGGCAGGCCACAATATGTGTGCAGCCTGTCTGCGCCTTCTTGGCAGGCCACAATATGTGTGCAGCCTGTCTGCGCCTTCTTGGCAGGCCACAATATGTATGCAGCCTGTCTGCGCCTTCTTGGCAGGGCACAATATGTGTGCAGCCTGTCTGCGCCTTCTTGGCAGGCCACAATATGTGTGCAGCCTGTCTGCGCCTTCTTGGCAGGCCACAATATGTGTGCAGCCTGTCTGCGCCTTCTTGGCAGGCCACAATATGTGTGCAGCCTGTCTGCGCCTTCTTGGCAGGCCACAATATGTGTGCAGCCTGTCAGCACCTTCTTGGCAAGCCACAATATGTGTGCAGCCTGTCTGCGCCTTCTTGGCAGGCCACAATATGTGTGCAGCCTGTCTGCGTCTTCTTGGCAGGCCACAATATGTGTGCAGCCTGTCAGCACCTTCTTGGCAAGCCACAATATGTGTGCAGCCTGTCAGCACCTTCTTGGCAGGCCACAATATGTGTGCAGCCTGTCAGCACCTTCTTGGCAAGCCACAATATGTGTGCAGCCTGTCAGCACCTTCTTGGCACGCCACAGTTTCATAGTAGGGATTTGCATATTACAGTCAGGTCTCATGAAGCCTCACGTGACTTACACGATTTAAGACAGCAAAATTGTGTTTAATGCGCTCCCTAAAAAAGCAAAATGAAGTATCAACTCTGACCACACTGAATCATTAGGACACAGCAATGCTACGTCACCATCTTGTCACACGACCAACCCTTGCCCTACAGTGACTTCTTCACTGATAGAAAGCAGAGATCTTGAAAACAGAACATGAAAGCTGAAACAAGTCAGAAAACTTAGATAACACTAACTCCAGTTTATGCCACTTGTCCCCGTCCAATACAACATACTTTTAATTCTGATGTACAAAGATTCAAGCGCCAAATCTAATCCCACATCAAGGCCAGGCTCTATACTAACGAGATGAAACATGGACTGGTAACTGCTTAATGGCGGGGGCCAGGACAACCACTCTAAAACGGTGCTACATCTACACCACATTCCCTGCTAACACTCAGGCTGGAGGTTGGACACCGCAAGATGATGTTTGTGATCTGTTAGGACTGTAGATTTGTAAGAACACACAACATCACACTACACCACAAACATACATGACTTGCGGTGGCAGCTCTGCTACATCTCGACACTTAGGAGTGTAGGACACCAACTGTCTGAAGACAGGACAGTGACGGACATGTTATAGGATAGGCGCAAAGGTGAGTTAATCCACAAAACACGACTGTTAGTTACATCTGCTACTCACCTGGTTTGGGTACAGAGTTGGTCATTGACTGGGGAACCTTATCATTGATTAATTCCACACATTCACTGGGGAAAAAGCCAACCTGTGGAAGAAAGGAGCATGTCAGCTGAGGCCATATGCACCAGGCCCTACATCTCCTAGCACAGATGTCTGAAAACAAGCTTATTAGCAGATTCAATAAGAACCAGCAGAATAGTGAGTGCAGCTCTGGCATATAATGCAGGCAGTAAATCAGGATCAGTAATGTAATGTATATACACAGTGACTGCACCAGCAGAATAGTGAGTGCAGCTCTGCTCAGCGGCTGCTCGCTGTGCTAATTGAGGGTGTCATCGTTACTGATCCTGCGGTGTGCTCCTGAGCTCCAGAGAACCACCACCTGTCCACCCGGGGACCTGCTCTCTCTACTACCCAGGGAGGGAGTGGGTATCCTGGGATGAGTGAACGAGCCAAGTCCCAGGCTTCTGCTTCCCGGGCCAGGCCGGTGGGGAGCAGGAGAAACCAGCAACCGGCCTGCACATCAGAGGACTCGGGGGTAAGACTCTCCACCAGGAATCGCAGCAATGTGGCTCCTACTCTCCCCAGGTTTGCGGAGAGCCAGAGTAGCCGCAAGGTTTCCAACATAGAGGAGAAACCTGCAAGCGTGCAAGATGGCGGTCCTTCCAGAGGAAAGCTGAGTGCTCATGGAGGTAGGCCGACCTCACTGAAGAAGGATGAGGGCTGCAGATACCCGGTGAGTCTGTGTTCAGCTATGGCTCCCGGGTCATGAGCCACCTCCATGAGTATGAAGATGTAAGTAAAACCATCAGGAGGCACTGGGAGGAGCTGCGCTGCACAAGCGCCGAAGCTGCAGGTGCCTCCAAACCCAGAAGATGCAATTCCAGGCGGAGGTAAAGAAACTTAAACTCGAAATCAATGAGTTGGAAGTAAGAAAAGCGTTTATCAAAGAGAAAAGTGGACCATTTAAAGAAAAACTGTTGAATGAAGACCGATTCAGAGAAATGGCTGATAACAGAGAGAAATGGCTGATAACAGAGAGCAAAGGCAAATGAGGCTGAAGCCTGAGAGCCAGGTGGATGATGATGATGATGAGGATGACTAGCAGAAAGCCCCACATGGCAGCTTGCAAAGTCACCCGCTGGCCACGTGCAGCGAGCTCCCTGCAGGACAGACAACATTAACATCAGGTCGCAGTTCTGCTGACTCTGGGGAGGACAGTGATAACAGCGGCCAGGGAGGGGCGCCAATGGCGGAAATTAAGCTCCTGGAGTCCCCAGTGTGCCTCAAGAACTTCTATCTTGGTGATGATTTACCGGAGAAGGCACCTGGGGCAAGAAGAAAAAGGCAAAGACCACTAAGCCAAAGCTGCAGGAAGCGGTAAGCTATGTGTATGCCCTCTTCCCTGTACTCCCCGAGTCAGCTGCAGGGTCAGCTCGTTGTTTAAGCCCCGTTGCCCAGCCCAGCCCGGGTTCTGCTATGGATCCGGTGCAAAGGCGTGGGGAGACTACAGAGCTCGGTAGTGAGGAACAGAGCTTTGTCTCTGCTTGTAGTAGCGGGGACGTTGCAGGAGGTGCATCAGCTGAGAGGCGGGACAGTGAGGGTGGCCCGGCGGCGGGCGTACGGTAAGGCCACGATACTGTGGTACACTCTTCAGTGGGAGGGGAGAGCGTCCCAGTGTCGAGGTCAGCTCCAGTAGCCTCGGCGCCCCTGAATGCTGTTGCCGCTGATCACTAAGATGAGAAGCGGCGGCAGTGTGACAGGGTTGTCGGGGCTGGGCGTTCCGATGCTCCCAAAGTCCTATTTTGTTTGGCGCCGCTGGTCAGCAAGATCCAGATAGTAAGGATAAGTGGTGCCTCACAGCGACTAGGGATCAACAGCACCTGGTAGCAACCATGAAGCAGCGGAAATTACCAACTGATGATGAGGAGGGCATACATAAGACCAGGGGTGAAGTTGTCTCCAGTTCTGTGGAGGAGACTGAGCCCCTTATGCCTGATGATGCGAAGGTCAAAATGTCACCCCGTTGTCACTGGTCCAGCAGGAGTGTATGTGGTGGTGGGTATGAATGAGGGAAATTTCTCTCTCTTGATGTGGTTGTTGGCTTGGTGGAGGGTAAGGGGTTTATGGAGATGGGTAATAGTAATACTGTTGGTGTTGATGTGGTCACTGGTCTGGTTGCCCCCCCCGGTGGTGGCAGCACCTGTCAGTAGTTATGCCGCTGTCACCTCTGGGGGAATTAGGACATCCTCCTCCTCTCCGGGCTTTAGGGATGGCATGTTGCAGCGGCGTCTCCTGGAGGCTCTAAAGAAGGGGGAGAAATCACTAATGTTAGAGGGTCGAGAGGCTGATCTATCCTTCTGGATAGAGAGGAATGGCCTCGGGGCTTTCCGAGAGCAAAAAGGGAGTGAAGCAGTGTGGTCCCTCCCAACAGCCGGGCCGGATAGTGTGCATAGGAATGTGGTCCGTTTTCGGTAGAGGTACAGTGATGCGTGTCCTCCAAGGTCTAAGGTTGTGGAGCACCTGCTGAAGATGGGCTTCAAGGCGATTGACATCTACGCCTTGATACATCCCTATTTCACGCCTGAGTTTTATGTCAGCTTTGTTTGGCCAGAGGGGCTTGAGCACTTATGGTCGAATTATGACTGGCCAAAAAATGAGCCCGGCTGGCAAGACTTTGCCATTCTAGTGGTGTCTTGCTAAAACCAAGTCAAGAAAGTGACCGTGATGACCAGTAACGAGTCACTTTCTTGTTATGACATCATGACGTGGCTTGGCCGATATGGAGAGGTGGTGGAGATAACAAAGAAGAGTTTGTATCTGTCAGGGGCCTGGACATTCATGGTAAAACGTAAGCGTTCAGGTGGTACGGTTGCCCACATTCCATCATCTGCCTTCCTGGGTAGGAATCGTATCCTTGTCTTCTACCAAGGGCAATCAAAGCTCTGTCACAGGTGCGGCGACCCCACACACTTCAATGCAAACTGCACTGTGCAGAAATGTGCATTGTGTGGGGATATCAGCCATGTTGCAACATCTTGTGTGGAGATTAGGTGCCACCTGTGTGGTGAGTTAGGTCATTCAGCCGTTGTCCTCGCTCCTTCGCTAGTGCAGTTGTGACCCTGGCAGGAGAAAGCTGTGAGGCTGATTCTGCTGGGGAAGGAACTAGCAGGGGTGAGGGAGCTAAGGGGTCAAGGAGGAAAAGCAATAAAAAAGCCTGCACAGCTGAGGTGTCTAGAGAAGCGCAGACAGGAGAGGGAGCTGGGCGAGCCCTGGGCTACTGGGACGGCCCTGTCCCAGCCCTGTCTTGCTGCTGAGGCCCAGAGGGATGATGAGTTGGATGAGGAGGTCAGGAGGATCCACAGGGAGGAAAGCGCCACTGCCTCCGAATCCTCCCATTATGAAAGTATGGTTGAGGATAATAGGCAGTGGCTAGAGGACAAGCGCAAGCTCGGCACCAAAAAGAAGAGAAAGAAGGAAGATAAAACATCTCCTGCTCTGACCAAGGCACTTAATGGAGGAAAAACTGACTCCCCTCTGGTTGATCTTTCTAACCGGTTCCAAGCCGGTGAGAACATCTCTTCTTCTGAGGAGGAAGCAGAAAGTGAGGTTCCGGCTTCGACAGGGCTTATAGGGGGTGCCAAGTCTCCTTCTTCTGGGAATGTAAGGTCCTTAGAGGTTCCTGGCCCAGAGTCCGGAGACGAGGACGATAAAAAGAAAAAAACATGTGGGAATGGACACCTATGTGTCGTTAAATAGGGGGAAGGATTCCTCCTCTGAGGCAGAGGATAAGGGAAGTGGGAAGAAGAAAGCCATCTAACTCAATCACCAATGATGGCGGTAACCAATCCGTTGACGCTGTCGTCCATTAATATCGCCAGCATAAAGTCAAATATAGCCAGATTTGCGGCCTTTGATTTTCTCAGCCAGGTTGAAGCTGACATTTTCTTTTTGCAAGAGACCAGGCTGCCAAACATGGCAGATGTGTTTAAAGCTAAGAGGGAGTGGAGATTCAGGCCCTCCTATTGGTCTCTTGCACGCGAGCCGGATAGCGGAGTGGCGGTCCTTTTTAACGCACTGGTGGAATGCTTATGGGTTATTGAGTTAGAAATGGGGAGATGCCTGATCTTAGATGTTCTCATGAAGAGACAAGAGCTCTGGCTCATTAACATCTATGGTCCCCAATCTAAGTGGGACCGGAAGTGTCTTTTTATGAGGATCAAGCCCTACCTTTTTAGAAGTCGGCAGGTTGTCTTTTGAGGGGACTTCAATACTGTCACGAGGCCCCGAGATAGAGGGGGTTCCAGAAACAAGGTGACTTTTGATAGCGTCGCCCTTAATAGTATAGCTAGTGAGTCTCGCCTGGTGGATGTCCACATTCGGCCACGAGGGTTCACCTATCATAGAGGTAACTGTAGATAGGTTTTATTTAAAGGAGGAAGCAGTCTCTTCAGCAGTGTCTGTTGTTGAGGTGGAGTTTTCCGACCACTGTTTAATTTTGTTTTCTCTGAGGCTAAGTGCACACGTCAGGAATTTTCGTGTTTTTTCCCGCGGCAAAAACGCGAAAAAAACGCAAGCATTAGGCATCCTATTCATTTAAATGGATTCCGCAATTTTTGTGCACATGCAGCTTTTTTTTCTGCGAAAAAAACGCATCGCGGAAAAAAAAAGCAACATGTTCATTAATTTTGCGTAATCTCGGCGGAATCGACGCCATAGGAATGCATTGAACTGCTTACTTTCCGCATGTGGCTATGCGGAATGTAAGCGGTTCATGTGCGGATGGTACCCAGGGTCGGAAGAGAGGAGACTCTCCTCCAGGCCCTGGGTACCATATCCCTGGTAAAACAATAATTAAAATAAAAAAATAATGATATTCTCACCTTCCGGCGGCCCCCTGCAGCCTTCCCGCCTCTCAGTGACGCTCCCGTTCCCAGTAATGCATTGCGAGAATCACCCCAGATGACGTAGCGGTCTCGCGTGATGCTACGTCATCTGGGGTCTGTCGCAATGCATCCTTGGGAACGGGATTGGCCGGGAGCGTCACTGAGAGGCGAGAAAGCTGCGGGGGCCGCCGGAAGGTGAGAATATCATTATTTATTATATTTTTTATTATTTTTTACATTAGATCTTTTTACTATTGATGCGGCATAGGCAGCATCAATAGTAAAAAGTTGGTCACACGTGTCAAACACTATGTTTGACTCGTGTGACCAACCTGTCAATCAGTTTTCCAAGCAATGCTACAGATCGCTAGGAAAACGCTAGCATTCTGCAAGCTAATTACGCTTGCAAAACGCTAGTTTCTGGTAGGAATACGCATACCAAAAAACACGGATTTTGGTAAAGACTTACCTGTAAAATCCTTTTCAGCGAAGGAAGGAAGAGAGACACAGTATTCATTACTGATGGGTATGCGGAGCCCCAGATCAGGATGTTACCTCAGATCAAAAGAGTGATGACTGGCTGGCCCCTCCAGCTCGGGCTCCTCCTACTCAGCTCCAGTCGTATCAAAGCTTTTAGGAAAAGAGCCAAGATCACCAGCGGAGCAACATAACCCCTTCTGAAGGAACTTCAGAGAAAAAACACAAGGATACAGGTTATGCATGCAAAGAAAGCCAAAAACCACAGAGTTCCAGGTACTACTCACGGAACCTGACTACTGCGATGAGCTGGCGATGCTGGAACAGAGCCTTAGCGCGCTGACCTCAGCCCAGATAATCGCTATCAGATAAGGGTCGCGCTGCATCTGAAAACATCAACACACTTCTGCCGTGGGAGGGTGCTGTGTCTCTCTTCCTTCCTTCGCTGAAAAGGATTTTACAGGTAAGTCTTTACCAAAATCCGTGTTTCAGCTGCAGATGAAGGAAGAGAGCCACAGTATTCATTACTGATGGGACGTCCCAAAGCAGTTCAAAAATAAGGGTGGGAAAAAACCAACAAAAGGCAGAAACCCAACAACCTTAACAACAAAGCGCAACCAGCGCTAAACACAAGTTCATCCAGAACTTTAAACTACAGCTGCCTGCAGGACCCTACGTCCGAGGGCTGCATCAGCGGAAGCACTGACGTCCACTTTATAAAATCTTGTAAACGTGTGGACAGAGCGCCAAGTCGCCGCTCGGCAAAGCTGCACTGCCGAAGCACCTTGATGAAAAGCCCACGATGAAGCCACAGCTCTCGTGGAATGGGCTCGAATCTTAATCGGGCAAGATTCACCCCGAAGACGGTAAGCTTCCAAAATAGCTGACCGGATCCAACGAGCTATAGAACCCTTGGAAGCTCGTTGACCACGCCGACGACCTGCCGGAACCACAAACAGGGAGTCCGTCTTACGAAAACCTTGAGTAATAGATAGATAAAACTTCAAGGCCCGCACTAAATCCAATGTGTGTAAATCTCGCTCTTTCGTATTCTTCGGATCCGGACAGAGTGAAGGCAACACAATATCCTGGTTAACATGAAATTGTGACACCACTTTAGGCAAAAAATCAGCCCGAGTGCGAAGCACTACACGATCCGGAAAAAACTCCAGAAAAGGAGGCGAGCAAGAAAGAGCTGCCAATTCAGAAACTCTCCTCAAGGAAGTGACTGCAACAAGGAAAGCCACCTTCCAAGAAAGTAAAGAAAGGCTAGCAGAAACCATAGGTTCAAAAGGTTTATGCTGAAGAGCCTCCAAAACAAGGTTGAGCCGCCAAGGAGACACAGGTGCCTTCCGCGGCGGAAACTTACGAGAGATACCTCGGAAAAAAGAGATCACGTCTCTATTCGAAGCAATGGTTCTCCGGAACAATAAGGACAGAGCAGAAATCTGACCTTTCAGAGTGCTAACTGCCAAACCCTTGTCTAGCCCATGCTGCAGAAAAGCCAACAGGTTGGGAATGGAAAATTTTCTCGGGTTCCGAGAAGACCCCAAACACCACGAAAAGAAGGTTTCCCAAATTTTGTGGTAAATCCTAGAAGTAGCCGGACATCTTGCAGCACGAAGGGTAGCAATGACCTCGGCTGAAAAACCTCTACGGGTCAAGATCTCGGTCTCAAGAGCCACGCCGTCAAACGCAGGGACATCAAGTCCGGATGACAAATGGGCCCCTGAGTCAACAAGTCCGGTTGAAGAGGGAGTGGAAACGGAGGTGCCGCCAACAGCGACATTATTGTCGAGAACCACACCCTTCTTGGCCAGTCTGGAGCTATCAGAATAGCTGGAATTCTCTCTAGTCTGATCCGACGCAGCACTAGAGGAAGTAAGGATATCGGCGGGAATACATAGATCAGCTCGAACTGATCCCACTGAGCCACTAGAGCATCCACCGCCACCGCCTTCGGGTCCTTGTACCTGGACATGAATGTCGGTAACTTGGCATTGGACCTGGAAGCCATCAAATCCACTTGGGGGTTCCCCAGCGAGAGCACAGTAGTGCAAAGACTTCCGGGTGGAGGCTCCATTCCCCGGGATCCATCCGTCTGCGACTGAGAAAGTCCGCTGTAATATTCTGAACCCCTGGAATGTGAATCGCCGAAATGGCTGGTACATTGGCCTCTGCCCAAATCAGAATTCGGGACACCTCTACCATGAGTCTGGAACTCCTTGTCCCACCTTGGTGATTGATATACGCGACAGCCGTCGCATTGTCTGTCTGCACACGGACTGGCAGACCGCTCAAAGGGACCGTCCAATGTTGGAGGCAAAGAAAAATCGCCCTCAATTCCAGGATGTTGATCGGAAGCACAGACTCTTCCGGTGACCATACCCCCTGAATCCAGAGATTGTTCCAAACACCCCCCCAGCCCGTCAGGCTGGCATCGGTGGTTATGACTGACCACTTCAGAGGGAGGAAAGACTTCCCCAGGGAGAATGCCCCTGGACGTAACCACCATTCTAGAGAATCCCGCACCGCGCGAGAAATGGTGACACTGCAATCCAGCGATTGCGACTGATTCCATCGACTCAAGATGAACCTTTGAAGAGTCCTGGAGTGGAACTGGGCAAAAGGAATTGCCTCCATGGACGCCACCATCAGTCCCAGAAGACGCATACACTTCCGTAGGGACATTGCCGTTGAGGATGTCATAATCTGTACATGTCGAAGAAGACATGACTGTTTGTCTGGTGGTAGGGAAACTACCGACCGAAACGTGTCGAGATGCATTCCCAAAAAGAGAATTGTCCTCGATGGTTCCAGGGACGACTTCTCCCAATTGACCAGCCAACCGAAGTCTTTCAGAAACTGAAGAGACAAATCCCGAGCCGTCAATGCCTCCTCCTCCGAGGAAGCCACGATCAAAAGATCGTCCAGATAAGGGAGAATCGTAATCCCCTGTCTTCGAAGGAGTGCCATGAGGGGCGCCAGAATTTTTGTAAAGACCCTTGGCGCTGAGGCTAAGCCGAACGGCAGAGCCACGAACTGGTAATGATTCTGACCTATGGCAAATCGAAGAAAGCGCTGATGAGCCTTTCCGATGGGAATATGCAAATAGGCGTCGCGAATGTCGATTGACACCAGAAAATCGTTCTGTGACAGAGCTGCCACAACGGAACGAAGCGACTCCATGCGAAATTTCCGGGCATGGACATGCCGGTTCAATCGCTTGAGATCCAGAATCGGGCGAAATTTGTTCTCCTTTTTGGGAACTATAAAAAGGTTGGAATAAAAACCTTTCCCTCGGTCCTCTGACGGAACCGGTATCACTACACCCTTTTGTAGTAGCGATTCGACCTCTCGCTGTAGAGCGACAACAAGCTCGGGTTCCGACGGAACGCGAGATTGACAAAAAACATTTGGGGGTTGAGAAGCAAACTCTATGAAATAGCCTGCCGACACTATCCGCGTTACCCAGGAATCTGGAACGCGAGCCATCCAAGTCTCCTTGAAAAGAAGCAGGCGACCCCCCACTCGAGAATCCTCGAGTGGACCCCTGGCGTCAATCCGACTTTGCGGTTTTCTTGTCAAGTTCCCGCTTGTTCTGGCGGAAACTCTGCTTCCAGGGAGTACGAGTTTTCTGAGAGGATTTCTTTCCTGAGAAAGAAGGACGACCCGATCCCCACGAGGAGTGACTAGATCGTCCTCGGCCCCGAAAGGACCGCCGACCACTATAAACACCAGGCTTACTGGACACCGAGGCCATGGCCCTTCGCTGTGGTAATGCTGATTCCTTCGCCTTAGCCTTGGAAATCAGCTCTGTGAGGTCGGATCCAAAAAGATGGCCACCCTTGTAAGGTAAGGCCAACAACCCTTGTTTGGAAACTGCGTCCCCGGCCCACTGTCTGAGCCTAAAGCTCTTCTGACTGTGACCGCTGAAGCTTGCGCTTTGGCCAGCAGAGATGCCGTATCCAGACCGGCATCAAAGATATAACAGGCTGCCGTTTCTAACCATTCACAAGTTTCCCGTATCTCAGATAACGGAGATTCATTTTGCAACTCCGTCTTCAGACGTGCCAACCAGCTTAGAGAAGCTCTAGCAGCACACATGGATCCTAGCACTGCTCGAAATCCATGACCCGCAGCCTCATAGCTTGCTTTTGCCGCCAATTCTGCCTTTCTATCCAAAGGCTCCTGTAAGCTCGGTTTTCCCTTAATAGGGAGTAGTGAGGATTTACTAAGCTGCGATAAAGACACATCCACTTCAGGAGCAGAAGTCCAATTAGCCTTTAACTCCGTAGAGCAAGGATAAAGTGTATCAAAGAAATGCGTTCCATGAAAACGCTTATCTGGACATAGACGTTCCTCCTCTATTACACCATTAAGCTCATCCAGAGCTGGCAATGTTGTGCGCGAAGCACGGGACTCCTGGAACATGCGTGCTGATTTACCAGGACGACTAGTTACCTCCTCCGGTAACTGTAGAATATCTCTCATGGCTTCAATTAATGCCTCCGTACGCTTCGTCATAGAGGAACGCCCCTGCGGCTCGTGCGCATCTGAATCGGATATTTCTCCATCCGAATATAAAGGGGAACTCTGCCCAATATCAGATACATCTGACTCGCTCCGTGTAGGGGCCGGTAACGGCCTGCGTCGCTTCCTCTGAGAGGAATTAGCAGACACATATTGACCTAAAAGGTCAGATAAGTTATTAATCGATCGAGCGATATCATCCAATTTTCCACCGCTGTCGACCGCAGCGCTAGACGCTGTGGAGGTCTGCGTATCTGATTGCCGCAATGGCACTGGGACGTGATCCGCGGCATCTGAACTCTGTTCAGACATGTCTCATCTGTATGAGCAGGTCAAAGCGGTAATACCAGCAAAAAACTATGCGGTTTTTTTTTTTTTTTTTTTTTTTTCAAACGCTGAAGGGTTAACGCTCCACCAAGCAGAGTTACCCCAGCGGTATTCAGTCAGCAAATTTAGCAGGTAGAAATAACCCTCAAAGGGGTTAATATTGCAAACTCACCAAAATATATATATATTTGTGAGCCCCAGCCAATTTTTATGTCTCTGATGAGACTGCAGCTGCAGGATAGCGATCGCTGCGCTGCGGGGTGAGGAATCCACACTCACCCAGCTGGCCGTGGTGTCTATATGAGGAGGGGAGCGGTCCGAGGAGCCCAGGAGCCTGAGTAATGGCCGCCACAGTGAGGGGGTCGCAGGAGAAAAGCCAGAGCGCGCGTCTTCCTGCTCAAAAGACCGGGATAGATAGGCCACGCCCCCTGCTAGCTCAAATAATGAGCGCGAACTCTCCCCGCTCCTGCTCCCTCCCTGTCCTGCAGCTATCTGCCTGCGGACAAAAAATCACCACATCTTCATGTAGTAGCGCTGTCACAGCAGCGCTGAAGCATACTGACATTACATGTAGTAGCGCTGTCACAGCAGCGCTGAAGCTTACTGACATTTACATGTAGTAGCGCTGTCACAGCAGCGCTGAAGCATACTGACATTACATGTAGTAGCGCTGTCACAGCAGCGCTGACGCATACTGACATAGTAACGCTGACATTAGTAATAGCGCTGCTCATTCAGACGCTAAAGCACTCACACATAATTATTATTAAAATTTGTGTGGAGTACTCACCAGCCAAGGCGCCACAGGGACCCTCAGGGGTTTCTGGCGCAGTGCCCATGCTTCCCCCCAGGGCGAAGAACGCAGTGACCGCACGTGTGGTTTGCGTTCCCGCCAGGGAAGCTCTCCTCATCCCCCAGGGCCGGCAAGGATTCTGCAGGGACTTTGAGTAAATACAGATCCGCCAAGGGAGAGGTTGGGGTACAGCAGCGCTGATACCCCTGAGACCTCTAGACCAACTAGTGATCCAAGTCTCCTGTCCGAATATTAAAATAATAAAATTTTCTGAGGAGCTGCATTAGCAGCGACCATCCTCTGGACCTCAAATCTTAGACTGGAGCTGAGTAGGAGGAGCCCGAGCTGGAGGGGCCAGCCAGTCATCACTCTTTTGATCTGAGGTAACATCCTGATCTGGGGCTCCGCCTACCCATCAGTAATGAATACTGTGGCTCTCTTCCTTCATCTGCAGCTGAAAATGCGTATTTCCCGCGGCAGAGAAGTGTGAACTTAGCCTGAATGTTACAGAGACGCTTCGGATGGGAAGAGGCTTTTGGAGGTTCAATTCCTCTCTCTTGGAAGAAGCGTAGATAAGACAGTCCTTTGAGGATTTTCTTCAGAGCCAGGTACCCTTACTGGATCTTTGTAGTACTAAGTCAGAGTGGTGGGAGATGTTCAAGAAAAGGGTGGCGAGATTCTTCCGCCTGCTCTTGAGCCTCAGGAGTCTGAGCAGGTACCAAGGCGGAAACTCGAGCATCGTCTCAACTAGAGGTAGCCGCGAGGAGATCTCCAGAGTCAAATCTTTGCTTATGAGGTGTCAGTGCGATAGACATGCATTTTTCGTTTTTGAGAGGGATTACAGGAAGTACCGCTCGCCTGACCCTTACAGAAACTGCAAAATGTCAGTGAATAGTAAAGTAGTTACATGACTGGTCGACACTACGGTGTCCCTGAGGCGTTCCACGTTGTCAGAGGTTGTCATATCCTTCTACTCGCACCTCTTGTGGAAGAGAGATCTTGATTGGGATGAAATGTTGGCTTTCCTGGCTGAAGCCGTCCCCCAAACAGGTGTAGACCCCTCTCTTGACGTTTTGAAAAAGTTAAGTTGGAGATTAAAGGGCTTGCCCAGAAAAAAAATCGCCCGGTCCAGATGGCTTAAAGGGAATCTGTCACCCCAAAAATGCCATATCAAGTAAAGATATGGCTGAATAGTGCGTCCCATAACTAAGCTAACGGTGGGTATCATATATCATGATACCCCCGTTTTCATAGCAAAATACCTTTTTAAAGTTGGTGATTGTACGTGTCAATCACTGCAGTCAGGTCAGGAAGGCGGCGGTTATTCGCTTCCTCCCCCCCCTGCTCCTCCACTTCTTCATGTAACGCTGTCTGTGAATATCACAGACAGCGTAATGCTTCCGCGATTGCGCGATGAAGCAGGGCCCCGGCGCGTGCGCAGTCTTCTTTGCCCAGCAGTGGGCAAAGCATAAAATGACTACAGCGCATGCGCTAGTCTTTCCTTGCCCCGGAAGTCGGCCAAGGTAAGCAGTAATTTCCGGGGCAAGGAAAGACTAGCGCATGCGCTGTAGTCATTTTATGCTTTGCCCACTGTTGGGCAAAGCATACTGCGCATGCGCCGGGCACGATTTTGAATTGCGCAATGGCGGGAACCTAACGCCGTCTGTGGTATTCACAGACGGCGATACGCAACAGATGACGAGGAGCGGGGAGGACATGAAAACCGCCGCCTTCCTGACCTGACTGCAGTGATTGACACGTACAATCAAAAACTTTAAAAAGGTATTTTGCTATGAAAACAGGGGTATCATGATATATGATACCCACCGTTAGCTTAATTATGGGACGCACTATTCAGCCATATCTTTATCTGATATGGCTATTTTGGGGTGACAGATTCCCTTTAACATCTGAATTCTATAAGACCTTTAAAGACGCTTTGGTTCCCCTCTTGACTGAGGTATTCAATGAGTGTCTTTCCTCGGTCACTCTGCCAAAGTCAATGAGGAGGTCTGCCCTGATCATCTTGTGAAGGGTAAGGACCCATCTTGCATTGAGAATTGGCGTCCCATAATTCTTCTCAATGCAGACTGGAAGGTTCTGGCAAAGGTGCTGTTTATTCAGTTGGTGAAATTTGCACCCAGACTCCTTTCGGAGGCCCAGCATTGCTCTGTTCCAGGCCGCAGCACACTTAGTGCTGTGCTCTGTGTCCGAGAGGCAGTGAAGCAGGGTAGGGTAGGTCATTGGAAGGGGTACATGCTGTCACTGGACCAGGCAAAAGAGTTTGATCGGGTTAATCACAAGTATCTCTGGTTTGTCCTTCTGAGATATGGCCTGTCGGGGAGGGGTGGGGGTTGTTGATTGGCTTAAGACCTTGTACAGTGGAGCAGAGAGTTTCCCGCTTGTGAACGGTTGGATTGGCAGCTCTTTTGAGGTTTGATCTGGTGTTCGCCAGGGTGTCCCTTGAGCCTGCTGCTGTACGTGTTTGCGATTGACCCACTTCTTAGGAGGGTGGAGTGTGGCGCATTGGCCGGCATCGGGATGGACCGGGCAGCACCGGAAGCCAGTGTAAGGGTGGTGGCGTATGCCGATGATGTCACTGCTTTTGTTTCCTCTCATATGGAGGCAGGGTGGCTGATGTCACAGGTAGATCGCTACTCGGAGGCATCCGGGTCCAAGATCAACCGGAATAAGTGTGAGAGTCTCTGGCTTGGAGGATGAGATCCTGGTTTTGATCTCTCTGACACCCTTCCAGGGCCCAAAGTCTCTGCAAAAGTCCTTGGCATCGAATTTGGCCAGGGGGAGTACCCCAAACAAAATTGGGACAGCAGGCTAGAGATCGCCACTCAGAAGGTGAACTAATGGAAGGGTTGGTCTTTGACCCTAAGGGAAAGGGTAAACCTGATCAAAACGTACCTGCTCCCTTTACTGATCTATCTGGGCAGTGTTGGCATCTTGCCGGAGTCCCTCTGGACTCGGGTCTACAGTTTGTTCTTCCAACTGTTATGGGGGAATAGACTGAACCTGACCAAAAGGGAGGTTACTTACAGTACGAGGAGACTAGGAGGGTAGGATCCTTGTGGATACCTTCATTAAGATCAATATTGCCAACCTCTGGAAAGAGAGGGCTCCTCCGTGTGTATTCTCCTGTAGGGGATGGTTTCAGCCCTTCTTCCAAGAATGGGATCTTCGCACACCGCATGGACATCTTCCGGCTTACGCTACCTTGGTTCTGAAGATAATTCGCCGTTGTGGTCTGGGAATGTGGGAGATCGGAGTCTGCCAAGGAATCTCCTTGACAATAGGGTTCTATTGACCAATTTTCAGAGGCCTCCGGCTCTCAGGGATTGGCCAAGTCGAGATCTTGGGGTGGGTTTGCATCTTTTGAATTCTATCAGGATCCCCTTGAAGTTTTGGGACTTGGCTTGGCGCTGCTTCCATGGGAAACTGTGTGTGAGGGACAATCTGAAGTGTAGGAGCTCTGAGGACAGGAATTATCCTCGTGAGCATTGTGGTACCGTGCTGGAAAGCATGGACCATTTCCTGCTTCGTTGTCCTTTCAACACAGAGGTGTACAACAGGGTGGGTGCCTCCATTGGCTGGTCTCGGCTGGCCGGTCTTTCCTATGCGGAATGGGCCTATGGAGCATTCGGAGACCTTGGTTGTCGGGACCGCTGCACCTTATTTCTAGTTAGCACATGTGTTTAGGACCATACTCGGTGACCTGGTGAAGGTGCGCTCTCTTGAGTATGAGAGACTGAGCACACGTAGGGCCGCTCTCCTCTGGAGGGGCTTTTCTTTTAGTGTGCCCTAGTCTGGTCATCTTCTTTCTTGGTAGATTTTTGTTTTGTGTGATCAGTCTACAGTGATGTAGGGCTGCAGGCACCGAACTTGGGCTTTGTGATTTGTGTTTATTGTAGTGTTTGTTTTTGTATATATTATATATAGGATATAGATTTGGGCGTAGGTGTTAGGTTGGGTGGGGGGTTTAAAGGGGGAGGTGGGTTTATCTTGTGGGACTATGGACACCGGGGTGTTTGGAAGAAACACTGGCACTGCCTCATCTGGCCTATGGACGTTGGACATGGACTGAGGTATGAGACGCAGGACAAGCTCTCAGGTCAGTGTGGGGGTTGGGAATAGTGGGCTTGAGCGTGGGGTGGTGATTAGCTTAGTATTGTATATATTTGTATATTTTGTGGTTATTTTATTTAAAATAAAAAAAAAAAATGTATATAGTTTTTGTTTGCTATTGTTTATTTTATTTATTTGTTATTAGTTTGTTTGGTGATCGGACCAGAAGGTGTAACTACTTAATATTAGTTATTATTCTGTATAATATGTGTTTGAGGAGAGAATGAGCGGCTGGACCAGTGTTCATTATACAGATTATTTTTCTGGTTAATATTCTTGTTTTGTTTGTTATTGGTATGTTTTTCATTTTTATAATAAAAGATCTACAGGATTTTCCTCAGGATCAGTAACGCAATATGTGCACACAGCAGATAAATAGTTCCCTAAATAGAGTATATGATATGATCATGAGAAATATAAATGGAGCTGTGGATGCTTCTTACCTGGAATCCATGCTTTCCTCTCCACCACGAGGTCAGCTCTTTTGGCGGCATATCAATAACAGATACGATATCTCCAACCTTTAGAAGAATGGAGACTTTATAGCCACATGACAGTCCAGGTGTAATAGCATCGACCACACACGGTGAGGACTACATGGACTCCGAGTCCTAATATATTTTACCTCAAAGGACAGCTCATCGGCAGCTTGTGCGTTATAGCGTTTGATGACGTGAGCGGCAGCGATGGCTGGGACATTGATGGACGATTCTTCGTGCACAAGTAAGTGGTTCCCTTTATTATCGATCTATTGAAGAGAAGGGATCCCTGTGTAATCAGCAGAAAGTTTTATGCAAACATCGGGTCCTGCAGTCGGATTTCTTACCTCCATCCACGTCAGCGCAGGCCCACAGTTGATCTTGTTCCCGGCGATGGCTGACAGGCGTGACAGGTAAGCCATCAGCATCTGCGTGACCAGCTGAAATGAGACAAGAACATGACATAACGGGGGGCATGGACTCATCAGTCTCCGTCTATATGCCCACTCCTGCCGTATGTAAATGTGACATGGACTCCACGGTCTCACATTCGCAGGGCTGGCAATCTGTCAGGGAAATGCAGCCATGTTATCTTAGCGTTTACTCACTGCATCGGCTGCGAGCGTACGCAGAAAGCGAGGCGCACCGTAACCTCTGCCATGTAGGGCAATCTCCTGATGAAAAGATCTGAATATGAAGCCAGGATCTGCGGAGTGAACATATCTGTAGGCGCTGCCGCTACTCATGTCCCAATACTACTACACTCATCCTTCTATCCTGGGATTATACAGGTCAGCTGCGGCCATTAGACCTCCCTACATGAAGTCTCGGCTTATAGACTGCCCCATTTGCAGACAATCTCCTTACCTCTGGACAGTCCTTCACGGAGTCGGACCGGGCAGCTCTGAGAGCTGAGAGAAGCGGCGGTCATATATACACAGATGGAGGTGTTTGTCCAGCACCCGGAAATCTTCATAACTTCGTTTTACTATCCAGCTGCGGCCCTGGGTGACAAATGATAAAGCGTTTTGAGACTTGTGGTGCCTGACTGGAGCATTACGGGTTAAAATAAATAGTTGGGAAGTGGCAGATACTACCCCACCCCCCAATCGGCAATATAAAACTCTTTATTACTTCCCCATCTGGTTGGTGTGGACGGTGGTATGTGCAGCGCTGCCATTATGTCATTATCCTCAGTTCTTTCTCAGCGACAGATCACCATTCTCAGAGCGCGGTCTGCAGTTCCCCGCAGGTGTAAGCGCAACAATCTCATTCTCCGTAACAGAAGTAATTGGAAAAATGTCAGAAATATCTGCAGCGCTCAGCACAACTGACAGTGAACCATCGCATGCATCATGCGTCACACGTGGAGACAGCCGGGAAGATGTCTAATCTTCTCACCTCTGCTGAAGTGAATGGCCCATGTAGGGGCCGGGGGAAAGAACAACGCCATCTACTTAAATGGTTAACAGATAAACAGTTCTACAAAATGACAGGATGGGAAAAACTCCTAAGCCGGAGAAGCCTCCAGCAAATCATGACCTATACACTAGCTCTGCTAAAAGCCATATACACGTTGGCGTGTGTGTGTGTGTATTAGTTTGGGGAGACGGTGTACAGAATCACATCGGTGTTTGGAGGACGGCGTGCAGAATTGCATCAGTCTGGGGCATATTTATGGCACTACCTTTTCCGGTTCCTCCACATTATTCAGTGATTTTCTCTATGGTAACACGGCCCAGAGATTGCGCTCATTTTCCACTTCTATAAAGACATTACTACCTTCACTTCTAGATTACAGAGCATCATACAACCAGTTTAAAGTCTTCCTATGGCTGAGGTGCTGGCGTGTGCAGCAAGGGGCGCTGCGGTTCTCCAGACATTTGAATGTTGGAATAGAAGCCAAATAAGACATTACAAGATTGGAGAAGTCCCATTCAGTAAATTGAAGCCGGGTCGCCTCATGTCGTGCTCCCGAGTTACCGGAGACGTATTGATCTGGTCTTTCATGAAGTCACTATGAACTGCTATCCTGAGTGCTCCAGGTCCGCAGCCGCTGGGAGCTGCACTTTCTCCGCATGATGAGAGGGACACATTGGAGATTATTGGTGACTTTCTGAATAGTCGGGAAATGTGGAAACTTATTATTTCCTTTACGTCTCCTCGGCTGTTTCCAATAAATGAGCAGAGACAAAATATATTCAAATAAACATCACGAAAAAATAGAGGCGGTCACAGTCACCAATGCCAGTCTACATGTTGGCGGGATGTAGATAGGCCCTTTTGTGTTGTAGGGGATAGATGTGTGTCTTTGAGGGTGCACTTATACATATATAAGGAGGGCCGCCAGCTAACAGTACAACCTATAGGCTGTAGTCTGGCGTGGTGCACTACACATCCATGTGACTGGCGCCCAATACAAGCCTTATCTGTATGCACTGGGCACCCACCCTCCTCCTGGATGGTAGATGTGTAGGTCATCATCGCAGGTACATGGGGTTTGACACGTAATGAGGATAGTGGCATTGTTTCCGAGTATAGTCAAGTATGGCCACATTTTTCCTGTAATGTTTTGGATTGGATGTCCTTTTCTGTGAAGTGACATACGAACAAAAAAGCTAAATGAAGATACAGACCAGATGGGGCACTCTCTGCAGCATGTACACCCTTACCTGACATGCGACTTGTACCAGAAGACCAGCTCCTTAGATTCACAGCCGTTTCTGCTTTGTTCACTCTGCTCCTCTGTTAGTGTGAGCTGAAAGACATAAGAGCCGACAATAAGAGGCGGCGACAAGAAGAGACGGCGACAAGAAGAGGCGGCGACAAGAAGAGGCGGCGACAAGAAGAGTCCGCGACAAGAAGAGTCCGCGACAAGAAGAGGCGGCGACAAGAAGAGGCGGCGACAAGAAGAGGAGGCGACAAGAAGAGGCGGCGACAAGAAGAGGCGGCGACAAGAAGAGGAGGCGACAAGAAGAGGAGGCGACAAGAAGAGATGACAAAAGGCGACAATAAAAGACAAAAATGAGAGTCAACAGAAAGGAGACAATAAGAGAAGACCATAAGAGACGACAATAAGAGATGACAATAAGAGGCAGGAAGAACAACATGTAATAATGGATGATACAACCAGAACATGAACGCTTCCCGGCCACGGTGATGGAGGAAGCAGCAGTGGTGGATAATATAATGTAAGTTTACTGATGTCAGGTTAGACAGTATAAAACTGCTGTTACAAGCTGGTATGTCACAACATGGCGTCCACCAGGGAATGGACCACTACCTATAATATACAATATGTATGTGGCATGGACCTCTACACCTGCCTGACTTGAGTGCTGCTCAGCCGCCATGAGAAAATTGTGGAATTTTACCTGTTATACGCTCGGAGAAAGTGTCATATTTCTAGAAATGCTTTATACTCCATTTACTTCTCAGCAAGGACATCACAGTGAAGTAGACTTGACATCCCCACCGTGCAGCAATGGCCTGATCACATCCCGCGCGCTTCATTAAACCCCATCCCTTCAAGTAGGTCAAACAACATGACACAAAGTGAAAAGACGACCAAACCAAAACGTACTGAAGACTGACGAAGTCCGGTGACGATCATCAGTGCACGGTAAAAGGTCTAGAATGGGTGACAGAGAAGTGGACTAAATATATTACCGTACTATATGGACTGGTCAGGAGTCACGGACAGGCCCATGTTTAAAAAAAAAAAAAAATCATTGATGGTACCTATGAACATGGCCTGTACAGCACACAATGAGTGCTGTGCAAAAGTCACCAAACCCATCAATAAACATTATAAACATTAATATGTCTTTTTAATAAATGGTTGAAGTGTATGTACAGATGAGGTCCAGCACCAGTGAAGGTATATGCTGAAACCACGAGAAGGTGATGCCACTGAACTGAGTGCAGACAGGCAAAAATGGCTTAAAAAACACCATATCGTATACACGCAGACAAAGAGATTAACGTGTGTATAGGGTATGCCACACTGAACAACATCGCTAACGGGATCGCTAAAAAACGTCACTATTTAGCGATCCCGTTAGCGATGTTGTTCTGTGCGGCATCTGCCAGCGACGAGCTTCCTGCTGTGATCTCGCTCGTCGCTGGAATCGTTCCGGACCCTATTTTTATCGTCGGCGTCCCGCTGGTAAGTATATATCGCTGAGTGTGGCACCTTTTTTTTAGCGATTTAGCGGTACTTTTGTACCGCTAAAGTCGTTAAGGAGATCGCTAACCGCGATAGCGTCCTTAACGACATCGCTAAGTTAGGTAGCTACTAGCGATATAAAAACAATCCCGCTAGCGATCTCATTAGTATGCGACGCTAACGAGATCGCTAGCGGGATTGTGTAGTGTGGCAGTACCTTATGTGTGTGTTCCAATCCAACCCCTCCACTCACGAGCCATTGTATCACATCTATCAGATCACATCAGACAAATCACTGAAGTATCCTCCAGTGCGAACATGAATTTACAAGTAGTCAAAAGTTTCTGGAATAACAAATATTTATTGCATACTTACTCATTAGCAAATAGGTACATCAAAGATTACGTTATTTGTTCCAAGGGCAGACGGGTCATCTCTTACCCATATAACAGGGACATCACATGGCAATGAAAATGCAGTATTTCGCTGCCATAATAATCTGATATTAACACAAGGGATATAATCGCATCTGTGGGTTCAAGCGGCAACAGGAATTCTGGCCTTGCAAAACCACAGAAACTTAAAACAAACCAAAATTATGGATGTATCATAGCTGTGTTTTGTGTGTCTAGCTAGTGTGTGTAGCTTTGGTTAAGTGCTGATCCGAATAGCTATAGCGCTTCCCGAATAGCTGCATCGATGACCCGGATACCTGGAGCGCTCCCAATAATCAGCTCTCCGGAGCCGCAGCTGCATGTGTCGCGGCTGTGTGACAGTCACAACAAACAGGACATCCGTGCATGACCGTCACACAGCCGCGACACATGCGGCTTCGGAGCCAAACAGCTGATTATCGGGAGCGCTCCAGGTATCCGTGTTCCCGATGCGGCTATTTGGGAAGCGCTATAGCTATACGGATAAGCACTTATCCAAATCTATTCGATCAACCCTAATCTTCCACCATCTTTCCATACATAGTTATTTAGCCATCCTCCTCTCACCTGACCATAATGGGCGGTGTGGGTGAGACGCTTTATAGTCTTCTCATTCAGAAAACCTCACGGTCAAACCCAGAAGATGCCACGTGCCTTCTAGATCTGTCCAAAGTTCCACCTTTGCCTTCTGTCTCTTTTTAATTGAATCTTTTTTGTCACAGTTGCAAGCACTGTACTTTTTTCATATATTAAATCTAAAATTAAAATGTTTCTCCCTTGCTGCTCTAAACAAGTTCACAACCCTGAAGACGGAAAGTATAGTGTAGCTGTGTTACCCTGTGTATGTCAGAGTGCAAGAAGAGGACCTGTCAGGTGCTTGGGAAAGCTGTGCGTGTACTAATGTGGTGACAGCAAGAAATGTGGTGCGATATGTTCCTTTTGTGTATAAATATGCAGTTGACATGTGGTCAAAATTGTTGGTACCCCTCGTTTAATGACAGAAAAACCTAGAATGGTCACAGAAATAACTTGAATCTAACCTCTCCTGCTGTCCTGTATATACACACACACTGCACAGTACCACTCCTCCTGTCCTGTATATATACACTGCACAGTACAACTCCTCCTGTATATACACACACTGCAGAGTACCACTCCTCCTGTCCTGTATATATACACTGCACAGTACCACTCCTCCTGTCCTGTATATATACACTGCACAGTACCACTCCTCCTGTCCTGTATATATACACTGCAGTGCCACTCCTCCTGCCCTGTATGTATACACTGCACAGTACCACTCCTCCTGTCCTGTATATATACACTGCACAGTAACACTCCTCCCGTATATATACACTGCACAGTACCAATTCTCCTGTATATATACACTGCACAGTACCACTCCTCCTGTATATATACACTGCACAGTACAATTCTCCTGTATATATACACTGCACAGTACCACTCCTCCTGTATATATACACTGCACAGTACCACTCCTCCTGTTCTGTAATATATACACTGCACAGTACCACTCCTCCTGTCCTGTATATATACACTGCACAGTACCACTCCTCCTGTCCTGTATATATACACTGCACAGTACAACTCCTCCTGTATATACACACACTGCAGAGTACCACTCCTCCTGTCCTGTATATATACACTGCACAGTACCACTTCTCCTGTCCTGTATATATACACTGCACAGTACCACTCCTCCTGTCCTGTATATATACACTGCACAGTACCACTTCTCCTGTCCTGTATATATACACTGCACAGTACCACTCCTCCTGTCCTGTATATATACACTGCACAGTACCACTCCTCCTGTCCTGTATATATGCACTGTTACAGTACCACTCCTCCTGTCCTGTATATATACACTGCACAGTACCACTCCTCCTGTCCTGTATATATACACTGCAGTGCCACTCCTCCTGCACTGTATGTATACACTGCACAGTACCACTCCTCCTGTCCTGTATATATACACTGCACAGTAACACTCCTCCCGTATATATACACTGCACAGTACCAATTCTCCTGTATATATACACTGCACAGTACCACTCCTCCTGTATATATACACTGCACAGTACAATTCTCCTGTATATATACACTGCACAGTACCACTCCTCCTGTATATATACACTGCACAGTACCACTCCTCCTGTTCTGTATATATACACTGCACAGTACCACTCCTCCTGTCCTGTATATATACACTGCACAGTACCACTCCTGTCCTGTATATATACACTGCACAGTACCACTTCTCCTGTCCTGTATATATCCATTGCACAGTACCACTTCTCCTGTATATATATATATATACACTGCACAGTACCACTTCTCCTGTATATATACACTGCACAGTACCACTTCTCCTGTATATATACACTGCATAGTACCACTTCTCCTGTCCTGTATATATCCATTGCACAGTACCACTTCTCCTGTCCTGTATATATACACTGCACAGCACCACTTCTGTCCTGTATATATATATATACTACACAGTACCACTCCTCCTGTATATATACACTGCATAGTACCACTTCTCCTGTCCTGTATATATCCATTGCACAGTACCACTTCTCCTGTATATATATACTGCATAGTACCACTTCTCCTGTCCTGTATATATCCATTGCACAGTACCACTTCTCCTGTGTATATACACTGCACAGTACCACTCCTCCTGTCCTGTATATATACACTGCACAGTACCACTTCTCCTGTCCTGTATATATACACTGCACAGCACCACTTCTCCTGTCCTGTATATATAAGTGGTTGATAGTGTGCACATTCCTGCACTTTGGGAGCTGTATCTTTCCTTGCTCCATTGAGCGGCTCCAGGTGTTGGTGATGATGTTGGCTACATGTGATGCTCCGGTAAAAAAAAAAAAGGGCAAAGAGTCCACAAGAGGAGCACAGTCCTGGGAAAACTGCTGGGAGTAAAGCAATTGTTTGGTTAGGAGCGGTGCACTAGGTCCAGCTCTGGTGAGTCAGGACTAATGGTACTGCCACACTTAGCGATCTCGTTAGCGATCACGATAACGACGCAATCGTTGGTGTGATCTCTTTTAGGTCGCTAGTAGCTGCCAAACAGGAGATCTCATAAACGACTCATCAGCGGTCAGCGATCTCTTTAACGACTTTGGCGGTCATTAGGATGTCATTAGCATGTACTGAGCGCTTCTGATTCATAGGAATTTCCAGCATCGCTCCTGCTCTCTGCGTCCTGCTAGCCTGCTTTGCAACTTCTGCGATCCTCTCTGTGACGCAAAAGAGAACTTACAGATATTGCGATCCACTCCGTGACGCAAAACAGTCATATGCGTCACAAACGAGGTCGCTCGTCGTTCGCAAAAGGTGCCAAACACAGCGATTCAGGCTCACCAGCGGGACGCCAACGATCAAAAAACGGTCCAGAACTCTAGTGAACGATCAGCGACATCACAGCAGGGGCCACATCGTTGCTACATGCCACACACAACAGCGTCACTAACGAGATAGCTAAATAGTGACGTTTTAGTGATCTCGTTAGCGATCTCGTTTAGTGTGGCATACCCTTTAGAGTTATTTTGTGTCCTTTGGGCCTGATTCATCAAAAGCTTTTACGGGTGTAAAAATCTTTGAAAAGTAGCGTAAATTATTCATAACTGGAGGCTGCTCGAAAATGATGAGACACTTACTTGATGTTTTCGCGCAATTCTTACCTAGCTCCGACTTAGTGGACAGAGCAGGGGTGGGACGGAGGTGTGGGAACCACCACTCGTCAGGTTCCTGATGGGTGTCAGCGTTCGCTACAACAAATCTTACTTCAGCAGGGACTGCACCCAAAGGTGCACATGGCTCGTCCGATGCTCCCGATTCATGAAGAGTCATGGCGCGAACATCACCAGTCTAGATGAATCAGGCACTTTGCATTTTTGTTGTTGTACAGAACCAATAAAACCAGTTACAGCCAGTCATACCAAACCTGACTGTGCCTTAAGCGCCCATCTGACCCAGGAGACTGCGATCAATATACACTTTATACACAGCACAAAACTATCTATTTTATTTATTTTTTTTAAGCGGTTGGATTAAGGGATCACTTTCCAATTGCTGGGGTCTGACCCCTTGGACACCCACCGATCTCAAGAGCCAGGGCTCTGATTTTAGTTAATGACTGGAGTGACTTCTACAAGTCACCCGGTGTGGACCACAGGCCGTACAATAAGCCATCAATGTCAGGTGGACTCTGATTATACATGGGGTGAACCAGGGACGACATGCAGCAGCTCAGGCACAGGGACATTAATGCTGTGCAGTGAAGGAGCAAGGACGAGCCTCCAGCCATCAATTACTGGAGGTGCAAGGAGTCTTGAAGGGCAGCCTTGATCCTAATGAGGAAGACACATCTTATGCAATGTCTCCGCTGACTGAGCTCAAATAATGAAGAAATATTACCAAAATATGGCCGTGAATATTAAAAACACAGACAACAGAGTGGATTACAGCTGTATGATGAATAAATATGAGAAGCTGAGTCACTGCAGAATCCAGAGGACATGAACAGACCTACAAACCACTGATCATACATAAGCCCCCATTACACGACTCACAGAGGAGCTCGTACACATCGTCCATTAGTGTCAGGACAACTGAGGCCTCACAGAGGATGATGAGGAGTTCATTTCCGTTCTCTTTGGATACAAATGTACCAATTTGACTGTTACAATTGTTTGGATGCAGCTGCTGCCCAGATGTTGATAAGTCCCTGATGAAGTCTTCATCTGCGGAGGGCGACCATGTTCATATCAAACACTGCTACATGGCTCTGATGACTGGAAGTCCCTGCGTGAACGGTCAAGGTCTGTCTATATTATACAGGATGGGGCTCTATTGAGCGATATTACAGGCATCTCCCATCTCTGAGAATCTAGCTGATGTGGCCGGCCCTGTCCTCAGCACATATTAGGGTACATGACTCCCTAATAATTTGACCACTGATTATGGCGCCTGCAGGGACGTGACTGATGTTGATCTGACAATTTCCCTAACTTGAGACCTCACACAGGGAACGGCCAATGAATGTCTCATATTAAATTACCAAACCTCCATACAAATGTGTTCACAGAGCTGAGGAGACTAATGAAGGAAGGAGACAAGAAGTACGAGCCCTGAGCCGGAGGAACAGGCGAAAAGTCAACACAAAGCTCTGAGCCCAAGACAAACTTCCACTATGGAGGCATTGGGGAGAAGGGAACAATCCTGGACGTCGGGAAAATGGGGGGCAAGCATCCGCCAGGAAAGAGAATGATGTGGACGGGCCAGAAAGCATCAGAATGGAGGGAAATCCCACTACTTTTTGACTGGAGAAGAGCAAATGTTGTTCCTATCTTCAAAAAGGGAAGAAGGTGGACCCAGGGAACTATAGACTTCTATACCAGGAAAGCTCTTTGAACAAATTATTAAACAACATGTATGTAAGTACCTGGATAAGAATGAAGTCATTAAACAGAGTCAGCATATGGGTTTGTAACTAATAAGTCATGTCAGACTAACTTAATTTCCTTCTATGACAGAATCACTGACTGGGTGGATCAAGGAAATGGGGTAGATATAGTATATCTTGACTTCAGCAAAGCATTTGACAAAGTATCTCACACCATCCTTATTGAAAAAATAACTAAGTATGGAATGCACAAGGCAACTGTTAGGTGGATTCATAACTGGCTTAGTGATTGGTCCCAAAGAGTCGTCGTAAATGGCTGCACATCCAGTTGGAAGAATGTCTCAAGTGGGGTACCACAGGGCTCTGTACTGGGCCCCTTTTTGATCAATATCTTTGTCAATGATTTAGATGAAGGAATTGAAGGTAAGCTGATTAAATTTGCTGATGACACAAATCTAGGAGAGACAACTAATACTACGGTAGAGAGGAGAAAAAGGTTTCAAAAAGATTATATAAATAAACAGGAGCGATGGGCAGCAAATAACAGAATGGTTTTTAACAGGGAAAAAATGCAAAGAACTACATCTGGGCAATAAAAATGAAAAAAGCATATACACAAAATGGGAGGAATAGGGCTAAGTAACAGCACATGTGAAAAAGACTTGGGTATACTAATAGATCACAGACTGAACATGAGTCAACAGTGTGATGCAGCAGCAAAAAAGGCAAATACAATTCTGGGATGTATTAACAGAAGCATATAGTCTAGATCATGTGAAGTCATTATTGCCCTCTACTCCTCTTTGGTCAGACCTCATCTGGAATACTGTGTCCAGTTTTAGGCACATTTTAAAAAAAGACATCAACAAACTGGAGCAAGTTCAGAGAAGAGCGACCAGAATGGTGTCTGGTCTGCAAACCATGTGCTATGAGGATTGGTTGCAGGACTTGGGAATGTTTAGCTTGCAAAAAAGAAGACTGAGAGGAGACTTAATAGCTGTCTACAAATATCTCAAGGGCTGTCACATTGCAGAAGGATCATCTTTATTCTCATTTGCACAAGGAAAGACTAGAAGCAATGGGATGAAACTGAATGGGAGGAGACACAGATTAGCTATTAGAAAAAACTTTTTGACAGTTAGGTTGATCAGTGAGTGGAACAGGCTGCCACAAGAGGTGGTGAGTTCTCCTTCAATAGAAGTCTTCAAACAGAGGCTGGACCGATATCTGACTGGGATGATTTAGTGAATCCTGCTTTGAGCAGGGGGTTGGACCAGATGGCCGAGGAGGTCCCTTCTAACTCTACTATTCTATGATTCTATATATGACACCAATGTAAATCATCTCATGCACATGGCCATATCAGTCACAGAAGCATGAAGCTTTCTACCCACACAGTAGATATTTTATATATTATATTCCCCTACGCCTATATTTAACCTTTACACACAATGATAATTGACTCCCATAGTAGAAAAATACCCGACATATCAAGCAGGCCAGTGTGCCAGAGGCAGACACTAATGGCCTACACCAGCCTGGGCGTATAGACGTATAAGCTGAATATACACCGTAATGTCCGGATATTGGAACCTAGTCTGCTAATGAACAGGCTGTGCCACATACCAGCACTGAGCGGCAGGAATCCATCATTATAGGTGGCGGGTGAGAGCAGACTGATAAATTAATCGCTCCTTGCAGATGTTCTCACCTCTGCTCAACAGACTTTGCACCTTTGATGAGTAATCGCCATCTCTGGGATCCTCTCGTCACTAACGTCACTGCAAAATTCACCAAGAAAGCGGCAGCCACGAGCGGGGGCACCGCTCTGCCAATCAGAAGTGGATCCACAGCCACCAAACAAGAAACTGAACATATGGGGATCAGGAGCCCAAAACCTGCAGACATGGAAAACGCTTGGGGTCATGTATCAATCTTTTAATAGCCCGTCAGTCCATGTTCATCTACCTTTTTGCAGTCATTTCAGACTGATGTCACCAGCAAAGGATCAGTTTAATCTTTTATTCTATGCCACCAACCAAGAAATACGCATTTTCACACAGGATAAAGTGCCGACGCCATTGTGTATCAGGATACTGACAACACTGGCGTTATGGCCCATAAAGAAAGGCGCTGTGACAGGGCAGGTGGGTAAGTGGATTAAGCAGATCAGGTTTGTCCTCAATGGTAGGAGCTGCCTCTAGAAATCCCCGCGTTACACAATTAACCTGTGATGTCCTGAATCATCTGATGGCAGAAGCAGTTGCCAGATTTCCCCGAGTCGTCCTGAGGGAGAAGACGAATAACAATCATCGACAACAGACGGTAAGAGTGAGAGCGGTGATAACCGGGGCTCAGACACAAAGCATCACTTTCTGAACCAGCGGACAGGGTCTGATGAACCTCCGAGGCAGGAGCCATCCTCTGACCACGCTCATTGCTCCATATACTGATTTGCTTTGGTATTAGAAGGGTCAAAGTTGATTAGGTGAATAAAAGCTTCCGTCATAGCCCCAACAATGGATCAGACACAAGATACCTGATGAAACCGGCCATACACATCATGTACAATGTATCAATCACTAATACTCCACACATTACATGCAGTGCAAGTGAGAGGTATAAGTCAGATCAGGCATGTGACTGACTCAAGCTCATTGTACTTCATCCACAAGATGAAGATCCATGAATCCCTATATAACTTGTACAAATACAGGAAATGTACGAGATGGATAAGAGAAGCACCTAATAAAGCCTAAAACAACTCCGAGAGTCAGCAGAGGGATGTAACGGAGAATGCGCAGGATGGGAAGAGTTAACAGGCTCCGGTAAGATGGCACGGGATCAGAGATCCATATGGCAGCACTTGGTTTAAACTTCCAGTCTGAAGCACAGGAAATGATGACTAAATTCTTTAACCCTTTTGTGGCTGCAAAGAAATGAGCACATTCCCTCACATTCCACGCAAGTCTCTGGGGTAACAGAAATAATCAGACATATGTTCGTTCTCTCCCGGATCCGGAGATGATATCTGGGATCTGCAGGGTCTCCTGATGATTAGGGGACACCTATGCACACAGCCTGAGAGGGCAGAGCGCTCGCTGGGTGCATCATGCCAAGGCTGAGCCTTAGCCCTGGGAGATGGATCCTTTGTTTCCCGGGATCTGTATCCTGCCTGGAAGGAGGTGTATTGCTTCTGATCATTAGCAGATAAAAACAAAGGCTGAGAGGGATGTCACTCACCTCCGGCACAGAGCGCTACTCTGTGCATAAAGATGGGGGTACCTTCAGCAGGCCCCAGGTTTACGCTCTGGTTTCCAAGTCCCGGCTGCAGAAGACATTGGAGAAAGCAGAGACCAGATGAAAGTCACGTAACAGAATCTTCCGCTGTGTTAGCGCTTCCATACAAATGGCCGGCAGCTCCGGGCTCTGTGCCTCCTGTGTCCTGTCGGCTGCCTGCACACTGGCAATTTCATGCTCAATTTCTACTACAGAAAATCAGCAGTGATCCTTTTTCTCTTCTCGCTCCCTCTCTAGCTGGCTGCGGGGGTCCCAGAGGACACTCTCAGGAGCGGAGAATCAGGGAGGGGAGGGAGGATGGGAGGCGATAGTGAGGATGCTTCTCCGCTCCATCATGTTAGGATGCAGAATACGAGCAGAGCCCACCATGGAGGAGGCAGAAGCCATCGCACATTAGATTTCCATTCCGAGTGCAAGGAGCCAGATCTGCATGAGTTCATACTCGCAGGAGATGGGCTGTGCACAATTATTGAGCCAGGTCAGAGATTTATTACACTCGGCTTCTGGCTCTGTCCAGACCACAGATCAGAGGACGCAGGCTCCATGCTCCGCATACGTCCAGGCTGCACAGCAATTTTTAGCCATGTCGAAAAAAAAAACTGACTGGACTCACGTACATTTACATGAAGGTGACGCACTGATTACCATCTGCCATTCTCAGTCGCTCACATCGTTTCTAGTGAGAATTTCCACTAAATCTGGTGCGAAACCAGTAGTAATTTTCCATCGTTGAAGGACTGAAGTCTTCTCGCCATCAGTGAATCTACATACCATTAATAAGCACAAAATGTACCCAAAGAAATTTGGACCGGACGGTAAAGTGTCCACATTGTTCAAATGCGCTCATACCCGCAGCCAGAGAGCCGGCAGGTTCTAGCCTGTAGCACCCATGACGTGACGCTGCAGGACCAGCAGCCTGTGGGTCAGGACCACGTGGTCATGTTAGCATCACAACTGCAGCACAGGTCACAGGGGAAGGTCACGAAAGCTGGAGGCAGAGTGTGGAGGCGGCACATCATGTCCATGTGGTGCATCTCATGGCTGCAGGCCATGCTCCGCCATCGTCCCTGCGCACTGCCATCGGCACCGCGCTCCGCCATCACGTTGTATATACCATATCTCTGTCGACTGATGTGAAAAGTGTCAAATGTGTGTGAAAATGTCACAATAGGCTCCTTACAAACAAGCCAGCGCCAAACGACTATGTAGCAAAATGATTGTTTAACTCTATTTATATTTGGCAATTATCGTTGCGGTGCAAACTGTAGGGAGATCTGCACAGAGAAGCATAAAAGATGCGACCAGCTGACACGAGAGCTCGTCCGTTTGCACGAGGCAATGACGGGAACAAGCATCCTGCAGATCATCATTCTGTGTAACGGGATTTTAGATGCAAACAAAAAACCCTCTCAACCTGGGATCAGAACATAAATACAACTTACATATATATTTGTATTTCTAAAGCATCTTTCTTTACCGGTCGGTAGCGTTCCAGCAGCTTCACAAGACAGAAGGGGTTTCCAGTGCTGGCAGTGAGCAGGGCTATGTATGGGGGGGCTGGTTTAGCTACTGAGATGTGCAGTCAGCCAGCCCACCTCATACACATCACTGCTGACATGAAACGCTCCAATGTGTGCTTATACCAGAAGAGGACCTGCCGGGACCACCCTGATGGCTGAGAATCTGGACGTATATATTAGTAATTGGTATGTATGTGTATTAGGAGCTCAGATAAGGATCGCTGTATTAGAGCTTTACTGCTCCTGGACCATGTGCTCATCATTACCTGGATTAGTCTGGGAGCGTGACCAGTCCATCAAATGTTAATTGTCTCAATACTATACACTACCGTGTAAAAGTTTAGGGTCACTTAGAAATTTCCTTATTTTTGAAATAAAAGCACAGTTTTTTCCAATGAGGCTAACATTAAATGATTCAGAAATACACTCTACACATTGTTAATGTGGTAAATGACTATTCTAGCTGCAAACATCTGGTTTGTAATGCAATATCTTCATAGGTGTATATAGTCATGTCTCCCCCGGAAGAAGGCACGACGCCGAAACGCGCGTTGGGGAGAGTGGCACCACTGGGTCCCAGGTATGTGTTCGATCATTGCCTACTTGAGCGTTTATTATTTAATATGATGTGTGAGCTACCATTCTAGCTACTGTTTCTAGCTGCCCTGTCCTCATATTCTGTGACTCTATATATAGTCTTTTTGTACGGACTAGTGGCATGCATACTATGGTCGTATTTACTTCATGTATACAATATATTAGTATCATAATGTGATTTAACCTGGGTACTTTTGTGGTTCCACTCCTATCTTGGGTTCCACTGTTTTTCTCTCTCTTAAAAAAATCTTTTAAAATATTGTTCAATAAAATGTTTTGCATTTTTATATTACACTCTTCGTGTGCAAAGTTTCTTTGTTTGAGGTTATAATTTATTTGCACTGAGGTTTCATACTCTGCACCTTGATATATTCATCTACTATATCTTCAATAGTTGGTGCTAGCCTTATAAAGGTTATACATTGTTAATGTGTTAAATTACTATTCTAGCTGCAAACATCTGGTTTGTAATGCAATATCTTCATAGGTGTATATAGTCATGGACAAAAGTTTTGAGAATGACACAAATATTAATTTTTACAAAGTCTACTGCTTCACTTTTTCTAATGGCAATTTGCATATACTCCAGAATGTTATAAAGAGTGATCAGCTTAACAGCAATTACTTGCAAAGTCAATATTTGGCTAGAAAATGAACTTTATCCCCCAAAACACATTTCAACATCATTGCAGCCCTGCCTTAAAAGGACCAGCTAACCTCTTTTCATTGATTGCTCCATTAACACAGGTGTGGGTGTTGATGAGGACATGGCTGGAGATCAATCTGTCATGATTAGTAAGAATGACACCACTGGACACTTTAAAAGGAGGCTGGTGCTTGGCATCATTGTTTCTCTTCTGTTAACCATGGTTATCTCTAAAGAAACACGTGCAGTCATCATTGCAATGCACAAAAATGGCCTAACAGGGAAGAGTATCGCAGCTAGAAAGTTTGCACCTCAGTCAACAATCTATCGCATCATCAAGAACTTCAAGGAGAGAGATTCCATTGTTGCCAAAAAGGCTCCAGGGCGCCAAGAAAGACCAGCAAGCGCCAGGAACGTCTCTTAAAAGTGTTTCAGCTGCGGGATCGGGCTACCAGCAGTGCAGAGCTTGCTCAGGAATGGCAGCAGGCAGGTGTGAGTGCATCTGCACGCACTGTGAGGCGGAGACTCTTGGAGCAGGGCCTGGTCTCAAGGAGGGCAGCAAAGAAGCCACTTCTCTCCAGAAAAAACATCATGGACAGACTGATATTCTGCAAAAGGTACAGGCAGTGGACTGCTGAGGACTGGGGTAAAGTTATTTTCTCTGATGAATCCCCTTTTCGATTGTTTGGGACATCAGGAAAATGCCTCATTCGGAGAAGACAAGGTGAGCGCTACCACCAGTCTTGTCTCATGCCAACTGTTAAGCATCCTGAAACCATTCATGTGTGGGGTTGCTTCTCAGCCAAGGGAATCGGCTTTCTCACAGTCTTGCCTAAAAACACAGCCATGAATAAAGAATGGTACCAGAATGTCCTCCAAGAGCAACTTCTCCCAACCCTCCAAGAGCAGTTTGGCGATCAACAATGCCTTTTCCAGCATGACGGAGCACCTTGCCATAAAGCAAAGGTGATAACTAAATGGCTCAGGGAACAAAACAGAGATTTTGGGTCCATGGCCTGGAAACTCCCCAGATCTTAATCCCATTGAGAACTTGTGGTCAATCATCAAGAGACGGGTGGACAAACAAAAACCTAAAAATTCTGACAAAATGAAAGCATTGATTGTGCAAGAATGGACTGCTATCAGTCAGGATTTGGTCCAGAAGTTGATTGAGAGCATGCCAGGGAGAATTGCAGAGGTCCTGAAGAAGAAGGGTCAACACTGCAAATATTGACTTGCTGCATTAACTCATTCTAACTGTCAATATAAGCTTTTGTTACTCATATGTTTGCAATTATATTTCTGTCTGTGATAAAAACATCTGTCAAACACACACATAAAAACCACAGGGCAGCAGATCATGTGAAAATATAATATTTGTGTCATTCTCAAAACTTTTGGCCATGACTATAGAGACCCATTTCCAACAACCATCACTCCAGTGTTTTTCTGGTACTTTGTGTTTGCTAACTGTGCAAGAAGGCTAATGGATGGTTAGAATACCCTTGAAAACCGTTGTGCAAGTATGTTAGCACAGCTGAAAACAGTTTGGCTGATTAGAGAAGCTATAAACCTGGACTTCCTTTGAGCTAGTTGAGAATCTGGAGCATTACATTTGTTGGTTCCATTAAACTCTCAAAATGGCCAGAAAAAAAGAACTTTTATGTGAAACTCGACAGTCTATTCTTGTTCTTAGAAATGAATGCTATTCCGATGTGAGAAATTGCCAAGAAACTGAAGATTTCCTACAAAGGTGTGTACTACTCTCTTCAGAGAGCACAAACAGGCTCTAACCAGAGTAGAAAGAGAAGTGGGAGGCCCCGCTGCACAACTGAGCAACAAGACAAGTACATTAGAGTCTGTAGTTTGAGAAATCAATGCCTCACAGGTCCTCAACTGGCAGCTTCATTAAATAGTACACGCAAAATGCCAGTGTCAACGTCTACAGTGAAGAGTGACTCCGGGATGCTGGCCTTCAGGGCAGAGTGGCAAAGAAAAAGCCATATCTGAGACTGGCTAATAAAAGGAAAACATTAATATGTGCAAAAGAACACAGACATTGGACAGAGGAAGATTGGAAAAAAGTGTTATGGACAGACGAATCCAAGTTTGAGGTGTTTGGATCACACAGAAGAACATTTGTGAGACGCAGAACAACTGAAAAGATGCTGGAAGAGTGCCTGACACCATCTGTCAAGCATGGTGGAGGTAATGTGATGGTCTGAGGTTGCTTTGGTGCTGGAAAAGTGGGAGATTTGTACAAGGTAAAATGGATTTTGAATAAGGAAGGTTATCACTCCATTTTGCAACGCCATGCCATACCCTGTGGACAGTGCTTGATTGGAGCCAATTTCATCCAACAACAGGACAATGACCCAAAGCACACCCCAAATTATGCAAGAACTATTTAGGGAAGAAGAAGGCAGCTGATATTCTATCTGTAATGGAGTGGCCAGCGCAGTCACCAGATCTCAACCCATTGAGCTGTTGTGGGAGCAGCTTTACCGTATGGTACACAAAAGGGTCAAACAAGCCAAACCAACTTGTGGGAGGGGCTTCTGGAATCATGGGGTGAAATTTCTCCAGATTACCGCAGCAAATTAACTGCAAGAATGCCAAAGGTCTGCAATGCTGTAATTGCTGCAAAGGAAGCTTTCTTTGACGACAGCAAAGTTTGAAGGAGAAAATTACTATTTCAAATAAAAATCTTTTTTTCGAACCTTGTCAATGTCTGGACTAGAATTTGGCAACTCATTTGATTAATAAAAGAATGAGTTTTCATGGAAAACACAAAATTGTCTGGGTGACCCAAAAATTTTGAACGGTAGTGACATGCCTAGAGACTAGTAGTCAACAAAGTAGTAGAGGACGATAACACGCTGAATGAGCTGCACTGCGGTAAATGACAAGCCTTTTGTTTTCCAAATTGTCTCATTATTATCCCAGTAGTCGACCAGGACGCTCCACATGGATCTCATCCAACAATTAAGTTGGTCCAGGAGGCAAACACTAAAAAGTCTGAGAATTAAGAAAATAATTGTGCTGCATAAAATCAAAGTATTCTTTTATAACCATTGCTGTATCCAGAGCAAAAAAAAATACCTCAACTTAAGCAACTTCATTGTGACGGAGCAGCCAAGCGATGCCCCCAAGGGCGGGTGTAGATGGTGTGTATGGCCAGTCAGTGAGTCAGCTCCTGGCAGTCAAGTTTCCATTCTTCATGCCATGTCAGCTCTGGTGGTTTTATCCTCAGGAGTACAATGACGTTACTCTATAACCAGTAGAGAGTCGCTCCAAAAACCTCATGATCAGAGCAGGGCCGCTCTAATCATGGTAGCGAATATCCAGCAATATTAAGAGGAAGAAGGAAGTTTCTGCAGCAGAGTCCTCTCCCTGTCTCTGGGTACAGGTAAAGGTGCTACGAAGTCAGCACACCATGACAGCTAACAAGACTGCTTCATATGAGTATTTTTCACTTTTTCCTTTCCTTGTTAGAAGTTTTTTTTTTTTTGAGTGTTCAGTCTTTTTTCTTGATGTCCGTGATTTGCATCCTGGACTGTTCTTGCCCCTTTTACCCTTTCACATCATGAGATATTAGGATTTCTAGACAGAGGTTTCATTGAGGACAGAGGGGAAAACAAATCTGTTGTAACCATGTAATCGTTTTACTGCTTGGTACAACAAGAGCCCAAGATCATGAATCACCGCTCCAAAAACATGAAACTGGAGCTGGTAATGGAGAGAGTCGCTGGAGAGTCCATGGAGTGTACAGAGTAGACGGGACCCTCGTAAACCAGTCCTGCACACAGCCGAATCCTGAGCCGTCCTCCCAGTCCAGTATAGGGGACACCATTAATGGCAAAACGTTCCAGATGTGGGTCATAACTAGGACACGTCCACCTCGTAAACTCACAGCACCCCATAAAACATAGCGGCTCTGCCCCATGACAGTTCTTATTCTCAGAGGAGTCATCTGGAACAGAAGATGTTAGTCTAGAGACCAGACCGAGACACACATGGAAATAGTGCAAGACCATGCCCATTGTGTCAGGCCACCCTGGGGTTAGGACATGATGAGGTGGCAGACCTCGTGAATCCACACTGGGATGTAAGTGCAATGACGCACGAGTATCCCGTTGCTCCGATTACTGTGAGCGCACACAGAGGCTGAGGAGGGGGCTCCGGGATATGAGGAGTACCACCACAATGCTAGACAGGGTATATGGAGAACACCGGCATTCTGGATCACTACCCCACCCTACAGAGACTATGGCGGCTGTTCTACAATATTATAGGGTATACGGTGAATGGTGGGATTCTACATACAGTGGCTGTTCGCTGCGGGCTGACTTGCATCATCACTTCAGGGCACCACATAATTATTCAATGCTTCATGATTAGGGTCTTCACTACTTAATAGAGACGTCTGGCTGTTATGACCTGCTGAAAACATGATGCAAAGACAGACACCAGCTTCTTAGCCCAGTCCTCCAGATCACCAACATTCTTGGGTTGTCAAGAGAGTGGTCCAAAAATTAAAGATGTCCCCCAAGATTTTTTTCTTCATTAAATGTGTCTATTTTTATGGTGTGTAATGTGAGTTTATTAATATACTCCTTTGCCACCGCTCTCCTGGATCCCGCGCTGTTCTGTTCTCTGTGTCACCCAGAAGTGGCTTTTACAATACAAGGCTATGTTCACAAGCTGCGCTTTTGCTGCATATTTCTTATGCAAATTTCATCTGCGTTTCACAGTACCAACAAATTCTATGAGATTTCAAAAATCTCATGCACAGAGCATGGTTTTGCAAAATGCAGCATGTCACCACTTTCAGCATTTTTCACCCACTGAAATCAATGGGTAAGTGCAAAAAGGCTGCAAAAAAACGCAGTTACCATATTTTGTTGCGTTTTTCAATTAGATTTTTTTTATGTACTAATCTTTACCAGTATGCACAAGAGACCCTGACAAAAACTAAGGAAAACCTGCTTTTTGCAAGCAGCTTAAACTTTGCACAAAAAAATGCAGCAAAAATGCAAAGTATGAACATAGCATAAGTCTATGGAGCATCATAACGAGACTCCATAGACCTACATTGTAAGAGACTTCCAGATCAAATGTAGAGTGAGACATATAGTCTGACGAGTGGTGACATTACTGAGAAGGGGAGCACAATGACACTGGATACCAGAGAAGGTGGCGGTAGGAGAGGATATTAATACACTCAAGACTACACTAATACACATATATACAATGTAAAGAAAAATATATTCATGGCACTGCTTCTCAAGAAGAGATCCTTGCTGTGCACAAACCTGAAGAAGGACACAAGAACATATAAAAGCATTGACTGATTCTAGCAGAGCTGTGGAGTCAGTAAGCCAAACCACCGCTGACTCCGACTTCTCAATTTCCCTGACTTCCAACTCAATAGCACTGCCTCACTACTGAGCATGTACGTAAAGATTCATCTCAACTAAAGCGGAGATCAGGAACAGAACAGACATTTATAGGATATTTTATAACTTTCCCAAATTCCTATGAAAACATTAACAGCACACCCTGCATTGTGCTACTGAACCCAATTTGTTATATATTTTAGGAGTCGGAGTCGCTCCATTTTATACCGACTCCACAGCCCTGGTTCCTAGAGATACTGCTGGAAGCAAAGTTACAGGAGCACCAGCTACACAACCTGGACACATGAGAAAGAGGAGGCAGTCACCAGAGTCCCGAGGAGGTAGCTGATCAAAAATCCTCAAGTGACTGCAAAAGACATGCAGTGAAATTTAGTGGCAGTGGGCACCAATGTCTCAGTTTACACTGTAAGGTGAATTCTGAAGGTCTCCATGCCAGACTTCCATGACATCACCTATACTGAGGCAAAATAACACAAAAAGACACCTTAAATATATTCAGAACCAGGGAAATAACCACAAAAGTTCTGGGATCATATTCTGGGGCTCGATCAGAGGTATGTCGTGAGGAGGAAGAGTGCAGAAAATGCTGAAAAGACAACTCTGCCTACAGTGAAGCATGGCGGGGGCTTGGTGATGTCTACAGTGGAGCATGGCGGAGGCTCAGTGATTTCTACAGTGAAATACGGCAGGAGCTCGGTGATATCTACAATGAAGCATGGCAGGGGATCGGTGATGTTTACATTGGAGGCCCAGAGAGCTCTTCAGTGAAGCATGGTGGTAGCTTGGTGCTGGAATATACCAGTGTACAGTTAAAAAAAAAAAAGTGATTATTCTAGATTCATATCACAGCCAGAATGTACGGGGGAAGGGAGAAAGATTCCGGATTAACCCCTTTGAGACGGAGCCTGTTTTCACCTTCATGACCGGGCCAATTTTTACAATTCTGACCACTGTCACTTTATGAGGTAATAACTCTGGAACGCTTCAACGGCTCCTGATGATTCTGTTTTCTCGTGGCATATTGTACTTTACAATAGTGGTAATATTTATTTGATATGACTTGCGTTTATTTGTGAAATAAAATGGAAAATTTGCAAAATTTTTTTTAAATTTCGCAATTTTCAAACTTTTAATTTTTATGCCCTAAAGGGAATCTCTGTCACCCCATTTTTCGACCATCACCTGGGGCCACCGCCATCAGGGGCCTATGTACAGCATTCTGTAATGCTGTAGATAAGCCCCCGATGTCACCTGAAAGAGAAGAAAAACGAGTTATATTATACTCACCCAGGGGCGGTCCGCCGTCCGGTCCGATGGGCGTCGCGGTGCGGTCCGGCACCTCCCATCTTCTAGCGAAGCCCTCCTCTTCTTAGCTTCCCGTCGCGGCTCCGGCGCACTGCTCTGCCCTGGTGAGGGCAGAGCAGAGTACTGCAGTACGCAGGCACCGGACCACTCTGACCTTTCCCGGCGCCTGCGCACTGCAGTACTCTGCCCTCACCAGGGCAGAGCAGTGTGAGCCTGCGCCGCGACTGGAAGCTAAGAAGAGGAGGGCTTCGCTAGAAGATGGGAGGCGCCGGACCGGACCGCGACGCCCATCGGACTGGACCGCCCCTGGGTAAGTATAATATAACTTGTTTTTCTTCTCTTTAAGGTGACATCGGGGGCTTATCTACAGCATTACAGAATGCTGCTCATAAGCCCCTGATGGCGGTGGCCACAGCTGATGGTCGAAAAATGGGGTGACAGATTCCCTTTAAATCAGAGAGTCATATCACACAAAATAGTTAATAAATAACATTTCCCACATGTCTACTTTTTTGTTAGGAAGTTAAAAGGGTTAAAAGTTGACCAGCAATTTCTCATTTTTAAAACAAAATTTGCAAAACCATTTTTTTTAGTGACCACCTCACATTTGAAGTGACTTTGAGGGGCCTATATGACAGAAAATACCCAAAAATGACACCATTCTAAAAATTTCACCCCTCAAGGTACTCAAAACCACATTCAAGAAGTTATTACCGTATATACTCATGTATAAGCCAACCCCCCTAATTTTGCCACAAAAAACTGGGAAAAAACTGTTCACCTTGACAGTAAACTTGATTGGAGGTGTCATACAGAAAAGGTTTACAAGAAGGAAATGAGCAGACTGTACTTTCTGCGGAAGCTCAGGTCGTTCAATGTGTGCAGTAAAATGCTGGAGATGTTCTACCAGTCCGTTGTAGCAAGCGCCATCTTTTTTGCTATCATTTGCTGGGGCAGTAGTGTGCGAGTAGCTGACGCTAATAAGCTCAACAAACTTATCAAGAAGGCAAGTGCGGCTGTTGGCCTCCATCTTGACTCTTTTGAGGAGGTATTGGAGGACAGAATTCAGAAGAAGTGTAGGGCTATAATGAACAATAAAACACACCCCTAAACAAGCTGTTCTTGAAGCAGAAGAGCACATTCAGCAGCCGTCTAATCCTATTAAGGTGCAAGAAGGAGAAATTCAGGAAATCGTTTGTACCTACTGCTATGGGGATGTATAATAATTTCCTAAGGGTGGTAGAAAATAATGACCGATGGCTGGTGTACTAATGTCAATTAACATTGTCTTATATACACCTGAACTACCCACTTTTATTTATTATGTAATGTTGGTATACCTGTGCAAGATTTGTGTCTTAATATTTTATGTACTGCTGTTTGTATTGCTGCTGTAATACTGTAATTTCCCCCCGGGATCAATAAAGTGTATCGTATCGTATAAGCCTAGGGTGAAAAATGATTATGCCCCCATATGCTCCATAGATTAGGCCCCCATAAACTGCACAGATTATGCCCCATATGCTGCACAGATTAGGCCCCCATATGTTCCACAGATTAGGTCCCCATATGTTCCACAGATTATGCCCCCATATGCTGCACAGATTATGCCCAATATGCTCCACAGATTATACCCCCATATGTTCCACAGATTATGCCCCCATATGCTGCACAGATTATGCCCAATGTTTCAGATTTGCCCCCATATGCTCCACAGACTATGCCCCCATATGTTCCACAGATTATGCCCCCATATGTTCCACAGATTAGGCCCCCATATGTTCCACAGACTATGCCCCATATGCTCCTCAGATTATGCCCCCATATGTTCCACAGATTAGGCCCCCATATGCTCCACAGATTATGCCCCCATATGTTCCACAGATTAGGCCCCCATATGCTCCACAGATTATGCCCCATAGTATGTCCCTTATGCTGCATCGCTGCTGCTGCAAAAAATGACACACTCACCTCTCGTCGCTGGGGGGCCAGGTGCCGGTGTCCTGAGCAGGCGGTGACACTGGCGCGCTATAGGGGACAGGTGCCGATGTCACCGCTCGCTCAGGACCCCGGCACCTGAGATATTTACCTGTCCTCTCTCCACCGCTGCACGTTGCTCCCGGGTCCTCGGCAGTGAATGATCAGGCTGGGGTGCGGCGCACACTAACGACGTCATCGCGCCCTCTGCCTGAACATTCAGAGTTCGGACGAGGAGGTCGAAGCAGCGCGCAGCGGTGGAACGGGACAGGTGAATATCGCTATACTCACCCCTCCGCCGGCGCGTCTCTCTCTGCAGCGCCTCCTCTTCTCCCGGCGGTCTCCGCAGCTCTTCCTTCCTACAGCGGTCACACCGCTCATTAAAGTCATGAATATGTGCATATTCATGACTTTAATGAGCGGTACCATGTGACCACTGCAGGAAGGAGCCGGAGATCGTGGGAGAAGCAGGGGGCTGCAGAGACCGCTCCGGCGGAGGGGTGAGTATGATCCGACACCCCTGCTCCCCCTCCCCCGTCGACCCCCGTATATGACCCGCGTATAAGTCGAGAGGTGGACTTTCAGCCCTAAAAAATGGGCTGAAAATCTCGGCTTATACACGATATATACGGTAACCCAGGGTTCGACAAACCCGGGCGCCAGGTCGCCAGTGGCGCCTAGAAAATCATGCCTGGCGCCCGGTTTGTCGGGGCCCTGAGCAGGCGGGGGGCCCACTCGCCGTCGGGCACCCCGCGCCCGTTAGCGGATAGAGCGGTGTCAGCGCCGCCACCCGCCCCCGCCTGCTCAGGGCCCCGGCAGCAGCTGGCACAATACTTACCTCTCCCGTGCCTCCGCTGCCGCAGCTCCGGGCTCCAGGGGGCGCCGGCGCTTCCTCTCACAGCAGTGCCGCTGAATGACGTCATCATTCAGCGGCCGGCTGTGGCAGAGAGCGTGGACGCCAGACAGGTGAGTGATGTGATGTGTGTGGGGCGTCTGTGTGTGTATGTGAGAGAGTGCTTGTGTGCTGCATGTGTGATGGTGGTGGGGGGAGGGCAGTGATGATGGGGAGGCATTGATGATAATGGGGAGGCATTGATGATAATGGGGAGGCTTGATTGGGAGCATGATGATGGGGAGGCATTGATGATGATGGGGAGGCATTGATGATAATGGGGAGGCATTGATGATAATGGGGAGGCATTGATGATAATGGGCAGGCATTGATGATAATGGGGAGGCATTGATGATAATGGGGAGGCATTGATGATGATGGGGAGCATTGATGATGATGGGGAGGAATTGATGATGATTGGGAGGCAATGATGATGATTGGGAGGCAATGATGATGATGGGGAGGCGATGATGATGATGATGGGGAGGCATTGATGATGATGGGGAGGCATTGATGATGATGGGCAGGCATTGATGATAATGGGGAGGCATTGATGATGATGGGGAGGCATTGATGATGATGGGCAGGCATTGATGATGATGGGGAGGCATTGATGATAATGGGGAGGCATTGATGATAAGGGGGAGGCATTGATGATAATGGGGAGGCATTGATGATAATGGGAGGCATTGATGATGATGGGGAGGCATGATGATATGGGGGGGAAATTTGGGATGATGGGGAGGAATGATGATGATTGGGAGGCAATGATGATGATGGGGAGGCAATGATGATGATGGGGAGGCATGATGATGATGGGGAGGCATTGATGATGATGGGAGGCATTGATGATGATGGGCAGGCATTGATGATGATGGGAGGCATTGATGATGATGGGGAGGCATTGATGATGATGGGCAGGCATTGATGATGGGGAGGAATTGATGATGATGGGGAGGCGATGATGATGATGGGGAGGCGATGATGATGATGGGGCAGGCATTGATGATGATGGGGAGGCGATGATGATGATGGGGAAGCGATGATATGATGAGCAGGCGATGATGATTATGGGCAGGCATTGATGATTATGGGCAGGCATTGATGATGATGGGGAGGCCATGATGATGATGATGGGGAGGCAATGATGATGATCAGGAGTCAATGATGATGATGGGGAGGCGATGATGATGAAATGAAAAAAAAAATTCTGGCTCCTAAATTTTTTGGCTGGCTCCTAGATTCTGAACAACTTTGTCGACCTCTGCGGTAACCCTTCAGGTGCTTCACAGGAATTTTTGGAATATGGAAGGAAAAAATAAACATTTACTTTTCTTTCACAAAAAATTTCCTTTAGACCTAATTATTTTTTCCGTTCGCAAGGGTAACAGGAGAAAATGGACCATACATTTTGTTGTGCAATTTCTCCTGAGTACACAGATACCTCAAATGTGGGGAATATTACGGTTTGGGCACACGTCAGGGTTCGGAAGGGAAGGAGCACCATTTGACTTTTTGAATGTAAAATATGCTGGAATAATAAGCGGTTGCCATGTCGCATTTGGAGAGCCTCCACAAGTGACACCATTTTGGAAACTAGACCCCTTTGGGAACTTATCTAGATGTGTACTGAGCACCTTGAGCCCACAGATGCTTCACAGAATTTTATAACGTAGAGTCGCGGGAAAAAAAAATAAAATTTTTCCCAAATAAATCTTTTTACCTCCAAATTTTGCATTTACATAAGGGTAAAAGGAGAAATTGCGCAATACAATTTGTTACGCAATTTCTCCTTTGCAAGGGTAACAGGAGAAAATGGACCATACATTTTGTTGTGCAATTTCTCCTGAGTACGCTGATACACAATATGTGGGGGAAAACCAATGTTTGGGCGCACGGCAGAGCTTGGAAGGGAAGGAGCACCATTTGACTTTTCAAACCAAAATTGGCTGGAATCGAGATTAGACGCCATGTCGCGTTTGGAGAGCTCCTGATGTGCCTAAAGAGTGGAAACCCCCAACAAATGACAACATCTTGGAAACTAGACCCCTTTGGGACCTTATCTAGATGTGTACTGAGCACCTTCAACTCATAGGTGCTTCACAGAAGTTTTTAACGTTAAGCCATGAAAATTTAAAAAAAAAAAAAAAATCACATTTTCCCACAAAAATCTTTTTAGCTACAAGTTTTGTATTTTCACAAGGGCAAAAGGAGAAAAATAGACCCCAAAGTTTGTTGTGCAATTTCTCCTGAGTTCACCAATACCCATATGTGGTCGAAAACTACTTGAGGCACAGTCCAAAGCTCAGAAGGGAAAAGGCGCCATATTGGAGTTCAGATTTTGCTGCACTTGTCGGAGGGTGCCATGTTACATTGGCAGAGCCCCTGAGGTGTCAGAACAGCAGAACCCCCCCCATAAGTGACCCCATTTTACCAATTAAACCACTCAATGAATTCATCTAGGGGTGCAGTGATTATATTGACACCACAGGTGTGTCACAGACTTTTATACTGTTAGGCAGTGAAGACAAAATTAAATTTATGTTTTACCACCAAGATTGTGTGTTAAGGTACTGTCACACTAAGCGATCGCACTAGCGATCACGACAACAACACGACCTGGCAGAGATCGTTTGTACATTGCTATATGGTCACTGGTTAGCTTCCAAACAGGAAGATCTCATAAACGACACATCAGCGACGATCTGTATAACGACCTCGGCGATCATTGGGACCTGTCACACAGCATGTATTGTTAAAGATCCCGACCTCGATAGGCGTGATTGAGCGCAACCTTTTCCACGCCCCTCAGCACAGATTGGTGGTCACTGTATGTCATGACTGTTTATGTCACAGCTCTCGCTTTGTGATTGGATGACCGCGTCATAAAAGACGACGTATTAGCGCCTCCCTACCATTGTTTTCAAGCGCAAGTGGTTCATACGAATTTCCAGCATCGTTCCATACTGCGTCCTGCTAGCCTTCTGCTTTGCAGCTACTGCGATCCAGTCTGTGCGATATTGCGTTTGCAATTGTGATAGTATCCTCGCAACAACGCACAAAGGACAGAACGTTGGAGTAATCCACAAAGCGCTCTGGAACAATGGACGGGGGCGCAGTTTTCCATTTTCATCTCTTGCTGAGCTGATGTTGAGGCCACCAATCGGAGCTGAGGGGCATTACTAAAGAAAACCTAGTCCGCCTGCGCCGCTGTCATATGAGTCGCCAACGAGGTCGCTCGTCGTTCATAAAGGGTGTCAAACTCAGCTATTCAGGCTCACCAGCAGGACGCCAACAATCAAAATACGGCCCAGAACGTTCGTGCACGATCAGCGACATCGCAGCAGGGGCCACATCGCTGCTACATGTCACACACAGCGACATCGCTGACGATGTCGCTGCTGCGTCATAAAATCGGTGTCGCTTAAGCGATATCGCTAGCGATCTCGCCTAGTGTGACAGTACCTTAAGCCCCAGTTTTACATTTTCACTGGGAAATGGGTAAAAGTGACACATTAATTTGTCTCACAATTTCTGCTGAATGTAGTAATACCCGTATGTGGCTGTACAGTACTACTTTGCCATAGGGAGTGACTCAGGAGGGACAGAGCACTATTTGCCTCCTGGAACGCAGATTTTCCTAGACTAGTTTGCAGATTCCATATAAAGAGCCCTAGTGCTAGAAAAGCAGAATCCCCACAAGAGACCTCATTTTCTGAAATTATAACCCTTTGGGAATTTATCTACAGGTGTAGTAACAATTTTGACTCCATGGGTATTTTCCAGAAACAAGCAGCAGCGGATGTTGCGGAATGAAAATTGAAAAACTGCCGTTGTAATGACCAGTACATTGCAGTCACCAGTATGTTATTCCCAGCTCACGCTTCTGGAGACATGAACCTGTAAATTAGGCGGGCTCTCATCACTACAGAAATGCCAAACATGTGGGCACTAAAAGTGGTTTAGGCACACTGGGGCTCAGAAGGGAGGGGGGCATTTGGGATCAGAGAATTTCCTGAATTCTTTTGGCAGGTGAGGAGCGATTTTGCTTTTCCAGAGCCTTTGTGCTACCAGTAACGTGGAAGCCCCTATATTCCGTTAACACATGACAGATCTGAGTGGGGACTTGCTTTTTTTGTGGATTGAGTGGAAGCTTTTACTGGAAACATTTTACATAATGTTTGGGATCACATTTATCCGTCGCCTTTACGCTGAGCACTTACTTTGGGGTTTCCATGTAAATCTCTGAGTGATGTGATTCAGATGAAACCCTCGATGGATCCATTCACTATAGTGAGGCAGCAGAGTTACTCTGGACTCCATCAGGCCTCTGTTCAGCGTTGTCCTTTTTAGAAGACTACAAAACTGTGGCCGACGGCACTTTTATGCAATCCTAAAAAGACGGATACTGCCGGATCACAGGTCAGACGGCGTCCACAGTGCCTCCATCTGCCTCATTATAGTGAATCTTCAGCCAGAGGTTCTGTCTGAATCACGTTATTTCAGAGTTTTAGACGGACACCCCGATGTAAGTGCTCAGTGCAGAGCGCAGGATAAATGTGCGCCGAACCTTACCAAGATCTTTGGGAGCAGAAAGAAAAAATAAACAGCATGTGAAGAATTAGTTTTATTTTGTTACGCCATTCCTCATGCGGTATAAGTGATTAGGTGACTTTTATTCTTCGGGTCGGTGCGATTACAACGATACCAGATTTATATCGGGTTTTTATGTCCTGTGCTGTTACGCACTAAAAGACTCTTTTATTGTGAAAACTGTTTTATGCGTCAACATTAGTGATGAGCGAGCCCTAACATGACTGTCGGCTGAAATATGTAAAAATTATAGCTTTCCAAATATGGTGACTAGTGATGAGCGAGTTATGCTCGTTACTTGGTTTTCCCGAGCATGCTCAGGTGGTCGCCGGGTATTTGGAAGTGCTCGGAGATTTAGTTTCTGTCGCCGAAGCTGCATGATTTGCGGCTGCTAGACAGCCTGAATACATGTGGGGAATTCCCTAACAAACAGGCATTCCTCACATGTATTCAGGCTGTCTAGTAGCCGCAAATCATGCAGCTGCGGCAACAGAAACTAAAATCTCTGAGCACTTCCAAATACTCAGAGACCACCAGTGCATGTTCGGGAAAACCCGAGTAACCAGCATACTTGCTCATCACTAGTCACCATATTTTGAGAGCTATAATTTTTACATATTTCAGCAACAGTCATGTGAGGGCTTGTTCTATTGGTACCATTTTCGGTTACAAGACATTTTTGATCACTTTCTATTCTGAGTTTTGGGAGACAGAATGAACAAAAACCAACAATTCAGAATTGCTTTTTTTTATATATACTTTTCCGCGTGTGGTAAATTGGTAAGGCAGCTTTATTCTTCGGTTCAGTACGATTACAGCGATACCTCATTTATATTGCTTTTTACGTTTGGCGCTTTTACACAATAAAACCATTTATAGAAAAAAATTATTTTGCATTGCTTATTATGACATCTATAGCTTTTTATTTTTCTGCTGATGATGCTGTATGGCGGCTTGTTTTTTTGCAGGACAAGATGACGTTTTCAGCGGTACCATTTTTATTTACATCCATCTTTTTATCGCGTTTTATTGAACTTTTTGTTCTGTGATATGAATAAAGCATTGTTTTTTGCTTCGTTTTTCATTTATTTTTTTTACAGTGTTCATGAAGGGGTTAATTACTGGACAGTTTTATAGAGCGGGTCGTTATGGATGCAGCGATACAAAATATGGGCACTTTTATTTTGTTTTTATTATTTACATAAGTAAATGTATTTCTTGGAATTTTTTTTATTTACTAAGGGATTTTTTAACCCCTTAAACCCCCAAGGGTGGTTTGCACGTTAATTATCACGCCAATTTTTACAATTCTGACCACTGTCTCTTTATGAGGCTATAACTCTGGAACGCTTCAACGGATCTTCACGATTCAGAGAATGTTTTCTCGTGACATATTGTACTTCATGATAGTGGTAAAATTTCTTCGATATAATTTGTGGTTTATTTATGAAAAAAAAATGGAAATATGGCAAAAATTTTGAAAATTTTGCAATTTCAAACTTTGAATTTTTATTCCCTTAAAACAGAGAAATATGTCACACAAAATAGTTACTAAATAACATTTCCCACAGGTCTACTTTACATCAGCACAATTTTGAAACCAATTTTTTTTTTGTTACGAAGTTATAAGTGTTAAAAGTTGACCAGCGATTTCTCATTTTTACAACAAATTGTACAAACCCATTTTTTTAGGGACCACCTCACATTTGAAGTCACTTTGAGGGGTCCATATGGCAGAAAATACCAAAAGTGACACCATTCTAAAAACTGCACCCCTCAAGGTACTCAAAGCCACATTCAAGAGTTTATTAACCCTTCAGGTGCTTCACAGGAGCTGAAGCAACTTGGAAGGAAAAAAATGAACATTTAACTTTTTAGTCACAAAAATGATCTTTTACAAACAATTTTTTTTATTTTAACAAGGGTAAAAGGAGAAAAATGGACAGAAAAAGTTGTTGTGTAATTTCTCCTGAGTACGCCGATACCCCATATGTGGGGGAAAAACCACTGTCAGGGCGCACGGCAGGCTTGGAAGGGAAGGAGCGCCGTTTGTCTTCTTCAAACCAAAATTGGCGGGAATTGAGATTGGACGCCATGCCGCGTTTGGAGACCCCTGATGTGCCTAAACAGGGGAAACCCCCCACATGTGACACCATTTTGGAAACTAGACCCCCTAAGGAACTTGCAATATAGCTCGGCACACACAAAGTAATGTGATGAAGGTTTAATCAAAATGTAGTACATACAACAAACGTTTCGGTCTATAAAGCCTTCTTCGGTGTACAGGATATGTGCTATAAGTTGATAGAGATAGTACCTGGGCTACAGAGCTGTGCGGTGGGTAGATACGTACGTTGCGGTACAGGCGGGAGAGAGTGGCTAAGACGCGTATATCCCCTGACAAGCGGGATATACCGCGTCTTAGCCACTCTCTCCCGCCTGTACCGCAACGTACGTACTACCCACCCACAGCTCTGTAGCCAAGGGTACTATCTCTATCAACTTATAGCACATATCCTGTACACGAAGGTCTTTATAGACCGAAACGTTTGTTGTATGTACTACATTTTGATTTAACCTTCATCACATTACTTTGGTGTGTGCCGAGCTATATTGCATGTTCGCACGGATTGGGATCCTACTCTGGCAACCACAGATCCTTTCCCTACAGTTGTGCCAAAGACTAATTCTTATAGATTACCCTAAGGAACTTATCTAGATCTGTTGTGAGCACTTTGAACCCCCAAATGTTTCACTAAAGTTTATAATGCCTGGGTGTGAAAAAAAAAAATTTCCACAAAAATGATTTTTTAGTCCCCAATTTTTGATTTTTCCCAACAAAATTGGACCCCAAAAGTTGTTGTCCAATTTGTCCTGAGTACGCTGATACCCCATATGTGGGGGAGAAATACTAGTTTGGGCGCACCGCAGGGCTCGGAAAGGAAGTAATGACGGTTTTGGAATGCAGACTTTGAGGTGTCCATGTTCAGTTTGCAGAGTCCCTAATGTGCCTAAAAGTGGAAACCCCCCACAAGTGACCCCATTTTGGAAACTAGACCCCCTAAGGAACTTATCTAGATCTGTGGTGAGCACTTTGAACCCCCAAGTGCTTCACACAAATTTATAATGCCCGGGCATGAAAATAAAAATCCTATTTTTTTTCCCACAAAAGTAATATTTAACTCACCAATTTTTTTATTTTCCCAAGGGTAACATGAGAAATTGGACCATAAAGTTTTGTCCAATTAGTCCTGAGTACGCTGATACCCCATATGTGGAGGAAACCACTGTTTGAGCGTACGGCAGAGCTCGGAAAGGAAGGAGTGCCATTTGACTTTTTCAAACCAAAATTGGCTGGAATCGAGATTGGACGCCGTTGTCGCATTTGGAAAGCCCCTGATATGCCTAAACAGTGGGAATCCCCCACAAGTGACCCCATTTTAGAAACTAGACCTCTAAAGAACTTATCTAATCTGTGATGAGCACTTTTGAAACCCCAAGTGCTTCACACAAATTTATAACGCCCGGCGTGAAAATAAAAAAATGATATTTTTTTCCACAAACATGATCTTTTACTCCCCAGTTTTTTATGTTCCCCAAGGTAACAGGAGAAATTAGACCCAAAAAGTTTTTTTTCCAATTTGTCCTGAGTACGCTGATACCCTATATGTGGGAGAAAACTACTGTATGGGCACACGTCGGGCTCGGAAGTGAAGTAGTGACGTTTTGCATTGCAGACTTGATGGAATGGTCTGCGGGTGTCATGTCGCGTTGGAGCCCTTGATTGCCTAAACAGTGAACCCCCCACAAGTGACCCCATTTGGAAACTAGACCCCAAAGGAACTTATTTAGATGTGTGGTGAGAACTTTGAACCCACAAGTGCTTCACAGACGTTTATAACGTAGAGCCATAAAAATAATAAATCATTTTTTCCACAAAAAATATTTCGCCCCCAATTTTTTATTTTCCCAAGGGTAACAGAAGAAATTGGACCCCAAGAGTTATTGTGCAATTTGTCCCGAGTATGCGATACCCCAAATGTGGGGGTAAACTATGTTTGGGCATGGCAGAGCTCAGAAGGGAAGAGCACCGTTTGACTTTTTCACGCAGAATTGGCTGGAATTGAGATCAGACGCCATGTCACATTGGAGAGCCCCTGATGTGCCTAAACAGTGAAACCCCCATTCTAACTCCAACCCTAACCCAACACACCCCCAACACTAATCCCAACTAATCATAACCCTAACCACAAACCTAACCCTAACACACCTGTAACCCTAGTCCAACCTAACCCTAACTTTAGCCCAACTCTAACTTTGGCCCCAACCCTAACTTTAGCCCCAACCCTAACGGGAAAAAGGAAATAAATACATTTTTTAATTTTATTATTTTTCCCTTATTAAGGGGGAGATAAAGGTGGGTTTGATTTACTATTTATAGCGGTTTTTATGATTGTCAGCTGTCACACGCTAAAAGACGCTTTTTATTGAAAAGTTGTTTTGCATCATCACATTTTGAGAGCTAAAATTTTTCTATATTTTGGCCCACAGAGTCATGTGAGGTCTTTTTTTTTGCGGACGAGGTGACTTTTTTATTGGTACCATTTTTGGGCAATGACATTTTTTGATCGCTTTTTATTGCGATTTTTGGGAGGCAGAATGAACAAAAACCAGCAATTCATGAGTTTCTTTCTGGGAGGGGCGTTTATAGCATTCCGCGTGTGGTAAAATTGATAATGCAGTTTTATTCTTGGGGTTTCAGTACGATTACAGTGATACCTCATTTATATCATTTTTTTTATGTTTTGGCGATTTATACAATAAAACGATTATATATAAAAAATAATTATTTTTGCATCGCTTTATCCTGCGAGCTATAACTTTTTTATTGTTTCGCTGATATGCTGTATGGCGGCTTTTTTTTTTGCGGGACAAGATGACGTTTTCAGCGGTACCATGTTTGTTTATATCCGTCATTTTGATTGCGTGTTATTCCACTTTTGTTCGGCGGTATGATATAAATCATTGTTTTTTAGCCGTTTTTTTTTTAAGGGGTTCACTACTTAATAGAGACGTCTGGCTGTTATGACCTGCTGAAAACATGATGCAAATACAGACACCAGCTTCTTAGCCCAGTCCTCCAGATCACCACATTCTTGGGTTGTCAAGAGAGTGGTCCAAAAATTAAAGATGTCCCCCAAGATTTTTTTCTTCTTTTAAATGTGTCTATTTTATGGTGTGTAATGTGGGTTTATTAATTACTCCCCCTGCCACCGCTCTCCGGATCCCGCGCTGTTCTGTTCTCTGTGTCACCCAGAATGGCTTTTACAATACAAGGCTATGTTCACAAGCTGCGCTTTTGCTGCATATTTTTTTATGCAAATTTTCATCTGCGTTTCACTGTACCAACAAATTCTATGAGATTTCAAAAATCTCATGCACAGAACATGTTTTGCAAAATGCAGCATGTCACCACTTTCACATTTTTCACCCACTGAAATCAATGGTAAGTGCAAAAAGGCTGCAAAAAACGCAGTTACCATATTTTGTTGCGTTTTTCAATTAGATTTTTTTTAAGTACTAATTTTTAAACCATATGCACAAGAGACCCTGACAAAAACTAAGGAAAACCTGCTTTTTGCAAGCAGCTTAAACTTTGCACAAAAAAATGCAGCAAAAATGCAAAGTATGAACATAGCATAAGTCTATGGAGCATCATAACGAGACTCCATAGACCTACATTGTAAAGAGACTTCCAGATCAAATGTAGAGTGAGCACTATAGTCTGACGAGTGGTGACATTACTGAAAGGGGAGCACAATGACACTGGATACCAGAGAAGGTGGCGGTAGGAGAGGATATTAATACACTCAAGACTACACTACATTCACATATATACATATGTAAAGAAAAATAATTCATGGCACTGCTTCTCAAGAAAGATCCTTGCTGTGCACAAACCTGAAGAAGGACACAAGAACATTTAAAAGCTTTGATGATTCTGCAGAGCTGTGGAGTCAGTAAGCCAAACCACCGCTGACTCCGACTTCTCAATTTCCCTGACTTCCAACTCAATAGCACTCCCTCACTACTGAGCATGTACGTAAAGATTCATCTCAACTAAAGCGGGGGAGATCAGAACAGAACAGACATTTATAGGATTTTTATAACTTTCCCAAATTCCTATGAAAACATTAACAGCACACCCTGAAATTGTGCTACTGAACCCAATTTGTTATATATTTTAGGAGTCGGAGTCGCTCCATTTTATACCGATCCCCAGCCCTGGTTCCTAGAGATACTGCTGGAGCAAAGTTACAGGACACCAGCTACACAACCTGGACACATGAGAAAAGAGGAGGCAGTCACCAGAGTCCCGAGGAGGGAGCTGATCAAAAATCCTCAAGTGACTGCAAAAGACATGCAGTGAAATTTAGTGGCAGTGGGCACCAATGTCTCAGTTTACACAGTAAGGTGAATTCTGAAGGTCTCCATGCCAGACTTCCATGACATCACCTATACTGAGGCAAAATAACACAAAAAAGACACCTTAAAATATATTCAGAACCAGGGAAATAACCACAAAAGTTCTGGATCTTATTCTGGGGCTCGTCAGAGGTATGTCGTGAGGAGGAAGAGTGCAGAAAATGCTGAAAAGACAACTCTGCCTACAGTGAAGCATGGCGGGGGCTGGTGATGTCTAAGTGGAGCATGGCGGAGGCTCAGTGATTTCTACAGTGAAATACGGCAGGAGCTCGGTGATATCTACAATGAAGCATGCAGGGGATCGGTGATGTTTACATTGGAGGCCCCGAGAGCTCTTCAGTGAAGCATGGTGGTAGCTTGGTGCTGGAATATACCAGTGTACAGTTAAAAAAAAAAAAAGTGTTTATTCTTGATTCATATCACAGCCAGAATGTACGGGGGGAAGGGAGAAAGATTCCGGATTAACCCCTTTGAGACGGAGCCTGTTTTCACCTTCATGACCGGGCCAATTTTTTACAATTCTGACCACTGTCCTTTATGAGGTAATAACTCTGGAACGCTTCAAGGCTCCTGATGATTCTGTTTTCCGTGGCATATTGTACTTTACAATAGTGGTAATATTTATTTGATATGACTTGCGTTTATTTGTGAAATAAAATGGAAAATTTGCAAAAAAAATTTTTAAATTTTGCAATTTTCAAACTTTTAATTTTTATGCCCTTAAAGGGAATCTCTGTCACCCCATTTTTTTGACCATCACCTGGGGCCACCGTCATCAGGGGCCTATGTACAGCATTCTGTAATGCTGTAGATAAGCCCCCGATGTCACCTGAAAGAAAAAAAAAACGAGTTATATTATACTCACCCAGGGGGGGTCCGCCGTCCGGTCCCATGGGCGTCGCGGTGCGTCCGGCACCTCCATTTCTAGCGAAGCCCTCCTCTTCTTGCTTCCCGTCGCGGCTCCGGCGCACTGCTCTGCCCTGGTGAGGCAGAGCAGAGTACTGCAGTACGCAGGCACCCGGGCCACTTGACCTTTCCGGCGCCTGCGCACTGCAGTACTCTGCCCTCACCAGGGCAGAGCAGTGTGAGCCTGCGCCGCGAAATGGAAGCTAAGAAGAGGAGGGCTTCGCTAGAAGATGGGAGGCGCCGGACCGGACCGCGACGCCCATCGGACTGGGCCGCCCCTGGGTAAGTATAATATAACTTGTTTTTCTTCTCTTTAAGGTGACATCGGGGGCTTATCTACAGCATTACAGAATGCTGCTCATAAGCCCCTGATGGCGGTGGCCACAGCGGTCGAAAAATGGGGGGTGACAGATTCCTTTAAATCAGAGAGTCATATCACACAAAATATTAATAAATAACATTCCCACATGTCTACTTTTTTGTTAGGAAGTTAAAAGGGTTAAAAGTTGACCAGCAATTTCTCATTTTAAAACAAAATTTGCAAAACCATTTTTTTTTTAGTGACCACCTCACATTTGAAGTGACTTTGAGGGGCCTAATGACAGAAAATACCCAAAAATGACACCATTCTAAAAATTTCACCCCTCAAGGAAATCAAACCACATTCAAGAAGTTTATTACCGTATATACTCATGTATAAGCCAACCCCCTAATTTTGCCCAAAAAACTGGGAAAAACTGTTCACCTTGACAGTAAACTTATTGGAGGTGTCATACAGAAAAGGTTTACAAGAAGGAAATTTGAGCAGACTGTACTTTCTGCGGAAGCTCAGGTCGTTCAATGTGTGCAGTAAAATGCTGGAGATGTTTCTACAGTCCGTTGTAGCAAGCGCCATCTTTTTTGCTATCATTTGCTGGGGCAGTAGTGTGCGAGTAGCTGACGCTAATAAGCTCAACAAACTTATCAAGAAGGCAATGCGGTTTGTTGGCCTCCATCTTGACTCTTTTGAGGAGGTATTGGAGGACAGAATTCAGAAGAAGTGTAGGGCTATAATGAACAATAAAACACACCCCCTAAACAGCTGTTCTTGAAGCAGAAGAGCACATTCAGCAGCGTCTAATCCTATTAAGGTGCAAGAAGGAGAAAATTCAGGAAATCGTTTGTACCTACTGCTATGGGGATGTATAATAATTTCCTAAGGGTGGTAGAAAATATGACCGATGGCTGGTGTACTAATGTCAATTAACATTGTCTTATATACACCTGAACTACCCACTTTTATTTATTATTGTAATGTTGGTAATACCTGTGCAAGATTTGTGTCTTAATATTTATGTACTGCTGTTTGTATTGCTGCTGTAATACTGTAATTTCCCCCGGGATCAATAAAGTGTATCGTATCGTATAAGCCTAGGGTGAAAAAAATTATGCCCCCATATTGCTCCATAGATTAGGCCCATAAACTGCCGATTATGCCCCCATATGCTGCACAGATTAGGCCCCCATATGTTCCACAGATTAGGTCCCCATATGTTCCACAGATTATGCCCCATATGCTGCACAGATTATGCCCAATATGCTCCACAGATTATACCCCATATGTTCCACAGATTATGCCCCCTATGCTGCACAGATTATGCCCAATGTTTCAGATTTATGCCCCATATGCCCCCAGGGACTATGCCCCCATATGTTCCACAGATTATGCCCCCATATGTTTCCACAATTAGGCCCCCATTATGTTTCCCAGACTATGCCCCATATGCTCCTCAGTTTATGCCCCCATATTTTCCCCAAACAGATTAGGCCCCCATATGCTCCACAGATTATGCCCCCATGTTCCACAGATTAGCCCCCTATGCTCCACAGATTATGCCCCATAGTATGCCCTTATGCTGCATCGCTGCTGCTGCAAAAAATGACACACTCACCTCTCGTCGCTGGGGGGGGCCAGGTGCCGGTGTCCTGAGCGGGGCGGTGACACTGGCGCGCTATAGGGGACAGGTGCCGATGTCACCGCTCGCTCAGGACCCCGGCACCTGAGATATTACTGTCCTCTCTCCACCGCTGCACGTTGCTCCCGGTCCTCGGCAGTGAATGATCAGGCTGGGGGTGCGGCGCACACTAACGACGTCATCGCGCCCTCTGCCTGAACATTCAGAGTCGGACGAGGAGGTGGAGCAGCGCGCAGCGGTGGAACGGGACAGGTGAATATCGCTATACTCACCCCTCCGCCGGCGCGTCTCTCTCTGCAGCGCCTCCTCTTCTCCCGGCGGTCTCCGCAGTCTTCCTTCCTACAGCGGTCACACCGCTCATTAAAGTCATGAATATGTGCATATTCATGACTTTATGAGCGGTACCATGTGACCACTGCAGGAAGGAGCCGGAGATCGTGGGGAAAAGCAGGGGGGCTGCAGAGACCGCTCCGGCGGAGGGGTGAGTATGATCCGACACCCCTGCTCCCCTCCCCCTCGACCCCCGTATATGACCCGCGTATAAGTCGAGAGGTGGACTTTCAGCCCTAAAAAATGGGCTGAAAATCTCGGCTTATACACGAGTAATATACGGTAAACCCCGGGTTCGAAAACCCGGGCGCCAGGTCGCCAGTGGGCCTAGAAAATCATGCTGGCGCCCGAGTTTGTCGGGGGCCTGAGCAGGCGGGGGGCCCACTCGCCGTCGGGCACCCCGGCGCCCGTTAGCGGAGGAGAGCGGTGTCAGCGCCGCCACCCGCCCCCGCCTGCTCAGGGCCCCGGCAGCAGCTGGCACAATACTTACCTCTCCCGTGCCTCCGCTGCCGCAGCTCCGGGCTCCAGGGGCGCGGCGCTTCCTCTCACAGCAGTGCCGCTGAATGACGTCATCATTCAGCGGCCGGCTGTGGCGAGAGCGTGGACGCCAGACAGGTGAGATGTGATGTGTGTGTGCGTCTTGTGTGTATGTGAGAGAGTGCTTGTGTGCTGCATGTGGATGGTGGTGGGGGGAGGGCAGTGATGATGGGGAGGCATTGATGATAATGGGGAGGCATTGATGATAATGGGGAGGCATTGATGATGATTGGGGAGGCATGATGATGATGGGGAGGCATTGATGATGATGGGGAGGCATTGATGATGATGGGGAGGCATTGATGATAATGGGGGGGCATTGATGATAATGGGCAGGCATTGATGATTTAAAGGGGAGGCATTGATGATAATGGGGAGGCATTGATGATGATGGGAGGCAATTGATGATGATGGAGGAATTGATGATGATTGGGAGGCAATGATGATGATTGGGAGGCAATGATGATGATGGGGAGGCGATGATGATGTGATGGGGAGGCATTGATGATGATGGGGAGGCATTGATGATGATGGCAGGCATTGATGATAATGGGGAGGCATTGATGATGATGGGGAGGCATTGATGATGATGGGCAGGCATTGATGATGATGGGAGGCATTGATGATAATGGGGAGGCATTGATGATAATGGGGAGGCATTGATGATAATGGGCAGGCATTGATGATAATGGGGAGGCATGATGATAATGGGGAGGCATTGATGATGATGGGGGGCATTGATGATGATGGGGAGGAATTGTGATATTGGAGGCAATGATGATGATTGGGAGGCAATGATGATGATGGGGAGGCGATGAGATGATGATGGGGAGGCATTGATGATGATGGGGAGGCATTGATGATGATGGGCAGGCATTGATGATGATGGCAGGCATTGATGTGTGGGGAGGCATTGATGATGATGGGCAGGCATTGATGATGGGGGAATTGATGATGATGGGAGGCGATGATGATGATGGGGAGGCGATGATGATGATGGGGGGCGATGATGATGATGGGCAGGCATTGATGATGATGGGGAGGCGATGATGATGATGGGAAAGCGATGATATGATGAGCAGGCGATGATGATTATGGCAGGCATTGATGATTATGGGCAGCATTGATGATGATGGGAGGCCATGATGATGATGATGGGGAGGCAATGATGATGATCAGGAGTCAATGATGATGATGGGGAGGCGATGATGATGAAATGAAAAAAAAATTCTGGCTCCTAAATTTTTTGGCTGGCTCCTAGATTCTGAACAACTTTGTCGACCTCTGCGGTAACCCTTCAGGTGCTTCACAGGAATTTTTGGAATATGGAAGGAAAAAATAAACATTTACTTTTCTTTCACAAAAAATTTCCTTTAGACCTAATTATTTTTTCCGTTCGCAAGGGTAACAGGAGAAAATGGACCATACATTTTGTTGTGCAATTTCTCCTGAGTACACAGATACCTCAAATGTGGGGGAATATTACGGTTTGGGCACACGTCAGGGTTCGGAAGGGAAGGAGCACCATTTGACTTTTTGAATGTAAAATATGCTGGAATAATAAGCGGTTGCCATGTCGCATTTGGAGAGCCTCCACAAGTGACACCATTTTGGAAACTAGACCCCTTTGGGAACTTATCTAGATGTGTACTGAGCACCTTGAGCCACAGATGCTTCACAGAATTTTTATAACGTAGAGTCGCGGGAAAAAAAAATAAAAATTTTTCCCAAATAAATCTTTTTACCTCCAAATTTTGCATTTACATAAGGGTAAAAGGAGAAATTGCGCAATACAATTTGTTACGCAATTTCTCCTTTTGCAAGGGTAACAGGAGAAAATGGACCATACATTTTGTTGTGCAATTTCTCCTGAGTACGCTGATACACAATATGTGGGGGAAAACCAATGTTTGGGCGCACGGCAGAGCTTGGAAGGGAAGGAGCACCATTTGACTTTTTCAAACCAAAATTGGCTGGAATCGAGATTAGACGCCATGTCGCGTTTGGAGAGCTCCTGATGTGCCTAAAGAGTGGAAACCCCCAACAAATGACAACATCTTGGAAACTAGACCCCTTTGGGACCTTATCTAGATGTGTACTGAGCACCTTCAACTCATAGGTGCTTCACAGAAGTTTTAACGTTAAGCCATGAAAATTTAAAAAAAAAAAAAAATCACATTTTCCCACAAAATCTTTTTTAGCTACAAGTTTTGTATTTTCACAAGGGCAAAAGGAGAAAATAGACCCAAAGTTTGTTGTGCAATTTCTCCTGAGTTCACCAATACCCATATGTGGTCGAAAAACTACTTGAGGCACAGTCCAAAGCTCAGAAGGGAAAAGGCGCCATATTGGAGTTCAGATTTTGCTGCACTTGTCGGAGGGTGCCATGTTACATTGGCAGAGCCCCCGAGGTGTCAGAACAGCAGAACCCCCCCCCCATAAGTGACCCCATTTTACCAATTAAACCACTCAATGAATTCATCTAGGGGTGCAGTGATTATATTGACACCACAGGTGTGTCACAGACTTTTATACTATTAGGCAGTGAAGACAAAATTAAATTTGTGTTTTACCACCAAGATTGTGTGTTAAGGTACTGTCACACTAAGCGATCGCACTAGCGATCACGACAACAACACGACCTGGCAGAGATCGTTTGTACATCGCTATATGGTCGCTAGTTAGCTTCCAAACAGGAAGATCTCATAAACGACACATCAGCGATCAGCGAGCTGTATAACGACCTCGGCGATCATTGGGACCTGTCACACAGCATGTATTGTTAAAGATCCCGACCTCGATAGGCGTGATTGAGCGCAACCTTTTCCACGCCCCTCAGCACAGATTGGGGGTCACTGTATGTCATGACTGTTTATGTCACAGCTCTCGCTTTGTGATTGGATGACCGCGTCATAAAAGACGACGTATTAGCGCTCCCTACCATTGTTTTCAAGCGCAAGTGGTTCATACGAATTTCCAGCATCGTTCCATACTGCGTCCTGCTAGCCTTCTGCTTTGCAGCTACTGCGATCCAGTCTGTGCCGATATTGCGTTTGCAATTGTGATAGTATCCTCGCAACAACGCACAAAGGACAGAACGTTGGAGTAATCCACAAAGCGCTCTGGAACAATGGACGGGGGCGCAGTTTTCCATTTCATCTCTTGCTGAGCTGATGTTGAGGCCACCAATCGGAGCTGAGGGGCATTACTAAAGAAAACCTAGTCCCGCCTGCGCCGCTGTCATATGAGTCGCCAACGAGGTCGCTCGTCGTTCATAAAGGGTGTCAAACTCCCGCTATTCAGGCTCACCAGCAGGACGCCAACAATCAAAATACGGCCCAGAACGTTCGTGCACGATCAGCGACATCGCAGCAGAGGCCACATCGCTGCTACATGTCACACACAGCGACATCGCTGACGATGTCGCTGCTGCGTCATAAAATCGGTGTCGCTTAAGCGATATCGCTAGCGATCTCGCCTAGTGTGACAGTACCTTAAGCCCCAGTTTTACATTTTCACACTGGGAAATGGGTAAAAGTGACACATTAATTTGTCTCACAATTTCTGCTGAATGTAGTAATACCCGTATGTGGCTGTACAGTACTACTTTGCCATAGGGAGTGACTCAGGAGGGACAGAGCACTATTTGCCTCCTGGAACGCAGATTTTCCTAGACTAGTTTGCAGATTCCATATAAAGAGCCCCTAAGTGCTAGAAAAGCAGAATCCCCCACAAGAGACCTCATTTTCTGAAATTATAACCCTTTGGGAATTTATCTACAGGTGTAGTAACAATTTTGACTCCATGGGTATTTTCCAGAAACAAGCAGCAGCGGATGTTGCGGAATGAAAATTGAAAACTGCCGTTGTAATGGACCAGTACATTGCAGTCACCAGTATGTTATTCCCAGCTCACGCTTCTGGAGACATGAACCTGTAAATTAGGCGGGCTCTCATCACTACAGAAATGCCAAACATGTGGGCACTAAAAGTGGTTTAGGCACACTGGGGCTCAGAAGGAGGGGGCATTTGGGATCAGAGAATTTCCTGAATTTCTTTTGGCAGGTGAGGAGCGATTTTGCTTTTCCAGAGCCTTTGTGCTACCAGTAACGTGGAAGCCCCTATATTTCCGTTAACACATGACAGATCTGAGTGGGGACTTGCTTTTTTTGTGGATTGAGTGGAAGCTTTTACTGGAAACATTTTACATAATGTTTGGGATCACATTTATCCGTCGCCTTACGCTGAGCACTTACTTTGGGGTTTCCATGTAAATCTCTGAGTGATGTGATTCAGATGAAACCCTCGATGGATCCATTCACTATAGTGAGGCAGCAGAGTTACTCTGGACTCCATCAGGCCTCTGTTCAGCGTTGTCCTTTTTAGAAGACTACAAAACTGTGGCCGACGGCACTTTTATGCAATCCTAAAAGACGGATACTGCCGGATCACAGGTCAGACGGCGTCCACAGTGCCTCCATCTGCCTCATTATAGTGAATCTTCAGCCAGAGGTTCTGTCTGAATCACGTTATTTCAGAGTTTTAGACGGACACCCGATGTAAGTGCTCAGTGCAGAGCGCAGGATAAATGTGCGCCGAACCTTACCAAGATCTTTGGGAGGCAGAAAGAAAAAATAAACAGCATGTGAAGAATTAGTTTTTATTTTTTACGCCATTCCTCATGCGGTTATAAGTGATTAGGTGACTTTTATTCTTCGGGTCGGTGCGATTACAACGATACCAGATTTATATCGGGTTTTTATGTCCTGCTGCTGTTACGCACTAAAAGACTCTTTTATTGTGAAAACTGTTTTATGCGTCAACATTAGTGATGAGCGAGCCCTAACATGACTGTCGGCTGAAATATGTAAAAATTATAGCTTTCCAAATATGGTGACTAGTGATGAGCGAGTATGCTCGTTACTTGGTTTTTCCCGAGCATGCTCAGGTGGTCGCCGGGTATTTGGAAGTGCTCGGAGATTTAGTTTCTGTCGCCGCAGCTGCATGATTTGCGGCTGCTAGACAGCCTGAATACATGTGGGGAATTCCCTAACAAACAGGCATTCCTCACATGTATTCAGGCTGTCTAGTAGCCGCAAATCATGCAGCTGCGGCAACAGAAACTAAATCTCTGAGCACTTCCAAATACTCAGAGACCACCAGTGCATGTTCGGGAAAACCGAGTAACCAGCATACTTGCTCATCACTAGTCACCATATTTTGAGAGCTATAATTTTTACATATTTCAGCAAACAGTCATGTGAGGGCTTGTTCTATTGGTACCATTTTCGGTTACAAGACATTTTTTGATCACTTTCTATTCTGAGTTTTGGGAGACAGAATGAACAAAAACCAACAATTCAGGAATTGCTTTTTTTATATATACTTTTCCGCGTGTGGTAAAATTGGTAAGGCAGCTTTATTCTTCGGGTCAGTACGATTACAGCGATACCTCATTTATATTGCTTTTTTACGTTTGGCGCTTTTACACAATAAAACCATTTATAGAAAAAATTATTTTTGCATTGCTTTATATATGACATCTATAGCTTTTTATTTTTCTGCTGATGATGCTGTATGGCGGCTTGTTTTTTTGCAGGACAAGATGACGTTTTCAGCGGTACCATTTTTATTTACATCCATCTTTTTTATTGCGTTTTATTGAACTTTTTGTTCTGTGATATGATAAAGCATTGTTTTTTGCTTCGTTTTTCATTTATTTTTTTTACAGTGTTCAATGAAGGGGTTAATTACTGGACAGTTTTATAGAGCGGGTTGTTATGGATGCAGCGATACAAAATATGGGCACTTTATTTTTGTTTTTATTATTTACATAAGTAAATGTATTTCTTGGAATTTTTTTTTATTTACTAAGGGATTTTTTAACCCCTTAACCCCCAAGGGTGGTTTGCACGTTAATGATCGCGCCAATTTTTACAATTCTGACCACTGTCTCTTTATGAGGCTATAACTCTGGAACGCTTCAACGGATCTTCACGATTCAGAGAATGTTTTCTCGTGACATATTGTACTTCATGATAGTGGTAAAATTTCTTCGATATAATTTGTGGTTATTTATGAAAAAAATGGAAATATGGCAAAAATTTTGAAAATTTTGCAATTTTCAAACTTTGAATTTTTATTCCCTTAAAACAGAGAAATATGTCACACAAAATAGTTACTAAATAACATTTCCCACAGGTCTACTTTACATCAGCACAATTTTGAAACCAATTTTTTTTTTGTTACGAAGTTATAAGTGTTAAAAGTTGACCAGCGATTTCTCATTTTTACAACAAATTGTACAAACCCATTTTTTTAGGGACCACCTCACATTTGAAGTCACTTTGAGGGGTCCATATGGCAGAAAATACCCAAAAGTGACACCATTCTAAAAACTGCACCCTCAAGGTACTCAAAGCCACATTCAAGAAGTTTATTAACCCTTCAGGTGCTTCACAGGAGCTGAAGCAACTTGGAAGGAAAAAATGAACATTTAACTTTTTAGTCACAAAAATGATCTTTTACAAACAATTTTTTTTATTTTAACAAGGGTAAAAGGAGAAAATGGACAGAAAAAGTTGTTGTGTAATTTCTCCTGAGTACGCCGATACCCCATATGGGGGAAAACCACTGTCAGGGCGCACGGCAGGGCTTGGAAGGGAAGGAGCGCCGTTTGTCTTCTTCAAACCAAAATTGGCGGGAATTGAGATTGGACGCCATGCCGCGTTTGGAGAGCCCCTGATGTGCCTAAACAGGGGAAACCCCCCACATGTGACACCATTTTGGAAACTAGACCCCTAAGGAACTTATCTAGATCTGTTGTGAGCACTTTGAACCCCCAAATGTTTCACTAAAGTTTATAATGCCTGGGTGTGAAAAAAAAAATTTCCACAAAAATGATTTTTTAGTCCCCAATTTTTGATTTTTCCCAACAAAATTGGACCCCAAAAGTTGTTGTCCAATTTGTCCTGAGTACGCTGATACCCCATATGTGGGGGAGAAATACTGTTTGGGCGCACCGCAGGGCTCGGAAAGGAAGTAATGAAGGTTTTGGAATGCAGACTTTGATGGGTGTCATGTTCAGTTTGCAGAGTCCCTAATGTGCCTAAAAAGTGGAAACCCCCCACAAGTGACCCCATTTTGGAAACTAGACCCCCTAAGGAACTTATCTAGATCTGTGGTGAGCACTTTGAACCCCCAAGTGCTTCACACAAATTTATAATGCCCGGGCATGAAAATAAAAAATCCTATTTTTTTCCCACAAAAGTAATATTTAACGCACCAATTTTTTATTTTCCCAAGGGTAACATGAGAAATTGGACCATAAAAGTTGTTGTCCAATTAGTCCTGAGTACGCTGATACCCCATATGTGGAGGAAACACTGTTTGAGCGTACGGCAGAGCTCGGAAAGGAAGGAGTGCCATTTGACTTTTTCAAACCAAAATTGGCTGGAATCGAGATTGGACGCCATGTCGCATTTGGAAAGCCCCTGATGTGCCTAAACAGTGGGAATCCCCCACAAGTGACCCCATTTTAGAAACTAGACTCCCTAAAGAACTTATCTAGATCTGTGATGAGCACTTTGAACCCCCAAGTGCTTCACACAAGTTTATAACGCCCGGGCGTGAAAATAAAAAAATGATATTTTTTCCACAAACATGATCTTTTACCCCAGTTTTTTATGTTCCCAAGGGTAACAGGAGAAATTAGACCCAAAAAGTTGTTTTCCAATTTGTCCTGAGTACGCTGATACCCTATATGTGGAGAAAAACTACTGTATGGGCACACGTGGGGCTCGGAAGTGAAGTAGTGACGTTTTGCATTGCAGACTTTGATGGAATGGTCTGCGGGTGTCATGTCGCGTTTGGAGAGCCCTTGATGTGCCTAAACAGTGGAAACCCCCACAAGTGACCCCATTTTGGAAACTAGACCCCCAAAGGAACTTATTTAGATGTGTGGTGAGAACTTTGAACCCCAAGTGCTTCACAGACGTTTATAACGTAGAGCCATAAAAATAATAAATCATTTTTTTCCACAAAAAATATTTTCGCCCCCAATTTTTTATTTTCCAAGGGTAACAGAAGAAATTGGACCCCAAGAGTTATTGTGCAATTTGTCCCGAGTATGCCGATACCCCAAATGTGGGGGTAAACTACTGTTTGGGAGCATGGCAGAGCTCAGAAGGGAAGGAGCACCGTTTGACTTTTTCAACGCAGAATTGGCTGGAATTGAGATCAGACGCCATGTCACATTTGGAGAGCCCCTGATGTGCCTAAACAGTGGAAACCCGCCAATTCTAACTCCAACCCTAACCCCAACACACCCCTAACACTAATCCCAACCCTAATCATAACCCTAACCACAAACCTAACCCTAACACACCTGTAACCTAGTCCCAACCCTAACCCTAACTTTAGCCCAACTCTAACTTTGGCCCCAACCCTAACTTTAGCCCCAACCCTAACGGGAAAAAGGAAATAAATACATTTTTTTAATTTTATTATTTTTCCCTTATTAAGGGGAGATAAAGGTGGGTTTGATTTACTATTTATAGCGGGTTTTTATGATTGTCAGCTGTCACACGCTAAAAGACGCTTTTTATTGAAAAAAGTTGTTTTTGCATCATCACATTTTGAGAGCTAAAATTTTTCTATATTTTGGCCCACAGAGTCATGTGAGGTCTTATTTTTTGCGGGACGAGGTGACGTTTTTATTGGTACCATTTTTGGGCACATGACATTTTTTGATCGCTTTTTATTGCGATTTTTGGGAGGCAGAATGAACAAAAACCAGCAATTCATGAGTTTCTTTCTGGGGAGGGGGGTTTATAGCATTCCGCGTGTGGTAAAATTGATAATGCAGTTTTATTCTTAGGGTCAGTACGATTACAGTGATACCTCATTTATATCATTTTTTTATGTTTTGGCGATTTTATACAATAAAACGATTATATATAAAAAATAATTATTTTTGCATCGCTTTATCCTGCGAGCTATAACTTTTTTATTGTTTCGCTGATGATGCTGTATGGCGGCTTTTTTTTTTGCGGGACAAGATGACGTTTTCAGCGGTACCATGTTTGTTTATATCCGTCATTTTGATTGCGTGTTATTCCACTTTTTGTTCGGCGGTATGATGATAAATCATTGTTTTTTAGCCGTTTTTTTTTTTTAAGGGGTTCACTAAAGGGGTTAACTAATGGGACAGTTTTATAGTACGGGTCGTTACGGACGCGGCGATGCTAAATATGTGTACTTTTATTTTTGGGTTTTTTTACATTAAAGAAATGAATTTATTGGGGAATATTTTTATTTTTCACTATTTAGGATTTTTTTTTACAAATGTTTATTTTTTACATTTTTACTTTGTCCCAGGGTGGGACATCACTGTGTAGGGTCAGATCGCTGGTGTGACAGTGTGCACAGCACTCTGTCACTACAAGCGATCGCACTGGCACTGCTGCAGGCTACCTCGGCGCCTGCTCTCAGCAGGCACTGAGGAAGCCACCTCCCTGCAGGACCCGGCGGCCATCTTGGATCCGGGGTTCTGCAGTGAGGAGAGTCCCTCGGAACAGCGCGACACATCGCGCTGTTTTGAGGGTCTCAGGGGAGCACGCAGGGAGCCCCCTCCCTGCGCGATGCTCACCTGTGCCCCCGGTACACCGCGATCGTGTTGTGCCAGGGGTTAATGTGCCGGGAGCGGTCCGTGATTGCTCCTGGCACATAGGGCCGGGTGTCAGCTGTGATAATCAGATGACACCCGGCCGCGATCAGCTGCGCTCCCGCGGGGAGCGCAGCTGATCGCATGGGACGTACTATTCCGTCCCTGGGAATTAAGTAACAGGTCACATGGACGGAATAGTACGTCCCATGGGATTAAGGGGTTAAAAAATATTTTTACACTTTGTAAAAAAGTATATAAAAAAAAAATATATATTACATTGTCCCAGGCTGGGACATTATTGTAGTACATCATATCGCTCATCTGACACTCTGCACTGCAGAGTAACAAATCAGCAATCTGACAGGCAGGGAAGGAGACGTCTCAGGTCCTGCTCTCAGCAGACACTCACAAGACAACTTCCCTGAACGACCCGGAAGGACCCCGCGGCCATCTTAGTGCGGTCGCATCACGTTGTTCTGAAGCAAACGCAGAGATGCCTCTCCCTGCGCGATGCTTCTCTATGCCGCGGTCACTACTGACAGCGGCATCAGAGGGGTTAAATGCCCACGATCGGTGCTACCAAATATAGTACGCGATAGTCACGGCGCTCAGCTTGAGGCCGCGCAATCAGGGCGCCGTACTAGTACTGCGTCTGGCATGAACACACCTCCCGCAAAGCAGTACTAGTATGGCGCATGTCGCAAATGGGTTAATAAACCAGCATAAATACAGTTAAGTGATCAATCATTTGCTCTGTATTCCCCTTATAAATGTGGCACAACTGTGAGCATCCTGGAGCCATATATTGCTTCTTCATGGCTGTTAAACATCTACACTAATATTCTGCAACTTGTTTTGTCACATCTGTGGCACGCGTCTTAGAATAAGATTAAAAATTACGCATATTTTTATAATGCACATAACCTTGCTCTTCGCCTTCCAAGTAGCCAAACTCTGCGTAAAATGACTACTATGTGGTGCTGTCTGTCCTGCAGGAGAGGAAGAGCAGAGAAGGAGTATGGGAATATGCAGCACATGAATAGCACAAGTTTGGGCAAAATGTCCTGGTAAACATTACATATGGAAGAAAATTCTCAATTTCCATTAGATGGAGCAGAGCTGTGGTTCACAGATAGAGTTAATGGACCCAGCAGCAGATTTAGTCAGGGAGGCTTGACATGGGAGATACTGGAGAAGGAAACGGAATTCCCTGGCATGAACCTTCTCACTGTGAAATACTTCCATTTCCTGGGTGGAGCCACTCCCAGCTTCTCCCATTCACCCACTACCTAGTATGTAACAGACATGTCTTCCATGTGTTCTGATTCACGACTAACCCGGTACAGAGAGAAATCCGTACCATGTAGACCAGACAAAAAGCACCACAGCCCTGTGCGTCACAAGATCAAAACAAAGCAAAGGGTAAAATACCAATAACGACTTCTGTAAAGAGAAAACTTTAGTCCGACACAGCAAATCTATAGTAAATCTGCGGTTCAAAGACAAACCCTGCGGAAGTGCCTCATTATAGCAGCAGCAAAAAAAAAAATCTCTTAACAACATGAAAGAGAAATCAGAGAAAGCATAAGATGCAGACGGTGATGGGGCAAACAGTTTGGTTTCATTTCTCCATTTCTATATTACATTTCAATTTACAAATTACTGTAGTAACACAACTATCACATGTGCGGTGGAAGGGACTCATCTGCCGGACGTTACAGATCTGTCACTATTCTGCAAATTCAGCCCCAGGATTCTGGATTAGGCTAGTTTTACACTAGCGTTTCACTGACCTGCGTCGGTCTGCGCATGGCCGCCGCTAAGCTCGCCCCCGTCTCCTCCCGGCCGCTCCGCCTATGGGCGCATGACGCTGCATGCGACCTGCGTATCCTATCTTTAGCATTGGGTACACAGGCCGTGCGTAGGTATGCGTTTGCCGGCGCATGCGTCCTTTTGACGGAGCGCAGAGCGCACCAAAATGCAACACGGTGCGTTTGGCGCACGACGCAAAAGGACGCATGCGCCGGCAAACGCATACCTGCGCACGGCCTGTGTACCCAATGCTAAAGGTAGGGTACGCAGGTCGCATGCAGCGTCATGCGCCTATAGGCGGAGCGGCCGGTAGCGGAGCTTAGCGGCGGCCGTGCACAGACCGACGCAGGTCAGTGAAACGCTAGTGCGAAACTAGCCTTACAGACAATGAGGCTATGTGCACACGTTGCGGAATTGCTGTGGAAATTTCTGCGGCAATTCTGCACCTCCCTGCCGCGGGAAATACGCATATTATAGGTATGCGTATTCTCGCTAAAAACTAGCGTTTTGCAAGCGTAATTAGCTTGCAGAATGCTAGCGTTTTCCAAGCGATCTGTAGCATCGCTTGGAAAACAGCTTGGTCACACGAGTCAAACAAGTGTTTGTCAAGTGTGACCAACTTTTTACTATCGATGTCGCCTATGCTGCATCAATAGTAAAAAGATCTAATGTTAAAAATAATAAAAAAAAATAATAAATCGTGCTATTCTCACCTTC
>JARQOD010000003.1:400369100-400412606 GCA_033576555.1 Oophaga sylvatica | reverse complement strand
ATCGCCAAGATCCGTTGAAGCGTTTCAGAGTTATAACCTCATAAAGGGACAGTGGTGACCGGTCATTAACGTGCAAAGCACCCTTGGGGGATAAAGGGTTAAGGGTCACCAATCTAACCCAAGAAGAGTGCAAAACAGGCAAAATAAGATTAAAATAGATAAATCTCTGGGTCCGGATGGCATACACCCACGGGTACTAAGAGAACTAAGTAATGTAATAGACCAGAGGTCTCAAACACGCGGCCCGTGGGCCACATGCGGCCCCTGAGGCAGGCATCTGCGGCCCGCGGTGCACCACGTCTCACGCTCACTGCCGCATTCAGGAGCGCACAGTCCCTGAGGCAGGTAGAAGGTGGAAGGCGCGCATTCAGGAACATGCGATGGCTGTTCTGTGTGCAGAGGACCTGGGATGAAGTCACAGGAGGGGGAGGAGTCAGGGGTCACATGATCAGGGGCCTCCGTGTATGCAGGACGTTGCTATCTGTGCTGGTTGTCATGGTGCTGAATGAGGGTAAGTTTATGTGTGGGGTCAGGAGGGGTTTACAGGGTGGATGTAGCAGAGCCGTGTGTGTACGAGGTGGACGGAGCAGAGCCGTGTACGTACAAAGTGTATGGAGCGCAGCCATATGTGTACGAGCTGTACGGAGCTGTGTGTGTATGAAGCGGGGTGTACGGAGCGGAGCCGTGTGTGTACGAAGCGGAGCCGCGTGTGTACGAGGTGTACGGAGAGGAGCCGTGTGTGTACGAGGTGGACGGAGCGGAGCCGTCTGTGTACGAGGTGGACGGAGCGGAGCCGTGTGTGTACGAAGCGGAGCCGTGTGTGTACAAGGTGTACGGAGAGGAGCCATGTGTGTACGAAGTGTACGGAGAGGAGCCGTGTGTGTACGAAGTGTACGGAGATGAGCCGTGTGTGTACGAGGTGGACGGAGCGAAGCCATGTGTGTACGAGGTGGACGGAGCGGAGCCGTGTGTGTACGAAGCGGAGCCGTGTGTGTACAAGGTGTACGGAGAGGAGCCATGTGTGTACGAAGTGTACGGAGAGGAGCCATGTGTGTACGAAGTGTACGGAGATGAGCCGTGTGTGTACGAGGTGGACGGATCGAAGCCGTGTGTGTACGAGGTGGACGGAGCGAAGCCATGTGTGTACGAGGTGGACGGAGCGGAGCCATGTGTGTACGAGGTGGACGGAGCGGAGCCATGTGTGTACGAGGTGGACGGAGCGGAGCCATGTGTGTACGAGGTGGACGGAGCGAAGCCATGTGTGTACGAGGTGGACGGAGCGGAGCCATGTGTGTACGAGGTGGACGGAGCGGAGCCATGTGTGTACGAGGTGGACTGAGCGGAGCCATGTGTATACGGGTGGACGGAGCGGAGCCATGTGTGTACGTGGTGGAGGAGCGGGAGCATGATGTGTACAGTGGACGGAGCGGAGCCGTGTGTGTACAGGTGGATGCAGCAGTGCTGTAGTGTGTATGAGGTGAGGAGCGGAGCATGTGTGTACGAGTGGACGGAGCGAGCCATTGTGTGTACGAGGTTAGACGAGCGAAGCCATGTGTGTACGAGGTGGACGGAGCGGAGCCATGTGTGTACGATGGACGGAGCGGAGCCATGTGTGTACGAGGTGGACTGACGGAGCATGTGTATACAGGTGGACGGAGCGGAGCCATGTGTGTACGTGGTGGATGGAGCGGAGCCATGTGTGTACGAGGTGGACGGAGCGGAGCCGTGTGTGTACAGCATTGTACTGTATTAAGTTTGGAAGGAATGCGGCCCTCCAGTTTAAATTTTTTTATGTGCGGCCCATTTACTCTGCGAGTTTGAGACCCTGTAATAGACAAACCATTATTTCTTATATTTAGGGACTCTATAGCGACGGGTCTGTCCACAGGACTGGCGCATAGCAAATGAGGTAACAATATTCAAAAGGGCTCTAAGTGAACCTGGAAATTATAGACCAGTAAAGTACTGCCACACAACGCTCCGCTAACGATCACAATAACGACGCATACTAATGCATCGTTTTGTGTGTTTAATGTCGCTAGTAGCTGCCACACTTCGCGATCTCGTTAGCGACTCATAAGCGGTTAGCGATCTCATTACGACTTTAACTGTCATTGCGATGTAAAAAACAGCGCACATCGCTCACAAAAGGTGCCAGACACAGCGATTCAGGCTCACCAGCGGGACGCCAGCGATCTAAATACGGTCCAGAACTCTAGTGAACGATCAGCGAGATCACAGCAGGGGCCACGTCGTTGCTACATGCCACACACAATAGCGTCACGAACGAGATCGCTAAATAGTGACGTTTTTTAGTGATCTCGTTAGCAACCTTGTTTAGTGTGGCATACCCTTTAGTCTCTATTGTTGGTAAAATATTTGAAGGGTTTCTGAGGGATGTTATTCGGGATTATCTCAATGAGAATAACTGTTTAACGCCATATCAGCATGGGTTTATGAGGAGTCACTCCTGTCAAACCAATCTAATCAGTTTTTTGAAGAGGTAAGCTATAGACTGGACTAAGGTGAGTCATTGGACGTGGTATATCTTGATTTTTCCAAAGCGTTTGATACCAAGCCACACAAGAGGTTGGTACACAAAATGAGAATGCTGGGTCTGGGGGGAAAATGTGTGTAAATGGGTAAGTAACTGGCTTAGGCCTATTTCACACTTCAGTCTTTTTGCTTCAGTCACAATCCGTCAAAGTGTGAAAAAAACGGATCCAGTGCAAATTTTTTAACAAACTGATGCACTGGATCCGTTTTTTTGACGGAACATCGCAGCAGCCAGTGTATGAAATTTAAAGAAACAGAACTCTCCAGCAGACGGACACCAACTTCTTGACGGATGCGTCGCACGACGGACGAAAAGCAAGGCCATCCGTCGTAATCCGTTGCTAATACAAGTCTATGGGGAAAAAGACGGATCCGCCAGGCAAATCCGTCAGATCCGTTTTTTTCTGCTAAGACGGATTTTGACTGACGCCAGAACACTGAAGTGTGAAACAGGCCTTAGGCTGCTTTCACATTTGCGTCTGTACACGCAGCGTTTCATCCGCATAGATCCGCATGCGTCATGCTTACATATCTTTAACATGGTGTACGCAGAGACATGCGTTTGCATGCAAACGCGTACGCATGGATCATTTGGTGGTGTCCGGCGAACGCAACATGCTGGATTTTTGGAAGCGGCAAAAATCCGGCAAATATGATCAGTCATGCGCATGTGGATGAATGCGTCAAAAAAACGCATAACTGTCTATGGGAACGCAAGGACATGCGTACGGATGCGATCGATACCAATGCTTTCTTCATGAGACAGCCCTTTTGGTTTCTGTCATATCGAACGCATGCGCATAAACGCAAACGCATGCAAAAAAACACATACCACATACAAACGCATGCACACGCAGCTTTTTTGGCATCATGCGCAAGATGATGCGGATATAAAACCACTGCTTAAACATGTGTTTGCGTATGCAGATGATACGCTGCCCACATATATGCAAATGTAACCTAGCCTAAGTGATAGAAAGCAGAGGGTGGTTATAAATGGTATATTCTCTTACTGGGTCGCTGTGATGAGTGGGGTACCACAGGGGTCGCTGTTGGGACCTATTCTCTTCAACACATTTATTAACGATCTGGTAGAAGGTTTACACAGTTAAATATCGATATTTGCAGATGATACAAAACTATGTAAAGCAGGACTACAAGAGAAGATAGTATTCTGCTACAGATGGATCTGGATAAGTTGGAAACTTGGGCCGAAAGGTGGCAGATGCGGTTTAACAATGATAAATGTAAGGTTATACACATGAGAAGAAGGAATCAATATCACCAATACACACTGAACGGGAAACCACTGGGTAAGGCTGGTTTCACATTAGCGTTTTTGTGCGCAGCGCAACGGGCGCATCCATGCGCAGCGCAACGGGCGCATCCATGCGCATGTGTCCCTATGTTTAACATGGCGTACGCATGGTCTTGCATTTGCATGCGTTCGTCTGCGTTCTCGTGCGCATGCGTTTTTTCTAGGTGTGCGTCTAGACAAACTGGATGCAACTTGTTGCATTTTTGGGTCCGCCCAAAAGCGTAAAAAAAACGCATGCGTACGCTTGCGCACGGAATGCATCAAAATAAAGCATTACAGTCAATGGGAATGCAGGCGTACGCATGCGTTTTAAGAGTAAACATGTCTAGACACTGGTTTAAGGCTGGTTTCACATTAGCGTTTATGTGCACAGCGCATCTGCGAAGCGTCATGCGTACCTATGTTTAACATGGCGTACGTACGGTCTTGCATTTGCCGAATGTATGTTTGATGATCGGTTCCGAACATATTCGGTAATTTCTACTCCCATTGACTCTAATGACGTTCGACGAGTATTGCAAAAACAATATTCGCTGCCGATCTAATTCGGAACCGAATACGAACAAATTCGCTCAACTCTAGCCAGAAGCCTCTGATCTCAGTGACTACAGTCACCACCAGTACAGTGAGAGAAGCTTTAATGGCCATGTTGCAAGGCGGGGGATGGGTCATGGTATTCAGCATTGCGGCTCTGCTTGGACTTAAAGTTACAAAACCTAAGGAAACACATTATTTTCAAGGCTCTGATGGAAATCTGTAGCGACTGAATTGTCAAGGAATAATCAAGCCAAAAAGCGAAGATACATAGTTCAGGGGCAGCCACAGTGTAAGCCACCACAGGATGGTAGAGCGGGCCCAGGGCTGAAAATATAAAGAGGGGTCACTAACACCACAGTGCAGGGCAACGGCCGATATCAGCGTCCTCTTATTACAGTCCAGAGCAACAGCCGATATCAGCGTCCTCTTATTACAGTCCAGAGCAACAGCCGATATCAGCATCCTCTTATTACAGTCCAGAGCAACAGACGATATCAGCGTCCTCTTATTACAGTCCAGAGCAACAGCCGATATCAGCATCCTCTTATTACAGTCCAGAGCAACAGCCGATATCAGCATCCTCTTATTACAGTCCAGAGCAACAGCCGATATCAGCGTCCTCTTATTACAGTCCAGAGCAACAGCCGATATCAGCATCCTCTTATTACAGTCCAGAGCAACAGACGATATCAGCGTCCTCTTATTACAGTCCAGCGCAACAGCCAATATTATTATTTATTATAGCGCCATTTATTTCATGGCGCTTTACATGTGAGGAGGGGTATACATAATAAATACAAATAAATACAAGTACAGTAATCTTAAACAATACAAGTCACGACTGGTACAGGAGGAGAGAGGACCCTGCCCGCGAGGGCTCACAATCTACAAGGGCTGGGTGAGGATACAGTACAGTCATCGACAAAAGTTTTGAGAATGACACAAATATTAATTTTTACAAAGTCTACTGCTTCACTTTTTCTAATGGCAATTTGCATATACTCCAGAATGTTATAAAGAGTGATCAGCTTAACAGCAATTACTTGCAAAGTCAATATTTGGCTAGAAAATGAACTTTATCCCCCAAAACACATTTCAACATCATTGCAGCCCTGCCTTAAAAGGACCAGCTAACCTCTTTTCAGTGATTGCTCCATTAACACAGGTGTGGGTGTTGATGAGGACATGGCTGGAGATCAATCTGTCATGATTAAGTAAGAATGACACCACTGGACACTTTAAAAGGAGGCTGGTGCTTGGCATCATTGTTTCTCTTCTGTTAACCATGGTTATCTCTAAAGAAACACGTGCAGTCATCATTGCAATGCACAAAAATGGCCTAACAGGGAAGGGTATCGCAGCTAGAAAGATTGCACCTCAGTCAACAATCTATCGCATCATCAAGAACTTCAAGGAGAGAGGTTCCATTGTTGCCAAAAAGGCTCCAGGGCGCCCAAGAAAGACCAGCAAGCGCCAGGACCGTCTCTTAAAAGTGTTTCAGCTGCGGGATCGGGCTACCAGCAGTGCAGAGCTTGCTCAGGAATGGCAGCAGGCAGGTGTGAGTGCATCTGCACGCACTGTGAGGCAGAGACTCTTGGAGCAAGGCCTGGTCTCAAGGAGGGCAGCAAAGAAGCCACTTCTCTCCAGAAAAAACATCATGGACAGACTGTTATTCTGCAAAAGGTACAGGCAGTGGACTGCTGAGGACTGGGGTAAAGTTATTTTCTCTGATGAATCCCCTTTTCGATTGTTTGGGACATCAGGAAAACGCCTCATTCGGAGAAGACAAGGTGAGCGCTACCACCAGTCTTGTCTCATGCCAACTGTTAAGCATCCTGAAATCATTCATGTGTGGGGTTGCTTCTCAGCCAAGGGAATCGGCTCTCTCACAGTCTTGCCTAAAAACACAGCCATGAATAAAGAATGGTACCAGAATGTCCTCCAAGAGCAACTTCTCCCAACCCTCCAAGAGCAGTTTGGCGATCAACAATGCCTTTTCCAGCATGATGGAGCACCTTGCCATAAAGCAAAGGTGATAACTAAATGGCTCAGGGAACAAAACATAGAGATTTTGGGTCCATGGCCTGGAAACTCCCCAGATCTTAATCCCATTGAGAACTTGTGGTCAATCATCAAGAGACGGGTGGACAAACAAAAACCTAAAAATTCTGACAAAATGAAAGCATTGATTGTGCAAGAATGGACTGCTATCAGTCAGGATTTGGTCCAGAAGTTGATTGAGAGCATGCCAGGGAGAATTGCAGAGGTCCTGAAGAAGAAGGGTCAACACTGCAAATATTGACTTGCTGCATTAACTCATTCTAACTGTCAATATAAGCTTTTGTTACTCATATGTTTGCAATTATATTTCTGTCTGTGATAAAAACATCTGTCAAACACACATAAAAACCAGAGGGCAGCAGATCATGTGAAAATATAATATTTGTGTCATTCTCAAAACTTTTGGCCATGACTGTTTGTGAGGGCAGAGCTGGTCGTGGTTTGGTGGATCGGTGGTTACTGCAGGTTGTAGGCTTGTCGGAAGAAGTAGGTCTTCAGGTTCTTTTGAAAGTTTCCATTGTAGCCAAGAGTCTGATATGTTGTGGTAGAGAGTTCCAGATTAGGGGGGATGCGCGGGAGAAATCTTGTATGTGATTTTGGAAAGAGGAGATAAGAGGGGAGGAGAGGAGAAGATCTTGTGAGGATCGGAGGTTGCGTGCAGGTAAGTACCGGGAGACGAGGTCACAGATGTATGGAGGACACAGGTTGTGGATATCACCGACCTCCTATTACAGTCCAGATCAACGGCCGATATCAGTGTCCTCTTATTACAGTCCAGAGCAACGACAGATATCCGCATCCTTTTATTACAGTGCAGAGAAACGGCCGATATCAGCGACCTCTTCTTACAGTCCAGAGCAGCAGCAGATATCAGAGACCTTTTATTACAATCCAGAGTATCAGCCGACATTAACAACGTCCTGTTACCGTCCAGAGCAACGACAGATAACAGCGTCCTCTTTTTACAGTCTAGAAGAACGGTCGTTATCAGCATCCTCTTACTACAGTCCAGAGCAACGACAGATATCCGCATCCTTTTATTACAGTGCAGAGAAACGGCCGATATCAGCGACCTCTTCTTACAGTCCAAGAGCAGCAGCAGATATCAGAGACCTCTTATTACAATCCAGAGTATCAGCCGACATTAACAACCTCCTGTTACCGTCCAGAGCAACGACAGATAACAGCGTCCTCTTTTTACAGTCTAGAAGAACGGTCGTTATCAGCATCCTCTTACTACAGTCCAGAGCAATGGCCAATATCAGCACCCTCTTATGGTAAGCACGGCACCGAATAGGGATCGAGCTTCTGACTGAAGAGCCCATATAGACTCTTTAGTTAGAAGGAACTGTGGGCTGTGCTTCCCTCCTCCCGTCACTCCCTCCTCCCCAGGTGATGCCATATAACGGACTCCACCACTGACCAACGGGGAGAAAGGGGAAGCGGAGTCCGGCCGCACCCCCAGGGGTTAAATGCTCGTGTATGGGCCGGATTCTTCCTCTTTCTCCCTCGTCTGACAAAAACATTCTCCCTTTTCAGCAACGGCCACTAGCCTGTAAACTGCCAAAGGCCCAAACTCAGTGGTCGTGCGTAGACCAGGGGCCTGCATGCTATATAATGAAGGAAGCTGCCGATTCCAGGCATCATGCAGATTTAGTCATGACTGCTCAGCCTGTGGAGGTGGACAACCTGCATCCAGGTGTACCCGCCTCCCAAACGGAGCAGCTACGAGGCAAAACCCCGGTGAGCATAGCCGCAATGGGCCCGTCAGTGTGCAAGTCACAGTACGAGGCGGCTCTAGTATCGACAGCATTTGCAATCGCATTTTTCGGGGCTCTGTGCGTCGGCGAACTAGTGCCGCGGTCAAAAACAGCATCGGTGGGCGGGTTGATCCTCGAGGACGTCGTCATATGTAGCGATGCTTTGCGCATTAGCGTACGAAAATCCAAGTGCGATCCAACCGGTAGAGGCGCGTGGGTGTTGCTCAAGGCCTTAGACGGCCCAATATGCCCGTTAAAAATAGTAAAACGCTTCGTGGGTATAAGACACGACAGTAGATTCTTCCTTTCACACACCGACGGGTCCCCGCTTACCAAATATCAGTTTGACTCGATTTTTAAACACTGCATAGAGTCAGTCGGCGGTAACCCAAAACAATACGGGACGCATTCCTTCAGAATAGGGGCGGCCACCGAAGCTGCTAGGGCCGGCGTATCGGAATCTGAAGTCCAGAGATTAGGCCGCTGGAAATCCGCATGTTTCGCAAGATATATAAGACCAGATCTGCTCTAACACCTCTCGTTTCTTCCAGGCGACCACAAACCCACAGTTTGGGTACTAGGCCACTCTTATGTTTACTGGGCGTACAAAAGGGCAAGCCTACGCCCAGGCGGAAAAAATTTTGGTTTCCCCGGACTGGAGGTCATCTGGAGAGGTGTCAGAGGGCTGCGATGGCAGCAAATATTCCCTGAAATGGCCAACATCGTAAAAACGGCCAAAGGGCCTCTGGTATTGGTGTTGCACGCCGGCGGAAAGATTTAGTCACAAGAAAAGGTGCCGACCTATACTCAACGATGTCGACTGATATACTGCATTTTACCTGCTTATGCCCAGATACGGTGGTGGTGAGGTCCGACATAATACCACGCGCGCGTCTGGCGGAGAGCAAAGGATCCGAAAGCCATTGATAAATCAAGGAAGAAAATAAACAAAAGGATGGCAAACTCGTCAAGGAAAACTACGGCATTGTGGTTAACCACCACGACCTGCAGAAGGACAATGTAAATCTGCTGAGACCGGACGGCGTGCATCTGAATGATATCGGGCTCGATATATTTCTAACCAATTTACAGGATGGGGTTGAACAGGCCTTAATGTTGTTGTGTGGGGGTCGGAGTCCTGTGTAGGTATACACATGATCCTCCGTGGCGGTAGTATGGGGGGGGCAACGGTTCGTAACCTCTCATCTGCCTGCTCGCCCACCAGCGTCGCCGGGGGTCCTCGGCAAAGAGTCCGTTGCGGATCGTATTTGCCCCTCCCTCCTTGTAAATTACGCCCACCGGCAGCGCCGTGGGTCCTCGGCAGAGAGGCGGTTGCGGATTGTATTTGCCCCTCTCTGCTTATAATTTAATAAACTGTGACCGACCTGTTCAACCCATCCAGGCCTGCTGTTGTTTGTGATTATGGGGATTGGCGGGAGGCGGGGAAGCACCGCTATACGCCACAAGGGTCTCTTCAGTCTTACAGTCCAGCGCAACAGCTGATGATATTTATTATAGAACCATTTATTCCATGGCGCTTTACATGTGAGGAGGGGTATACACAATACAAGTACAGTAATCTTAATACAAGTCCACGACTGGTACGGGAGGAGAGAGGACCCTGCCCGCGAGGGCTCACTATCTACAAGGGATGGGTGAGGATACAGTTGGTGAGGGGAGAGCTGGTCGTGCAGCGGTTTGGTGGATCGGTGGTTACTGCAGTTTGTAGGCTTGTCGGAAGAGGTAGGTCTTCAGGTTCTTTTTGAAAGTTTCCATTGTAGGCGAGAGTCTGATATGTTTGGGTAGAGAGTACCAGAGATGGGGGGATGCGCGGGAGAAATCTTGTATGTGATTGTGGGAAGAGGAGATAAGAGGGGATCTTGTGAGGATCGGAAGTTGTGTGCAGGTAAGTACAGGGAGACGAGGTCACAGATGTATGGAGGAGATAGGTTGTCGATATCAGCAACCTCCTATTAAAGTACAGATCAGCGGCCGATATCAGCATCCGCTTATTATATTCCAGAGCAACGACAGATATCAGCGACCCCCTATTACAGTGCAGAGAAGCGGCCGATATCAGCGACCCCCTATTATAGTCCAGAGCAGCATCAGATATCAGCGACCCCCTATTACAGTCCATAGCAGCAGATGTGTATAACAGCCCAGAGCAGCGGCCCTCACTACAGCTCAGAGCAGCGGCCTTCACTACAGCCCAGAGCAGCGGCCTTCACTACAGCCCAGAGCAGCGGCCTTCACTACAGCCCAGAGCAGCGGCCTTCACTACAGCCCAGAGCAGCGGCCCTCACTACAGCCCAGAGCAGCGGCCCTCACTACGCCCAAGCAGCGGGCCCTCACTACGCCAGAGCAGCGGCCTTCACTACGGCCCAGAGCAGCGGCCTTCACTACGGCCCAGAGCAGCGGCCTTCACTACGGCCCAGAGCAGCGGCCTTCACTACGGCCCAGAGCAGCGGCCTTCACTACGGCCCAGAGCAGCGGCCTTCACTACGGCCCAGAGCAGCGGCCTTCACTACGGCCCAGAGCAGCGGCCTTCACTACGGCCCAGAGCAGCGGCCTTCACTACGGCCCAGAGCAGCGGCCTTCACTACGGCCCAGAGCAGCGGCCTTCACTACGGCCCAGAGCAGCGGCCTTCACTACGGCCCAGAGCAGCGGCCTTCACTACGGCCCAGAGCAGCGGCCTTCACTAACGGCCCAGAGCAGCGGCCTTCACTACGGCCCAACAGCGCTTCACTACGGCCCAGACGCGGCCTTCACTACGGCCCAGAGCAGCGGCCTTCACTACGGCCCAGAGCAGCGGCCTTCACTACGGCCCAGAGCAGCGGCCTTCACTACGGCAACAGCGGCCTTCACTAGCCCAGCAGCGGCCTTCACTACGGCCCAGAGCAGCGGCCTTCACTACGGCCCAGAGCAGCGGCCTTCACTACGGCCCAGAGCAGCGGCCTTCACTACGGCCCAGAGCAGCGGCCTTCACTACGGCCCAGAGCAGCGGCCTTCATACGGCCCAGAGCAGCGGCCTTCACTACGGCCAGAGCAGCGGCCTTCATTACCAGAGCCTCAAGCCAGGCAGGCCTTCATTACGGTCCAGAGCAGCGGCCTTCATTACGGTCCAGAGCAGCGGCCTTCATTACGGGCCAGAGCAGCGGCCTTCATTACGGTCCAGAGCAGCGCCTTCATTACGGTCCAGAGCAGCGGCCTTCATTACGGTCCAGAGCAGCGGCCTTCATTACGGTCCAGAGCAGCGGCCTTCATTACGGTCCAGAGCAGCGGCCTTCATTACGGTCCAGAGCAGCGGCCTTCATTACGGTCCAGAGCAGCGGCCTTCATTACGGTCCAGAGCAGCGGCCTTCATTACGGTCACAGCGGCCTCATACGGTCCAGAGCAGCGGCCTTCATTACGGTCCAAGAGCAGCGGCCTTCATTACGGTCCAGAGCAGCGGCCTTCATTACGGTCCAGAGCAGCGGCCTTCATTACGGCCAGAGCAACGACCCACTACGCTCCATGCAGCAGCGAGCGCCTCACTACGGCCTCAGAGCAGCGGCCTTCACTACGGCCCAGAGCAGCGGCCTTCACTACGGCCCAGAGCAGCGGCCTTCACTACGGCCCAGAGCAGCCCCGCGCCTTCACTACGGTTCAGAGCAGGACCTTCATTACAGTCCAGAGCAGCGGCCTTCATTACGGTCCAGAGCAGCGGCCTTCATTACGGTCCAGAGCAGCGGCCTTCATTACGGTCCAGAGCAGCGGCCTTCATTACAGTCCAGAGCAGCAGCCTTCATTACAGTCCAGAGCAGCAGCCTTCATTACAGTCCAGAGCAGCGGCCTTCATTACAGTCCAGAGCAGCGGCCTTCATTACAGTCCAGAGCAGCGGCCTTCATTACAGTCCAGAGCAGCGGCCTTCATTACAATCCAGAGATGGTTCTACTCCTTCATTGGAGTTCAGCTGTTTTTAATTAAACTGATAGGACTTGATTTGTAAAGGCACACACCTGTCTATACAAGACCTCACAGCGCATGTCAGACAAAATGAGAATCATGAGGTCAAAGGAACTGGCCAAGGAGCTCAGAGACAGAATTGTGGCAAGGCACAGATCTGGCCAAGGTTACAAAAGAATTTCTGCAGTACTCAAGGTTCCTAAGAGCTCAGTGGCCTCCATAATCCTTAAATGGAAGTTTGGGACCACCAGAAGTCTTCCTGGACCCTGGCCGTCCAGCCAAACTGAGCAATCGTGGGAGAATAGCCTTGGTGAAAGAGGTAAAGAAGAACCCCAACATCACTGTGGCTGAGCTCCACAGATGCAATAGGGAGATGGGAGAGGTTCCACAAAGTCAACTATCACTGCAGCCATCCACCAGCCGGGCCTTTATGGCAGAGTGGCCAGACGGAAGCCTCTCCTCAGTGCAAGACATATAAAAGCCCGCATTGAGGCTGCTAAAAAAACACATGAAGGACTCACAGACTATGAGTCTGATGAGACGAAGATAGAACTTATTGGTGATAATTCTAAGCGGTATGTGTGGAGAAAACCAGCCACTGCTCATCATCTGCCCAATACAATCCCAATAGTGAAACATGGTGGTGGCAGCATCATGCTATGGGGGGTGTTTTTCAGCTGCAGGGACAGGACGACTGGTTGCAATTGAAGGAAACATGAATGCGGCCAAGTACAGAGATTTTCTGAAGAAAACCTCTTCCAGAGCGCTCTGGACCTCACACTAGGCTGAAGGTTCACCTTCCAACAAGACAATGACCCTAAGCATACAGCTAAAATAACAAAGGAGTGGCTTCAGAACAACTCTGTGACCATTCTTGACTGGCCCAGCCAGAGCCCTGACCTAAACCGAATTGAGCATCTCTAGAGAGACCTAAAAATGGCTGTCCACCAACGTTCACCATCCAACCTGACGGGAACTGGAGAGGATCTGCAAGAAAGAATGGCAGAGGATCCCCAAATCCAGGTGTGAAAAACTTGTTGCATCATTCCCAAGAAGACTCATGGCTGTACTAGCTCAAAAGGGTGCTTCTACTCAATACTGAGCAAAGGGTCTGAATACTTATGACCATGTGATATTTCAGTTTTTCTTTTTTTAATTAATTTGCAAAAATTTCTACATTTCTGTTTTTTTCAGTCAAGATGGGGTGCAGAGTGCACATTAATGAGAAGAGAAAAAAATGAACTTTTTTGAATTTACTCAATGGCTGCAATGAAACAAAAAGTGAAAAATTTAAAGGGATCTTCTGAATACTTTCCGGACCCACTGTATGTCCAGGGGAGCAGTCAACATAAAAAAAAAATCTTATTACAGTCCAGAGGCAATATCAGCGACCTCTTATTACAGTCCAGAGGTAATATCAGCGACCTCTTATTAATGAAATGATCATCATTAATGCTGCATTTGTGGATAGTGAATATAGGGGACATGTAGCCTCCTTGGTATTATTTGTGGAGGCAGTAGATCCATCACGAACACAATGCAAAATTTCCATGAATAGATCTCTGCACCATTACAAAGATGATCCGCAGCTTCGGGTATACAGTCACCATAAAGACATACACATACAGCATAACACGATGTGGTAGACACGGCACAGGACGGAGCTCACACCATCATGACCTTCCCAGCGTCACCATAAACAACTCCTGATGCCAATAAAAGCATATACAAACTCATGGTGTGTGAACTGCGGCATTATCACCCTCCAACACAAGCATCGCCAGTCCCACCTACCAATAAACCACACAGGGCGAGGAAACGCTAATTATATCATCACAACAAATAAAGGACGGGGAGCCCAGAGATGAGAGATACAACCACACAAGAACCACAACACCCAACCGGAACTACTACTCATGCATCATCATAAAACATTACAAACAGAACATTATAACCCCCAACATCAAACAATCCTAATTCCAAATCAGTTCTGCCACTGTGAAAATGTAGAGAAAACCAGAATAATGGCTTACATTTTATCACACAGAACAGATCAAACGCTTGATAAATTAATTCATTTAGAAACCAATAGCGGAGACACAACGCAAGAGCATTGACCGGACAACAAAAGGTTGGAAAAGTAAGTGATGCTAATGAAAAACAGTCGGAGGGTCAAGTCACGTTACAGTATGTGAGAGAGGCAGAGGCTCTCCTAAGCAAAAATTGTCAGAGGTGACCTATCTGCGAACTGCGGCTAAAAACAGTGGAATGATTTCAGAAAAGTTAATATCCCCCATCTACAGCACAAATACCCCCCAAAAGATTCAGAGATTCTGGAAAATCCATGTGCACAAAGGAAGACAGCCGACGGTCAGTATTAGAGGCTTGTAATCTAATGGTCCTCAGGCTATACTGAACTAAATCCAGGCATGAATCACTGCATGGGCTCAGGAACTATCCAGAAATCACTGTCTGTGAACAATCTATAAATGTAATAGAAAGCTGCATCATGTAACCAAAAAGGTGCATATCAGCACAATCCAGAAATGATGCAGTCTTCTCTGGCCACAGATCATTTATAATGGATGGAGGCAAAAAGGAAAATTGTTCTGTGGTCAGAGGAAACAATGTGAAACTAAGGAGGCAGTGTCCTGCAGCCTCAGAAGTAGACGCACCACCTAGCTTGTTATAGAGGAGAGAGAGGAACCATCCAGCTAGTTACGGAGGAGAGAGAGGGACCACCCAGCTCGTTATGAAGGAGAGAGACCACCCAGCTCGGTATGGAGGAGAGAGACCACACAGCTCCATATGGAGAGAGAGGGACCACCCAGCTCGGTATGGAGGAGGGAGAGGGACCACCCAGCTCAGTATGGAGAGAGAGGGTCCACCCAGCTCATTATGGAGGAGAGGGTCCACCCAGCTCATTATGGAGGAGAGAGAGGGACCAACCAGCTCTTTATGGAGGAGAAAGAGGGACCACCCAGCTCGTTATGGAGAGAGAGGGACCACCCAGCTCGTTATGGAGGAGCGAGAGGGACCACCCAGCTCGATATGAAGGAGAGAGAGGGACCACCCAGCTCGTTATGGAGGACAGAGAGGGACCACCCAGCTCGTTATGGAGGAGAGAGAGGGACCACCCAGCTCGTTACGGAGGAGAGGGACCACCCAGCTCGATATGGAGGAGAGAGAGGTACCACCCAGCTCGTTATGGAGGAAAGAGAGGGACCACCCAGCTCGTTATAGGGGAGAGAGAGGGACCACACAGCTCTTTATGGAGGAGAGAGGGACCACCCTGCTCGTTATAGAGGAGAGAGGGACCATCCAGCTTGTTATCAAAGAAAGGGACCATCCAACTTGTTATGAAGGATAGGGACCATTCAGCTTGTTATGGAAGAGAGGGACCATCCAGCTTGCTATGGAGGAGAGGGACCATCCAGCTTGTTATGGAGGAAAGAGAGGTACAACCCAGCTTGTTATGGAGGAGAGAGGGACCATCCAGCTTGTTATGGAGAGAGGGACCATCCAGCTTGCCTTGGAGGAGAGAGAAGGACCATCCATCTTGTTATGGAGAGAGACGGACAACCCAGCTTGTTATGGAGGAGAGAGACGGACAACCCAGCTTGTTATGGAGGAGACGGACAACCCAGCTTGTTATTGAGGATAGAGAGGGACCCGCCAGCTTGTTATGGAGGAGAGAGAAGGACCATCCAGCTTGTTATGGAGGAGAGGGACGGACAACACAGCTTGTTATGGAGGAGAGAGGGACCCGCCAGCTTGTTATGGAGGAAAGAGAGGGACCATCAACCTTGATATCAGCGCACAGCTCACATCTCTGATGTATTGGGGGCATGAGTGCCTATGGCAGCACATAGATTAGAAGTGCTATCAATGCTGAGCGTTATATACAGTAGAGGTGGTAGAATGACATCTGCTCTATCCAGCCAATGTCTATTTCAGGGAAGACCTCGCATATGGGTCTATACCAAACTGGATGCAGTATTGTTAACCCCATACTGCCCCATCACAGCAGCATGGCTCCACAGAACAGTCCAAAGTAAGAACCGGCCGCCTTCAGTCCAGACCTTTCACCAACAGGAAGCACGGTATATTATGAAATGAGAAATCCGGAAAAGACGCCAAACTGTCGAGCAGCAAGATTTCAACATCAGACAAGACAGGGACAACTTTCCTCTCCCAAAACTCCAGCAATAGTCCCCTCACTTCCCCGACGTTTACAGACTGTGGTCAGAAGAAAATGCTAGATAATGCGCAACACAACCCAAGTACAATGGGGTGGAGGTGGGACATGGGCCATGCACAAATGCTTTGTGATGCCATCACCCACTTCTAAATGTGGTAATATCTGTTCTCTGTGCCAGATCACTTTGTGGGATATAGTTAATTTAATGAAGAAATGTATAATTGGTGGAGAAAGGTTGAACTTGATGGACCAAGGTCTTATTTCAACTTATGTAACTATGTTTTCTCTACACAGCGCCACAACTTTTGGGATTGTAATACTAGAATACTCTACACTGAACACTACAACCCTCAACACCATCATAATACAAATCTATTACACCCCACCACGCATAACGGATGACAGAGAACAAAGTGTAACAGTGTACACAGGACATGAGAGGGCGGAGGATGGGTGTCGCTGTCCACTGCTGCTCACCCCGTGCCAATGTGAAAACACAACAAACCTCCCAGAGATCCAATACCGAGACGGTAGAAATACAAACGCTGCAGCCAGAAACCACGATAAATGACCGCGGAGCCTGCTGGACGACACATTGGTCGCCAATCATTTGTATGGAGCCTACCGTATGTCTCCCAACACATGAGATGCCCACTGCCTGTCCGTCGCTCCGCCATACCAACGCCTCACTGCCAGTGGATCTGGAGGCCACAGTCAAGGTCTGGTGGGGTTTTTCTCCTCTGTCACCGCAGCGGCACAAGGTAAACGCTGATGTGCATGGGGGAGTGAGGAGAGGCAGCCCCCGATCATATCTCTCGTGTATATGTCAGAAGCCTTACATCACACACGGGGTTTGACTTAAATTTGCACGAAACTTTGGCAATTTGACGCATTGATGCCATTTTAAGCCACGCTCCTTTCCCTGACACCCTTTTTCTACATCCCCTCAAAATGAGAAGTGAAGTGTCCAAATCATCATAAGGTGACAAAGTGCAAACTCATTAGTGAATATGACCCAAAATCTCCATACGTCCAAAAGAGTCCCCATTGGCCCGGTCGGCTGTTTTTAACCATTTTATACATTTATGGGAAACTGGTTCTTTTCCTTGCTTCATACTCTTGCATCTCATCATAAGGTCGGGAAAGCGAATGCCAGCACCAAACTCCGTCCTTCTGGTCCCCAGACGCTTGCTGAAGCTGCACGGAGGTGTGCGACTACTGCTCAGGAGGAGCCGTCAGTCAGGCGCCGCAGGTGGCGGACAGTGCGGGGCACAGAGCGGCGCCCATCATTAGACACAGCCGTACAGGATTATTACAGCAGAAGGCAGGAGACTTTGCTCAGGAGCAGACGCTTGTCCCAGATTTCATGGTTAAACATGTGACAGCCGACGCCGCAAGCCACAAAGGAGACTATGGAAGAAGCAGAAGACAGCAGGAACCTAGGTCCCATCGTGCCGCACCATAATCATCAGATCGGAGCGGTAGAGTGTGCCAGGGCGGCAGAGTGCCCACCTCAGGTCATCAGCCTGAAGATCTCAGGAGTGACCTGCCGGCCGTATCCTACATGACAAGATTGAGACTGAAGGGTGTCTGGAAATGCCATAGATGTACGTTAGGCTCACCTCCGGGGCAAACATCAACCACAGTGCAATGAATGCCGCGTCCACCGCCTGCCAATGAAGCAACAACTGGTTAAAGGGAGTATGAAGAATATTTTCACATTCATCACGGGGGATGTGTGATTTCTGAATTAAAAGGAAAAAAAAAAGCTTTTCACCACCACCCCCCCAAATCCAGAGCCGATGATCCTGTGTAGTCACAAGTGCGTGGTCTCCATAGTCCTATGCCGTGAGCGCGGTATCACTGAGTCACCACACTGCAAAAGCCCGTGACTGGCTGGTGTCTACAAACACCGGATCACCCACACTGGACCCAGAGATTAAACTGGCGAGTATCATATTTATTTAGAAAAAAAAAACAGATAATCCCTTTAATTCTTCCATAAAGGTAAATTTGCTAATGTTGGTGGCACTTTAGCTCCTGCAATCGCAGTTAGGATGAATGTACAAAGGCTTCCACCTGATCCCACAGTCACTACAGGTCACCCTGGGGATCTAGTAAATGGCCAATATAAGATGTGCTCCCACAATGCACTGCGGCCTGTGAACGCAGCTCTAGATGTGAGCGGAGAGAAGAAATGATGAATTGTGTGTACAGGCCGACATTTCTATACAGCCAAGAGCAAGAGAGGAACGAGCCATCATGGAGGAGTTATCTCAAGAAAGCCAGCCACGTCCTGTACGGGGCCACAAACCGGCAGAGGGGACAGGAGCAAAGTATCACAGGCAGCAACACTGGATACACAAGAGATACGTTGTACCGCAGGTGGCTCAGCTACATGGAGAGAAGTACAATGTATCACAGGTGGCTCAGCTACACGGAGAGAAGTACAATGTATCACAGGCGGCTCAGATACACGGAGACAGGTGAAATGTACCGCAGGCAAATCAGCTACATGGAGAAAGGTACAATGTATCACAGGCGGCTCAGATACACGGAGAGGCGGTACAATGTATCACAGGTGGCTCATATACACGAGAGGGGGTACAATGTATCACAGGTGGCTCAGATACATGGAGAGAGGTACAATGTACCACAGGAGGCTCAGCTACACGGAGACAGGTGAAATGTACCGCAGGCAAATCAGCTACATGGAGAAAGGTACAATGTATCACAGGCGGCTCAGATACACGGAGACAGGTGAAATGTACCGCAGGTGGCTCAGCTACATGGAGAAAGGTACAATGTATCACAGGCGGCTCAGATACACGGAGACAGGTGAAATGTACCGCAGGCAAATCAGCTACATGGAGAAAGGTACAATGTATCACAGGCGGCTCAGATACACGGAGACAGTTGAAATGTACCGCAGGTGGCTCAGCTACATGGAGAAAGGTACAATGTATCACAGGCGGCTCAGATACACGGAGACAGGTGAAATGTACCGCAGGTGGCTCAGCTACATGGAGAGAAGTACAATGTATCACAGGCGGCTCAGCTACACGGAGACAGGTGAAAAGTACCGCAGGTGGCTCAGCTACATGGAGAAAGGTACAATGTATCACAGGCGGCTCAGCTACACAGAGACAGGTGAAATTTACCACAGGCAAATCAGCTACATGGAGAAAGGTACAATGTATCACAGGCGGCTCAGATACACAGAGAGGCGGTACAATGTATCACAGGTGGCTCATATACACGGAGAGGGGGTACAATGTATCACAGGTGGCTCAGATACATGGAGAGAGATACAATGTACCACAGGAGGCTCAGCTACACAGAGACAGGTGAAATGTACCACAGGCAAATCAGCTACATGGAGAAAGGTACAATGTATCACAGGCGGCTCAGCTACACGGAGACAGGTGAAAAGTATCACAGGCAAATCAGCTACATGGAGAAAGGTACAATGTATCACAGACGGCTCAGCTACACGGAGAAGGTGAAATGTACCGCAGTGGCTCAGCTACATGGAGAGAAGTACAATGTATCACAGGCGGCTCAGCTACACGGAGACAGGTGAAATGTACCGCAGGTGGCTCAGCTACATGGAGAGAAGTACAATGTATCACAGGCGGCTCAGCTACACGGAGACAGGTGAAAAGTACCGCAGGTGGCTCAGCTACATGGAGAAAGGTACAATGTATCACAGGCGGCTCAGATACACAGAGAGGCGGTACAATGTATCACAGGTGGCTCATATACACGGAGAGGGGGTACAATGTATCACAGGTGGCTCAGATACATGGAGAGAGGTACAATGTACCACAGGAGGCTCAGCTACACGGAGACAGGTGAAATGTACCGCAGGCAAATCAGCTACATGGAGAAAGGTACAATGTATCACAGGCGGCTCAGCTACACGGAGACAGGTGAAATGTACCGCAGGTGGCTCAGCTACATGGAGAGAAGTACAATGTATCACAGGCGGCTCAGCTACACGGAGACAGGTGAAAAGTACCGCAGGTGGCTCAGCTACATGGAAAGGTACAATGTATCACAGACGGCTCAGCTACACGGAAAGAGGGTACAATGTATCACAAGCAACTCAGCTACATGGAGAGGTACAATGTATCACAGGCGGCTCAGCTACACGGAGACAGGTGAAATGTACCGCAGGTGGCTCAGCTACATGGAGAGAAGTACAATGTATCACAGGCGGCTCAGCTACACGGAGACAGGTGAAAAGTACCGCAGGTGGCTCAGCTACATGGAGAAAGGTACAATGTATCACAGGCGGCTCAGATACACAGAGAGGCGGTACAATGTATCACAGGTGGCTCATATACACGGAGAGGGGGTACAATGTATCACAGGTGGCTCAGATACATGGAGAGAGGTACAATGTACCACAGGAGGCTCAGCTACACAGAGACAGGTGAAATGTACCACAGGCAAATCAGCTACATGGAGAAAGGTACAATGTATCACAGGCGGCTCAGCTACACGGAGACAGGTGAAAAGTATCACAGGCAAATCAGCTACATGGAGAAAGGTACAATGTATCACAGACGGCTCAGCTACACGGAAAGAGGGTACAATGTATCACAAGCAACTCAGCTACATGGAGAGGTACAATGTATCACAGGCGGCTCAGCTACACGGAGACAGGTGAAATGTACCGCAGGCAAATCAGCTACATGGAGAAAGGTACAATGTATCACAGGCGGCTCAGATACACGGAGACAGGTGAAATGTACCGCAGGTGGCTCAGCTACATGGAGAAAGGTACAATGTATCACAGGCGGCTCAGATACACGGAGACAGGTGAAATGTACCGCAGGTGGCTCAGCTACATGGAGAGAAGTACAATGTATCACAGGAGGCTCAGCTACACGGAGACAGGTGAAAAGTACCGCAGGTGGCTCAGCTACATGGAGAAAGGTACAATGTATCACAGGCGGCTCAGCTACACAGAGACAGGTGAAATGTACCACAGGCAAATCAGCTACATGGAGAAAGGTACAATGTATCACAGGGGCTCAGATACACGGGAGGCGTCATGTATCACAGGTGGTCATATACACGGAGAGGGGGTATTATCAAGTGACTCGATACATGGAGAGGTACAATGTACACAGGAGGCAGTACACGAGAAGGGGAAATGTACACAGGTGCAGTACATGGAGAAAGGTACAATGTACACAGGAGGCTCAGCTACACGGGGAAGAGGGTAAATGTATCACAGCAATCAGCTACATGGAAAAGGTACAATGTATCACAGGCAACTCAGCTACATGGAGAGAGGGTACAATGTATCACAGGCGCTCAGCTACATGGAGAGGTACAATGTATCACAGCAACTCAGCTACATGGAGAAGGTACAATGTATCGCAGGCGATTCAGCTACATCGGAGACAGGTGAAAATGTATCACAGGCAAATTAGCTACATGGAGAAAGGTACAATGTATCCAGGTGGCTCAGCTACACGGAGAGGCGGTACAATGTATCACAGGGGCTCAGCTACACGGAAAAGGTACAATGTACACAGCTGACTCAGCTACAGGAGAAGGTACAATGTATCACAGGCGGCTCAGCTACACGGAAAGAGGGTACAATGTATCACAAGCAACTCAGCTACATGGAGAGGTACAATGTATCACAGGCAACTCAGCTACATGGAGAGAGGTAGAATGTATCACAAGAGGCTCAGATACACGGAGAGGCATTACAATGTATCACAGGTGGCTCAGATACACGGAGAGGCGGTACAATGTATCACAGGTGGTTTGGCTACATGGAGAGAGGTACAATGTATCACAGGCGGCTCAGCTACATGGAGAGAGGTACAATGTATCACAAGAGGCTCAGATACACGGAGAGGCGTTACAATGTATCACAGGTGACTCAGTTACATCGAGATGGGTACAATGTATCACAAGCGGATCGGCTACATAGAGAGGAGTACAATGTACCACAGGAGGTTGGGCTGTACGGAGAGGGTAGAATGTATCACAAGTGGCTCAGCTACATAGAAAGGGGTACAATATATCACAGGTGGCTCAGCTACAGGGAGAGGGGTAAAATACAATGTATCACAAGCGGCTCGGCTACATAGAGGGGTACAATGTATCACAGGCAACTCAGCTACATGGAAAGAGGTACAATGTATCACAGGTGGCTCATCTATAGATACAATGTATCACAGGCAGCTCGGCTACACTGAGAGGGAGAATAATGTATCACAGGTGGCTAAGTTACACGAAGAGGGATCCAATGTACCACAGACGGCTCAGCTACATGGAGAGGGGTACAATGTATGACAGGTGGCTCAGCCAAATCGATAGGGGTACAATGTATCACAGGCAGCTCGGCTACATGGAAAAAATTACAATGTTTCACAAGCGGCTCGGCTACACAGAGAGGGGGTACAATGTATCACAGGTGGCTCGGCTACATAGAGAGGGGTAGAATGTACCACAGGCGGCATGGCTATACGGAGAGGAGTACAATGCATCACAAGCGGCTCGGCTACATAGAGGGGTATAATGAATCACAGGTGGCTCGGCTATGGAGAGGGGTACAATGTATCACAGGTGGCTCGGCTACAAGGAGAGGGGTACAATGTATCACAAGCAGCTCAGCTACATAGAGGGTACAATGTATCACAGGCAGGACATTATGCACGGTGTATTGCTCATGGAGAAACATTTCATTTCCGTGCAGCACAGGAGTCATCTGAACAATGTCCCCGGAGCGATGGCAGTGCCGCCTCTTCTCGCCAGCATCCTGCTCCAATTTAATTTGGGAAAACAGATGGCAAACTCCGGGGGAATAATAATGTGTGGTATGTGTCTGGAATTACCCGAGCTGCCCGGGCCCTTGACACGATGGACTCACCATAGCGCTGATGGTCTCCTCCCAGTCCGGCCTCTCCCGGGGGTGAATACTGCGGGGCAGCTCCGGTACAAAGTCATCCTCCTCTAAATGCAACGAGGACTTCATGATTCTATAAGAGAAGAGACGACTAATCAATACAGTGTATGATGGTAACACAGGCGCCACAGTGACCAAGATATCGATCATGGAGCAACACTAGTGATGCCGTCAGCTGACGCGTCACATCTCTTCTCCGCACCACTGGTGGGCTACAGGTCAGACGCAGATGTTCCACACACAACAAGCACACCAGCTATAATGGAGGCGAAGACTTTACAAATCCTTGTAGCATCACACTTACTGTCAAAATCAACATAAAAGTGTCAAAAACGCATGGAACTCAAACCATATTTTATTCACAGGAGGATCAGAAAATAACATCTGTGCAAAGCTGGGACATGGCTTCCACAAGTACATGACTTAAGGGGAGGCTACAACCCAAAAATCTCACAATGCTCCCCCCCCCCCCCCCCCCCGCTGCCTCCTCTACAGCTCAGCTGCAAATTTCAGGACTTCCCTGTCTACAAAACATCAATGAATGACAAGAATAGCAGTAAAAGTTAACTGCCAAGCAGATAACTGGTGCTCCAAAGAAACAGACTCCAAAAAATACACATGTCCAGGTAGAAAAAAAAAGAGAAAAAGTTCTGCCATTCGGTCTGTGTAATCAGACCGATGGAAATCTGCTGCCTACCAAAAGATGTCCCCCACAGTCATGTGGAGTACGAAGACTCCCTGGATGTGATGCAAGATGCAGTGCGGCTGTGCAGGGTCTAAGATGTTGCGCTCCACTGCACCTTGTCCAGTTTGGCTCATTATCACAAGGTCAGAGAGTTTACAGCTCATCAGAATATCTGACAATTACTGGCATTCCGGCAGGTGAAGACATGAAGCCCCTCCAGGTGCAAGAAATGCTGAGACCGGCAAAAAGGAGCCCCCACCCTGAGAGGAGTGAAGAAAAGACCATGGGTGCAGCTCTCCCTAGAAGGGTCATTGTTTATGCTCTATGATACATCTTGTATTATACTCCAGAGCTGCACTCACTATTCTGCTGGTGCAGTCACTGTGTACATGCATTACATTACTGATCCGGAGTCACATCCTCTATTATGCTCTAGAGTGTCACTCACTATTCTGCTTGTGCAGTCACTGTGTACATACATTACATTACTGATCCTGAGTTACATCCTGTATTATACTCCAGAGCTGCACTCACTATTCTGCTGGTGCAGTCACTGTGTACATGCATTACATTACTGATCCGGAGTCACATCCTGTATTATACTCCAGAGCTGTACTCACTACTCTGCTGGTGCAGTCACTGTGTACATACAGTTGTGCTCAAAAGTTTACATACCCTGGCAGAATTTTTGCTTTCTTGGCTTTTTTTCAGAGTATATAAATGATAACACCAAAACTTTTTCTCCTCTCATGGTTAGTGGTTGGGTGAAGCCATTTATTGTCAAACTACTGTTTTCTCTTTTTAAATCATAACGACTACCCAAAACATCCAAATGACCCTGATCAAAACTTCACATACCCTGGTGATTTTGGCCTGATAACATGCACAGAAGTTGACACAAATGGGTTTGAATGGCTACTAAAGGTAACATCCTTACCTGTGACCTATTTGCTTGTAATCAGTGTGTGTGCATAAAAGCTGAGTAGGTTTCTGGGATCCAGACAGACTCTTGCATCTTTCATCCAGCCACTGACATTTCTGTATTGTGAGCCATGGGGAAAGCAAGAGAATTGTCAACGGATCTACGGGAAAAGGTAGTTGAAATGTATAAAACAGGAAAGGGATACAAAAAGATATCCAATGAATTGATAATGCCAGTCAGCAGCGTTCAAACTGTGATTAACAAATGGAAATGGTGCTCTGTAAAACAAAACCACGGTCAGGTAGACCAACAAAAATTTTGTCCACAACTGCCAGGAAAATTGTTCAGGATGCAAAGAAAAACCCACAAATAACATCAGCTGAAATACTGGACTCTCTGAAAACTAGCGGTGTGGTTGTTTCAAGATGCACAATAAGGAGGCACTTGAAGAAAAATGGGCTGCATGGTCGAGTCGCCAGAAGAAAGCCATTACTGCGCAAATACCACAAAGTATCTCATCTGCAATACGCAAAATAGCACAACGAAAAGCCTCAAAACTTCTGGAACAAGGTAATTTGGAGTGATGAGACCAAAATTGAACTTTTGGCCACAACCATAAACGTTACATTTGGAGAGGTCAACAAGGACTACGATGAAAGGAACACCATTCCTAATGTAAAGCACAGAGGTGGATCGCTGATGTTTTGGGGATCTGTGAGCTACAAAGGCACAGGAAACTTGGTCAAAGTTGAAGGAAAGATGAATGCAGCACGTTATCAACAAATACTGGAGGCAAATTGGCCGGAAGTTGCGCATGGGACGTACTTGGCATTCCAACATGACATTGATCCAAAACACAAGGTCAAGTCGACCTGTCATTGGCTACAGCAGAACAAAGTGAAGGTTCTGAAGTGGCCATCTCAGTCTCCTGACCTCAATATCACTGAGCCACTCTGGGGAGATCTCAAGCGCGCAGTTCATGCTAGACAGCCCAGGAATGTACAGGAACTGGAGGCTTTTTGCCAAGAAGTATGGGCAGCTTTACCATCTGAGAAAATAAAGAACTTCATCCACAACTACCACAAAAGACTTCAAGCTGTCATTGATGTTAGAGGGGGCAACACGCGGTATTAAAAAATGGGATATGTGAACTTTTAATCAGGGTCATTTGGATGTTTTGGATTGTCATTATGATTTAAAAAGAGAAAACACAGTAATTTGACAATAAATGGCTTCACCCAACCACTAACCATGAGTGGAGAAAAAGTTTGTTGGTGTTATCATTCATATTCTCTGAAAAAAGGCCAAGAAAGCAATAATTCTGCTGGGGTATGTAAACTTTTGAGCACAACTGTACATTACTGATCCTGAGTTACCTCCAGTATTATACTCCAGAGCTGCACTCACTATTCTGCTGGTGCAGTCACTGTGTACATATATTACTGATCCTGAGTTACATCCTGTATTATACCCCAGAGCTGCACTCACTATTCTGCTGGTGCAGTCACTGTGTACATAGATTACATTACTGATCCTGAGTTACATCCTGTATTATACCCCAGAGCTGCACTCACTATTCTGCTGGTGCAGTCACTGTGTACATACATTACATTACTGATCCTGAGTTACATCCTGTATTATACCCCAGAGCTGCACTCACTATTCTGCTGGTGCAGTCACTGTGTACATAAATTACGTTACTGATCATGTATTGATCCTGTGTTACATCCTGTATTATACCCCAGAGCTGCACTCACTATTCTGCTGGTGCAGTCACTGTGTACATACATTACTGATCCCGAGTTACATCCTGTATTATACCCCAGAGCTGCACTCACTATTCTGCTGGTGCAGTCACTCTGTACATACATTACATTACTGATCCTGAGTTACCTCCAGTATTATACTCCAGAGCTGCGCTCACTATTCCGCTCGTTGTAATTTAAACTATTACAAAAACTTGTGAACATAAACCCCAAACAACTTTGCTCCTGTAAAGTGAGTCAGTTATGATTTAGAAATTGAATAAGTAAGCAATGTGGGAGATTTCAGCTCCAAAGCCACCAGACTCGTGACTGCAGCTGGAGCAGACTGTGTTGTATGCAGTTGACACTTGTGTAAGGGAAGAACGGATGGAGCTGAAAAATCATTTCTAGCCAAAGCCTTTACCAATGAGTGTGGAAAAGGTAAGTTTCAGTCAGTCGTTGCTTCAGTCTGATGCGACGTCTGGGCTCCGGCGTAGTTGGCAGCACAAGCTCCATAATGTCAGAATTCGCTTCTTTTTAGAGACCACAAATCCCGAAAACTACAGGAGAAACCGACGCGAGGTGAAGCAAGCATTATACAGGCAGCCAATCAGGAGGCTTTTTGTGTTCTTTATAAGACCCTTTATGAATGAAGGGAGGAATCTGATTGGTGCAAAACGAAAGCAGCCAATGATCACACGTTGTATTTGCCAGGTGACCCCCTCAGAGGATGGAGGCTGCAGGTGCCTAGTAGCCCCCCACGGTATGACTCTCATACATAGGCTCATGGATCCACATAAACAAATGATCATGATGTGGTTTTCATTCATGAGGACGGAGGAGCCGCCAGGAGCCGCCGGCAGGGAGCATGGAGCCGCCTTTGTTCTCCTCCCTGAATGGCTTTTGTACAGATTCCTGCGTCTCCTCCTCACATTCCTTCCACATTGTGTGTGAACAAGACCCCATTGTTGGACGCTGCATTCTGGGCGACAGCAGATCTGGAGAGCAGCAGCTGGATGAGGCCGTTATGTGCCGCACGTCACAGCTGCTCTATGGGCCTCTCCAACTACAGAGGCCACACTGCAATGCACCAGTGCGAAGCAGCGGAAGAGGGCACAGACGCTGGCGCGGCGGGCACCGGGCTCTGATCTGGCAGCTCACTTACAAGCCTCATCTGGAAAACGGCAGACCCGAATAATGTCCAGAACGCCAACACTCTGCTGCGGCACCCTGCCAGCGTCCGAGAGTCCCCGTGTACCAGGAGGACATGGACACCGTCCCTGCAGCCCACTACCTGGGCAATCATGTCACACGCTCCAAATACACAGAACGTCTGTGCTGCAGAGCAGCGTCACATACCCATCACCGTCCGCACAGTAACACGCGCCTGCCACTGCTAGGAAGGAAGATACTGATGAGGCTCAGAGCTGCTCCTCACAGCCGCGTGCAGTAGTGCAGCCTCAGGCCTTGGCGGCCTCGTGCACTGTCACTTTCTTCTGGCAAGCAGCTGATTTCACAGGTGTTACGGCAGGCACTCAAAGTAGCAGCTTCATTCTGGCGGTCTCGAGACTGCCAGGATGAGAGCCCCTTTTACACAAGTACTCCAGTCAGTCACCCACTCTGATGGAATACTGAGATGTGCCACTGATTGGCTGCAGCGGTCACGTGACTTCACTAGAACGTTGCTGTAGCGGGAAGCGAATGTAGACGGTTGTCAGGACAAGGACTGAACTGGTCATCAGCAGAGATCTTCAGGATCACACTGCATCATCCTGCCTGCCGGGGAGCGGTGTGCCTTCCTGATGGCGGCTGCACAGATGGTTTTAACTCTGCGCGCTCCCATGCAGCTCTGTGCAACATTGCGGGGGCACCCAGGATGGTTGGGTCTTCAGAGAAGCAGATGCAAACTCTATAACAAAGAGCTTGTAAGCGCTTGCGCTTCTTGCCTATGAGACAAGCCACCACTGAGACTGAAGTGGCCGGTAACCTAGGAAACAAGTCCTAAACTATAAAATTGCAAATCCTTCCATAATTGAGAACAGAGCAGTTATTTAGAGATAAAATGTAACATTACGTGAGAATAACCCTACAAATCTCCCGGCACCCCATGACCTGAGGGTAGGTCCAGAGACTAGCAGGGGGCATCTGTACTGGTGGGGGGCGGGTTATGCTGCAGAGGGGCTCAGATAATTAGGAAAGTGACTGAGCACAGACAAATGATACACCCCGGAGGAAAGTCACACACAATTTAGTCACTTTCCTGACAAAGATCCAAGACCACCATGTGCAGAGGGCAGGACAGGATCGGGGGGATCATCCTCAGGGCGAGGCAAAAGCCCGAAATACTCAGAACAGTCATAACTATGACATGCCACCCTGATGGCAGTGAAAGAGCCTACTATCCACAGGCCTCTCCGCTGCTCCGATATCACACACCAGGGGGTTAGAGATACCCGAGGGGTCCGGACACAGCGGGATCCTCAGTGCTGGCAGCTCCTGTACTCAGACGATCAGCGCTCCAATCTCGTGTGCTGACACGCTGCCGCCATTCTTACAAGACATCACTAATTACAGACTCATCATCCATTAGTCACAATGAATGACTCCGTGGCCACACGGAGACAGAAAACGCCAAGGAGCGACACCCCACACAGATGGCATGAGGAGGCACGGAAGAAAAAAGGTCCCATTTACCTTACAAATAGTCGCTCCTGTTTGAGGGGGCCGAACTGATGAATTACCAGACCCAATTGTGAACGGCACCACCTGCCAGGACTGGCACAGCGGAGGAGCTCACTAGCGCTCTGTACCGTGGTGTACGGGGCCACATACTGCCCTCACCCCATATCACAGGGTAAAGAAATCTCCAAATCAATGGTGACGTCCTGCAGTTACTGGGATGTGCGGAGCTCGGCATCACTATCCTCAGAAAACAGAAACATCAGAACTGACTGCACAGGCCAAACATGGCAGACCCCCAAACTGCCCCCTATAAGCATGACACCCATGTCAGACCCCCTGTTCATCATTACACCCATGTCTGACCCCCATACTGCCCCTGACCATCATTACACCCATGTATGACCCCCATATTGCCCCCTGACCATCATTACACCCATGTCTGACCATCATACTGACCCCTGTTCATCATCACACCCATATCTGACCCCCATACTGTTCCTGACCATCATTACGTCCATATCTGACCCCCATTCAGCCTCCTGACCATCATTACACCCATTTATGATCCCATACTGTCCCCTGTCCACCGTTACACCCATGTCTGACCATCATACTGACCCCTGTCCAACATTACACCCATTTATGATCCCCATACTTCCCCCTGTCCATCTTTACACCCATGTCTGACCCCATACTGACCCCTGTTCATCCATATCTAACCTCCATACTGACCTCTGTTCATCATCACACCCATATCTGACCCCCATACTTCCCCTGTCCAACATTACACCCATTTATGATCCCATACTGTCCCCTGTCCACCATTACACCCATGTCTGGCCATCATACTGACCCCTGTCCAACATTACACCCATTTATGATCCCCATACTTCCCCTGTCCATCATTACACCCATGTCTGACCCCATACTGTCCCCTGACCATCATTACACCCATGTCTGACCCCCATACAGCCCCTGACCGTCATTACACCCATCTTTGACCATCATTACACCTATTTCTCACAAGCATACTGCCCCCCAGCCATCATTACCATGTCTGACCCCCATACTGCCCCTCCGTCCATCCCTATCACACGCAGGTCCGGTAAGTCCAGGCTGCTCGGGTTCCCTGCAGCACAGATCGCGGTGTCACACGTCACCTATGACTTGGGGATCGCACGTCTCCGGCCGCCGCAATGTGATGTGGACGTCCTAGTGGCGGCACACGATGCTCGGCCGGCTGTGCCCATGTGCCGGCTCCAGCTCTCACCTCTCCAGCTCCTGCAGGTCCTCGCCGGATGCCATCCTGCCCACCGAGGACGGGGCCGCCTGCAGAGCGGGGAGCGCCAGGAAGGCTGCGGTCCCTCCCTCCATGCTGCGCCGCCGTCTGCCGGGCATCCAGGGTCAGGTGCGGAGGTGCTCCCTGTAGAGAAGGGCAGAGTCCGGGGCGGAGGGCACACACCGAGCACCACGCGTCCAGACCGGGCAGCACAGACACGGAGGGCGGCCGAGCGGGATCCTGCGCTTTCCTGGCTCTGCCCCTCCGTCACATACCTGCCCACAAGGCTGCAAGCCCAGGCAGGCACAGGCTGCTCCCTGCACTAACCCCTCCCGCCGGGATAGCAGGGGGCTGCAGGAGAGAGGAGATCACTGCACGGGGGGCTGCAGGAGAGAAGAGATCAGTGCACGGGGGGCTGCAGGAGAGAGGAGAGATCAGTGCACGGGGGGCTGCAGGAGAGAGGAGAGATCAGTGCACGGGGGGCTGCAGGAGAGAGGAGATCATGCACGGGGGGCTGCAGGAGAGAAGAGATCAGTGCACGGGGGGCTGCAGGAGAGAGGAGAGATCAGTGCACGGGGGGCTGCAGGAGAGAGGAGAGATCAGTGCACGGGGGCTGCAGGAGAGAGGAGATCACTGCACGGGGGGCTGCAGGAGAGAGAGAGATCAGTGCACGGGGGGCTGCAGGAGAGAGGAGAGATCAGTGCACGGGGGGCTGCAGGAGAGAGGAGAGATCAGTGCACGGGGGGCTGCAGGAGAGAGGAGATCACTGCACGGGGGGCTGCAGGAGAGAAGAGATCAGTGCACGGGGGGCTGCAGGAGAGAGGAGAGATCACTGCACGGGGGGCTGCAGGAGAGAGGAGATCACTGCACGGGGGGCTGCAGGAGAGAAGAGATCACTGCACGGGGGGCTGCAGGAAGGAGAGATCAGTGCACGGGGGGGCTGCAGGAGAGAGAGATCACTGCACGGGGGGCTGCAGGAGAGAGAGAGATCACTGCACGGGGGGCTGCAGGAGAGAGGAGAGATCACTGCACGGGGGCTGCAGGAGGAGGAGATCAGTGCACGGGGGCTGCAGGAGAGGAGAGATCAGTGCACGGGGGGAGGATCATGCAGGGGGAGGAGAGAGAGATCAGTGCACGGGGGGCTGCAGGAGAGAGGAGAGATCAGTGCACGGGGGCTGCAGGAGAGGAGAGATCAGTGCACGGGGGCTGCAGGAGAGAGAGATCAGTGCAGGGGCTGCAGGAGAGAGATCAGTGCACGGGGGCTGAAGGAGAGACAGGAGATCAGTGCACGGGGGGCTGAAGGAGAGACAGGAGATCAGTGCACGGGGCTGCAGGAGAGAGAGATCAGTGCACGGGGGGCTGCAGAAAGAGGAGCTCAGTGCACGGGGGGCTGCAGGAGAGGAGATCAGTGCCGGGGGCTGCAGGAGAGAGATCACTGCACGGGGGCTGCAGGAGAGAGGGAGTCACTGTACGGGGGCTGCAGGGAGAGAGACAGTGCACGGGGCTGCAGGAGAGAGATCACTGCACGGGGGCTGCAGGAGAGAGATCACTGCACGGGGGGCTGCAGGAGAGATCAGTGCACGGGGGCTGCAGGAGAGAGGAGATCAGTGCACGGGGGCTGCAGGAGAGAGGAGATCAGTGCACGGGGGCTGCAGGAGAGAGAATCAGTGCACGGGGCTGCAGGAGAGAGAATCAGTGACACGGGGGGCTGCAGGAGAGGAGACTCAGGGTGCAGGGGGGCTGACGGGGGAGAAGAGAGAGTCAGTGCACGGGGGCTGCAGGAGGGAGATCAGTGCACGGGGGCTGCAGGAAGGAGGAGGAGATCAGTGCACGGGGGCTGCAGGAGAGGAGATCACTGCACGGGGCTGCAGGAGAGAGGGAGATCACTGACGGGGGCTGCAGGAGAGAGACAGTGCACGGGGCTGCAGGAGAGAGATCACTGCACGGGGGGCTGCAGGAGAGAGATCACTGCACGGGGGGGCTGCAGGAGAGATCAGTGCACGGGGGCTGCAGGAGAGAGGAGATCAGTGCACGGGGCTGCAGGGAGAGGAGAGATCAGTGCACGGGGGGCTGCAGTAGAGAGATCAGTGCACGGGGGGCTGCAGGAGAGGAGATCAGTGCACGGGGGCTGCAGGAGAGGAGATCAGTGCACGGGGGGTTGAAGGAGAGACAGAGATCAGTGACGGGGGGCTGCAAGAAGAGGAGCTCAGTGCATGGGGGGCTGCAGGAGAGGAGATCAGTGCACGGGGCTGCAGGAGAGAGATACTGCACGGGGGGCTGCAGGAGAGAGATCACTGCACGGGGGCTGCAGGAGAGAGGAGATCATGACGGGGCTGCAGGAGAGAGGAGATCATGTACGGGGGCTGCAGGAGAGGAGAACAGTGCACGGGGCTGCAGGAGAGAGACAGTGCACGGGGGCTGCAGGAGAGAGATCAGTGCACGGGGGGCTGCAGGAGAGGAGATGAGTGCACGGGGGGCTGCAGGAGAGATCAGTGCAGGGGGCTGCAGGAGAGGAGTCAGTGCACGGGGGCTGCAGGAGAGGAAGATCAGTGCACGGGGGCTGCAGGAGAGAGGGGGGGGGGGGGGGGGGGGGGGGGGGGGGGGGGGGGGGGGGGGGGGGGGGGGGGGGGGGGGGGGGGGGGGGGGGGGGGGGGGGGGGGGGGGGGGGGGGGGGGGGGGGGGGGGGGGGGGGGGGGGGGGGGGGGGGGGGGGGGGGGGGGGGGGGGGGGGGGGGGGGGGGGGGGGGGGGGGGGGGGGGGGGGGGGGGGGGGGGGGGGGGGGGGGGGGGGGGGGGGGGGGGGGGGGGGGGGGGGGGGGGGGGGGGGGGGGGGGGGGGGGGGGGGGGGGGAAAAAAAAAAAAAAAAAAAAAAAAAAAAAAAAAAAAAAAAAAAAAAAAAAAAAAAAAAAAAAAAAAAAAAAAAAAAAAAAAAAAAAAAAAAAAAAAAAAAAAAAAAAAAAAAAAAAAAAAAAAAAAAAAAAAAAAAAAAAAAAAAAAAAAAAAAGGGGGAGATCAGTGCACGGGGGCTGCAGGGAGAGGAGATCAGTGCACGGGGCTGCAGGAGAGAGGAGATCAGTGCACGGGGGCTGCAGGAGAAGAGATCATGCACGGGGGGCTGCAGGAGGAGATCAGTGCAGGGGGGCTGCAGGAAGAGGGAGATCAGTGCACGGGGCTGCAGGAGAGGAGATCAGTGCACGGGGGGCTGCAGGAGAGATCAGTGCACAGGGGCTGCAGGAGAGGAGAGATCATGCACGGGGGCTGCAGGAGAGATCACTGCACGGGGGCTGCAGGAGAGAGATCAGTGCACGGGGGGCTGCAGGAGAGAGATCAGTGCACGGGGGCTGCAGGAGAGAGGAGAGATCATGCACGGGGCTGCAGGAGAGAGGAGAATCATGCACGGGGGCTGCAGGAGAGAAGAATCACTGCACGGGGGGCTGCAGGAGAGATCAGTGCATGGGGGCTGCAGGAAAGGAGAGATCAGTGCAGGGGCTGCAGGAGAGAGGAGAGATCACTGCACGGGGGGCTGCAGGAGAGATCACTGCACAGGGGGCTGCAGGAGAGGAGAGATCAGTGCAGGGGGGGCTGCAGGAGAGAGATCAGTGCAGGGGGCTGCAGGAGAGATCACTGCACAGGGGCTGCAGGAGAGATGAGAGATCAGTCCATGGGGGGCTGCAGGAGAGAAGAGATCAGTGCACAGGGGCTGCAGGAGAGAGATCACTGCACGGGGGGCTCAGGAGAGAGATCAGTGCATGGGGCTGCAGGAGAGAGGAGAGATCACTGCACGGGGAGCTGCAGGAGAGAGGAGAATCACTGCACAGGGGGCTGCAGGAGAGAGGAGATCAGTGCACGGGGGCTGCAGGAGAGATCAGTGCAGGGGGGCTGCAGGAGAGAGATCAGTGCAGGGGGGGCTGCAGGAGACACCACTGCACGGGGGCTGCAGGGAGGAGAGATCACTGCACGGGGGCTGCAGGAGAGATCACTGCACGGGGGCTGCAGGAGAGAGATCAGTGCAGGGGGCGAGGGAGAGATCATGCACGGGGGGCTGCAGGAGAAGGAGAGATCAGTGCACGGGGCTGCAGGAGAGAGGAGATCAGTGCACGGGGGGGCTGCAGGAGAGATCATGCACGGGGGGCTGCAGGAGAGAATCAGTGCAGGGGGGCTGCAGGAGAGGAGATCAGTGCAGGGGGGCTGCAGGAGAGAGGAGAGATCACTGCACGGGGGCTGCAGAGGAGATCAGTGCACGGGGGCTGCAGGAGAGGAGAGATCATGCAGGGGGCTGCAGGAGAGAGATCAGTGCACGGGGGGCTGCAGGAGAAGATCATGCACGGGGGCTGCAGGAGAGAAGAGAATCAGTCAGGGGGCTCAGGAGAAGAGATCATGCACGGGGCTGCAGGAGAGAGATCATGCACGGGGGCTGCAGGAGAGAGATCAGTGCAGGGGGCTGCAGGGAGAGAGATCAGTGCACGGGGGCTGCAGGAGAGAGGAGAATCATGCACGGGGGCTGCAGGGAGAGAGATCAGTGCACGGGGGCTGCAGGAGAGATCAGTGCACGGGGGCTGCAGGGAGAGAGTCAGTGCAGGGGGGCTGCAGGAGAACACTGCACGGGGGCTGCAGGGAGGAGAGATCACTGCACGGGGGCTGCAGGAGAGAGATCATGCACGGGGGGCTGCAGGAGAGAGATCAGTGCATGGGGGCTGCAGGAGAGAGAGTCATGCACGGGGGCTGCAGGAGAGAGAGAATCATGCACGGGGGCTGCAGGAGAGAGATCAGTGCAGGGGGGGCTGCAGGGAAGAGATCAGTGCATGGGGGCTGCAGGAGAGTATCAGGGGGGGGGGGGGGGGGGGGGGGGGGGGGGGGGGGGGGGGGGGGGGGGGGGGGGGGGGGGGGGGGGGAAAAAAAAAAAAAAAAAAAAAAAAAAAAAAAAAAAAAAAGGGGCTCAGTGCACGGGGGCTGCAGAGAGAGAGAGATTACTGCAACGGGGGCTACAGGAGAGAGATCACTGCACGGGGGCTGCAGGAGAGGAGAGATCAGTGACGGGGCTGCAGGAGAGAGGAAGATCAGTGCACGGGGGGCTGCAGGAGAGAGATCAGTGCACGGGGGCTGCAGGAGAGAGGAAATCAGTGCACGGGGGCTGCAGGGGAGAGATCAGTGCACGGGGCTGCAGGGAGAGATCAGTGCACGGGGGCTGCAGGAGAGAGAGGAGATCAGTGCAGGGGGCTGCAGGAGAGAGGAGAGATCACTGCACGGGGGCTGCAGGAGAGAGATCAGTGCACGGGGGCTGCAGAGAGAGGAGATCAGTGCACGGGGGCTGCAGGAGAGATCAGTGCATGGGCTGCAAAGGGGAGAGAAAAATAAAATAAACAAAGCAAAAAAAACATATACAACATTTTTTTTTTTTTTTTCCTTTTTTTTAAATTTTAAAAAAAATAACCATAAACTATCAAATACATCAGGCCAAAAAGTTTGAGAATGCAAAAATTTTAAATTTTTTAAAAGATCGTCCCTTTGGTTTTTTTATTGGTTTGACATTTTTTTTCACAAAGAAAAAAAATTTGCAAAATGGTAACAAAAGCTTATTTTGACATTAAAAAAGATTAAAAGCAAAAAATAAATATTTGCAGGTTGACCCTTTTCTTCGGGACCCGAATTTCCCTGGCATGCCCCAAACAATTTTTGGGCCCAAATTTTTGACGGGGGGTCCTTTTTGCACAATCAAGTTTCATTTGTCAAATTTTTTAGGTTTTTTTTGTCCCCCTGTCTTTTGATTTGACCAAAATTTTAAAGGGGGTTAAGTTTGGGGGGTTTCCGGCCAGGCCCCCAAAATCCTATTTTTTTTTCCCTGGCCATTTTATACCTTTCTTTTGGCAAGGCCCCATCATGCGGGAAAAAAGGCATTTTTGACGCCAAACGCTCTTGGGGGGGTTGGGGGTAAGTTGCTCTTTGGGGAATTTGGACCTTTCTTTTTCCCTGTGTTTTTTAGGAAGATTGTGAGGGGCCGTTCCTTTTGGTGAGAAAAACCCCCACATAAGGGTTTTTTGGATGTTAAATTGAGAGACAAGATGGGGACCCCCTTGTTTTCCAAAATAGGGGGTTTTTTTGTTTCCCCCAAAAATCGAAAAGGGGATTCATCAGAGAAAATAACTTTCCCCAGTCCTCAGAGCCTTTCCCGTACCTTTTGAAAATTCAGTCTTCCTTTTTTTTTTTCTGGAGAGAAGGGGCTTTTTGCCCCTCCTGCCACCTTCTCAAAGCTCCCCCTCCCCGGGGCAATGCATAACACCTCCTGTCCCACCGAAAAAAATTTGCACTGCGGTCCCCATCCCCAGCTGAAACATTTTAAAGAGGTCCGGGGGTTTGCGGTCTTTTGGGGCGCCCAAACCCTTTTTTGGCAAAAGGAACCCTCCCTTGAAGTTTTGATGTGCATAGTTTTTTGAGGGAAATTTTCTAGTGCGCCTTTTTCCTGTTTGGCCATTTTTGTGATTGCAATGGATGAGTTTTTTTAGAATAACCTGGTTAAGAAAAAAACAATGATCCCAAAAGCCCCCCTCCTTTAAAGTGCCCAGGGGTGTCATTCTTATTTAATCAAAAAATTTCCCACCATGCCCTCACAACACCCCCCCCTTGTTAATGGAGAAACACTGAAAAGGGTTAGCTGGTTTTTTTAAAGGCAGGGCTGAATGATTTGAAATTTTTTTTGGGGGGAAAAGTTCATTTCCCAAATTTGATTTTGAAAAATTTTTTTTTAAAGGACATTTTATAACTTCGGGAGTATAAACAAATTGCCATTAAAAAAAGAAAGAAAAATTTTGTAAAAATTAATTTTGGATTTAAAATTTTTGGGCCGACTGTAAAAAAAATTTTTTAATACTGCCCCCCAAAAACTCAAACCCACCTTCCCAACCCCCCCTGACCGAGAGGGGGCCCGGTCCATCCCACCATGCCCAACTCACGGCCAATTGGGAGTCCATTTTCCCCCCCAAAACCCCCGGTGTTCTGGGCCCCAAAGAAACCCACTTCCCCCCTTTCCCCACCCCCACCACACCCCCCCAAATTTACCCTAATACAAAAAACAAAAAAAAACTGCAAAAACACAAAGCCAAGGCCTCAGCCCTACACACTGTATAATCAAAAAAAAAAATTTCAGTGTCAGCAGCACCCACCCCCAGGGAAAGGAGATCCGATGGCACACTAAAAAAAAACCCCTCCAAGGGGAAACGGCCCATGTCCCAGTCTATACTCCGGGGGGCACCTTCACCGGTCCCGATAGGTCCCCAAACACAGTTACTCTGGGATTGCCGTTGCTCGAGACAAGCCCGTGTTTTCCACATTTCCCCCCCGCTAACTAGAAATTAGGGGCAGGCCTGCCCCAAGGTCCCCAAAGCCCATAGGGGCCCTTCCGCATAAGAAGACGGGGGCCGCCAAACCCCTGGGGGCCCACCTTTGTACACCTTGGGTTTAAGGACAAGAAGAGGAAAGGTCCTGCTTTCCGCACGGGCCCAATGCCCCCAGGAAAACCGTCCTCAGAGCTCTACACTTCATTGTCCCCCAACACCTTTTTTCCTGAAGCACCCCAAACCAAGTCCCAAAAATTTTGAGGGGGCCCCCATAAATTTAAAAGATGCAAACCCCCCCCCAAAATCCCCCTTTTTGGGGGTCCCGGCCCCGGCCCTCTGGGAAAAGGGCAACAAAACCCTTTATCAAGGAGTTTCCTTCAGAGCCCCGATCCCCACATTCCAACCCCCCGTCAAAACCAAGGGACAACCGGGGAAAACCAGCGGGGGTTTGGGAAAATCCCTTACTTGCCCCCCATCCCCATTCCCGGAAAAAAAGGCTGAAACCCTCCCCAAAGGGGGAATACCCCCAAGGGGGGGCCCCTTTTCCAGAGGTTTGAAAAAGTCTTAAGAAGGTACCACAAGGAATACAAAAGGTTTACCAACCCCAACCCCCCCAGTCTCCTCTAGGGAAAATAACCCCCCTTGACCGGGTTTATCATTTCCCCCTAGTTAAAAAAAAAAAATTGAGGAGTCGAGAGACTCCGGCAAGATGCAACATCCCCAATAAATCAGGTTTATCGGGTTTTACCCTTTCCCCTTAGGGTCAAAGACCAAACCCCTTTTCCTTGGGTTCACCTTCTAGTGGCGATCTCTGCCTGCTGTCCCAATTTTGTTTGAGGAAATCCCCTACCCAAATTTCGATCCCAAGGATTTTTGGAGAGCTTTGGTTCCGGGAAAGGGGGTCCGGGAGATCAAAACCAGGATCTCCTCCTCCCACCCGGGGAAATCACACACTTCCCCCTTTTGATCTTGGCCCCGATGCCTCAGAGAGCAAACTACCTCTGACATACCATGCTGCCTCCTTGTAGGGAAAAAAAAAAAAAGGACACATCAGCTATGCCACCACCTTCAGATGGGGAACACCAATCCAACCACAAAAGAGCTGCCAATCCAAAATTCACAAAGGGAAACTCCTGCCCCACCTACAAGGCTTAACCTCAAAAAACCCCCCAGGCGGCCATATCTAGAAGGGCAAACCAGAGGAATCGTGATTTAAAACCCCCCACAGCTTTTGCCTGGTCCAGTGACGCGTACCCCCTTCCCGTGACCCGCCCTACCCTGCTCCCCTGCATCTCGAACACAGAGCACAGCATAAATTGCTGCAGCCTGGGAAAAGAGCAATGCTGGGCCTCCCAAAGGAGTCGGGGGGCAAGTTTTACCAGCCGATTTAAAACACCTTTTTTCCCAAAACCCTTCCTTTTGCATTGAGAACCTAGGGACCCAATTTCAATGCAAGATGGGGCCTTACCCTTTGACAAGATGACAGGGCAGACCTTCGGCAGAGCACCCAGGAAAGACACTCATTGAATACCCCACAAGGGGGAACCAAAGAGTCCTTAAAGGGTCTTATAAAATTTAGAGTTAACCCAAAAAAAAACTGGCCCGGGCGTTTTTTTGGGGGCAACCCCTTCAATCCCAAATTTAACCCTCTTTCTCTGATCATCTCTTCAAGAGGGGGTCTACCCCTGCTGGGGGAGGGCTTGGGCCCCAGGAAACCGACTCTCATCCCAATAAAGATCCCTCTTTCCCCAAAGGTGCGAGTAAAAGGGGATCTGACACCCCCAGGGTACTGGATCCCTCGGGCCCCCCGCAGTGTCGCCCAGCCCTGAAACCCCTTTTTACTTTTCACTGACTTTAAGTTTCTGAAAGGGGTGGGGCAGCGGGATTCCCGAAATCCCCTCCAAAAACCAAAGATGCGGTCTATGTACTGACCCCCTCTAACAAAGATTTCACTTGGAGATCCCCTCCGGTCCCCAGTTGAGAAAGATCCGAGTTTTCCCCCCTCAACCCTGATACAGGGGGTACCTGTCAGACTTCTGAGGGTCGAGAGCTGGCGAAGAATCTCGCAACCCTTTCTTGAAAACTCCCCCACCCGACTTACTATACAAAGATCCAGAAGGTACAAGGCTCGAGAGAATCCCCAAAGGACTGTCCTTTTCCCGCTTCTTCCAAAAGAGTGAATTTAGCCTCCAAAGCCTTTCCCATCCGAGGGTCTCTGTAACATTCAGAGAAAACAAAATTAAACAGTGGTCGGGGACCCACCTCAACAACAGACACTGCGAAGAGACCGCTTCCCCTTTAAATAAAAAACCCAAACTATTCTTGACCTACAGTTACCTCTAGATAGGTAACCCCTCGTGGGCCTAGGGTGTGCCCCCTGTGGGAAAACCACCCGGGGAGCCTCACTACTATACTATTAAGGGGGACCATCAAAGTCAGCCTCTCTGGAACCTCCTCTAAACTCGGGGCCTCGTGACAGCATTGAATCCCCCCCAAAAAACAACTTGCCCACTTGTAAAAAGGTAGGGCTTGATCCCATAAAAAGGGCATTTCCGGGCCCCCCTTAATTGGGACCTAGATGTTAATGGCCGGACCTTTTTCCCTTCTGAGGACATCCTCCCCATTCAACTCAAACCCCTCGGGATTCCAAACCGGGGCGGTAAAAAGGACCCCACCCTAGACTGCTCGGCACAAGAGACCAATAGGAGGGCCCCAGTCTCCCGTCCCTCTTAGCCTTTAAAAAATCGCCATGTTCGGGAGCCTGGTTCTTGCAAAAAGAAAATGTCAGCTTCAACCCGGGGAGAAAATCAAAGCCCCAAATCTAGCTGTATTTGACTTTAGCTGGTACAAAAGGGACCCAGCGTAAAGGGGAGTGGGTTCCTTCATCTTTGGGGGATTGAGTTCATGGCTTTCTTCTTCCCACTCCCCTTATTCCCGCCTCAGAGGGGGAAATCCTTCCCCCCCTTTAATGACACAGAGGTGTCCTTTCCCGCGTGTTTTTCCTGTTTATCGTCCCCCGTCCAGACTTGGGCCTCCCTCCCCCCAAAGACCTTACTCCCAGAAGGGATCGGCACCCCCTGTAAGCCCCGCCGAAGCCCGGAAAACCCCCCCTCAGATTCCCCCTCAGAGGAAGAATTTCTCAAGGGCTTGGGCAGGTTAGAAAGACCCCAAACCCGAGGGATAGTTTTTCCTTCCTTAGGGACCTTGGTCAGAGCGGGGAAGATGTTTTTTCCCCCTTCTTTCTCTTCTTTTTGTGCGAGCTTACCTTGTTCCTAGCCACAGCCTATTTTCCCTCACCATCTTTCAAAGGGGAGGTTTCCGGGCGTGGCGCTTTCCCTCCTGTGGACCTCCTGATCTCAAAAACCATCATCCCCGGGGCCCGCAGAAAGGACTGGTGCCCCAGGACGGGGGCCCCCGGGCCCCAGGGCTCGCCCAGCTCCTCCCCTGTCGCGTTTGTCTAGACGCCTCGGGGCGGGTCTTTTTTGTTTTTCCCCCTTTGGCCCCTCAGCTCCCCCCCCTGTAGTCCTTCCCCCCCAGAATCGCCTCACGGCTTTCTCCTACCGGATCACGCCCATTAGCAAAGGAGCGGGGACAACGGCTGAATGGGTGACCTTCACCACACAGGTGGCACCTAACACAACACAAGACAGCAAGAGGGCCCGACTCCCCAACAATGCACATTTCTGAAACATGCAGTTTGCATGAAGTGTGTGGGGTCGCCGCATTTGTGACGAGCTTGGGTTTGCCCCTGGTAGAAGACCTGGATACGATCCCTACCCAGGAAGGCAGATGGGGGAATGTGGGCAACCATACCCCTGAACGCTAAATTTTTACCATAAACGACCAGGCCCGACCAGATAACAAACTCATCACGGTTCTTCTTTCGCATTCCCACCTCTCCATATCGGCCAACCCCGTCAGAGTCATGCAAAAAAGATCGTTACAAATTATCACGGTCACTTTCTTTACTTTGGTTTTGGCGAGACACCACCCGAATGGGAAAGTCTGCCAGCCGGGCTCATTTTTTTCCAACTATAATTCGACCAAAAGCCAAAACCCCCCGGGCCCAACAAACGGACTCAAATCAGGCATGAAAAGGGATTATCAAGGCATAGATGTCAATCGCCTTGAAAACCCAATTTAGCAGGGCTCCCCAACTTAGACCTTGGAGGACACGCAACTTGCCCTCCACCGAAGACGGACCACATTCCACGCACACTAACCCCCCCCCCGGGTGTGGGGAGGGACCACACTGTATCCCCACCGTTTTGCTCTCGGGAAAGGGCCCCAGGCCCTGCCTCTCTATCCGAAGGATAGATCAAAACCCCCCCCCATTAGTGATCCTCCCCTTTTTTAGAGCCCCAGGAGAACGCCGTCCAACAGCGTCTCCAGAGCCCGAAGACGGGAGGACGCCCCACTTTCCCCGAAGTACAGTGGCTAACCCTCATGGGTTCTGCCCCAAAGGGGGGGCAAACCCGGGCCAGTGACCACATCCACAAAACAGTCTCATATAACCACCTCCAAAAAACCCCCACCCCACCAAACCACAGCCACCCCACTAGAAAGGAATTTTCCCCATTCGTCCCCCCCACCACATTCACTCCTGCGGCATGAAAAAGGGGGGTGCATTTAACCCCCCCGCATCACGGCAAAAGGGGGCTCAGTCCCCTCCACATCACGGGAGGAAACCCTCACCCCGGTCTTGCACGCCCCCCCCGCATCAGTTGATTTTTTCCGCTTCTTTATTGCTGGTATCAGGCGCGCTGACCTTGCCCTGTGAGGCCCGCTGTCCTTTATATCAGGATCTTGTTGCCCGCCGTCCCCCCCCCACTGAGGAGCGCCCCACGTATCGGGCATGACCGTCGCCCGCCGCCGGGGCCCCCCTCATGTCACCTCTGGCTGATGCACCTGCTGCTACGTCCCGCTACTACAAAACAGAGAGGAGCTTGCGCCCACTACCAGCTCGTAATATCCCCCGCGCCTTTGCACCGGATCCACAGCAGAACCGGGCGGCAACGGGCTATACAGCGACTGACCCTGTATTGTATTTGCCCCCCCGGGGGGGGGGGGCATAACATACTTACCGCTTCCTGCAGCTTGGGGGTCTTTTCCTTTTTTCCCCCGGCCCCCAGGTGCCCCCTCTGGTAAATCTCACCAAATGGAAATTCCCGAAGGCACACTGGGGTCCAGTAGCTTTTTCCCGCCATTTTCGCCCCCCCCCCCCCGGGGCCCCGTTGTCACGTCCCCCCCAGAGTCAGAGGATTGGGCCAGATGTTAAATTGCCTGTCCTGCAGGGAGCTCGCTGCACGTGCTGCGGGGGACTTTGCAGGGTGCCCGGGGGGGTTTTGCTGATCTCACATCCACCGGCTCTCAGGGGTGCACCTCACTGCCTTTGCTCTCTTTTTCAGCCATTTTTTGAATCTGTTTTCATTATTAGTTTTTCTTTAAAGGACCACTTTTCTCTCTTTTGAAAAGGCTTTTCTGACTTACGCTCATTAATTTCAAGCTTTAGTCTCTTTACCTCCGCCCGGAGCTGATTCTTC
>JARQOD010000003.1:400328884-400369000 GCA_033576555.1 Oophaga sylvatica | reverse complement strand
ACTCCACCTCAACAACAACACTGCTGAAGAACGTTCCCCTTTAAAAAAAAACCAATCTATTTTACCTACATTACCTCTATATAGGAGACCCCTCGTCCTGGGGTGTGCCGGATGAAAAAAATCCCCCCGGCGAGCCTCACTACTATACTATTAAGGGTGACGCATCATAAGTCACTCATCTCTGGAACCTCCTCTATCTCGGGGCCTCTAAGGAATTTCCCCTCCAAAAAAAAACTTGCCGACTTGAAAAAAGGGTGGGGCTTGATCCTCATAAAAAACTTTTCCCGGGTCCCATTTAGATTGGGGACCATAGATGTTAAACCCGGGACTCTTGCCCCTTCATAGAAGGATCTGACGACCTCCAGGATGCCTGATCTGGATCGCCTCAGGGACCCCGCAGTGTCGACCAGTCCTGTAACCACTTTACTATTCACTGACATCTTGCAGTTTCTGTAAGGGTCGGGCGAGCGGTATTTCCCGTAATCCCTCTCAAAAACCAAAGATGCGTGTCTATCGTACTGACACCTCATAAGCAAAGATTTCACTCTGGAGATCTCCTCACGGCTACCTCCAGTTGAGACAAGATACTCGAGTTTCCTCCTCAGACCCTGATACAGGCGGTACCTGCTCAGACTTCTGAGGCTCGAGAGCTGGCGGAAGAATCTCGCAACCCTTTTCTTGAACATCTCCCACCACTCTGACTTACTACTACAAAGATCCAGTAAGGGTACATGGCTCTGAAGAGAATCCTCAAAGGACTGTCTTATCTCCGCTTCTTCCAAGAGAGATGAATTGAGCCTCCAAAAGCCTCTTCCCATCCGGAGGGTCTCTGTAACATTCAGAGAAAACAAAATTAAACAGTGGTCGGAGATCTCCACCTCAACAACAGACACTGCTGAAGAGACAGCTTCCTCCTTTAAATAAAACCAATCTATTCTTGACCTACAGTTACCTCTATGATAGGTAGACCCCTCGTGGCCTAGGGTGTGCCGGATGTGGAAATCCACCAGGCGAGCCTCACTAGCTATACTATTAAGGGTGACGCTATCATAAGTCAGCTCATCTCTGGAACCTCCTCTATCTCGGGGCCTCGTGACAGCATTGAAGTCCCCTCCAAAGACAACTTGCCGACTTGTAAAAAGGTAGGGCTTGATCCTCATAAAGAGACATTTCCGGTCCCACTTAGATTCGGGACCATAGATGTTAATGAGCCGGAGCTCTTGTCCCTTCATGAGGACATCCTCCCCATTTCTAACTCAATAACCCGTCGGCATTCCACCGGTGCGGTAAAAAGGACCGCCACTCCTCTAGACTGCTCGGCAGCAAGAGACCAATAGGAGGGCCCGAGTCTCCAGTCCCTCTTAGCCTTAAACTCGTCGGCCATGTTCGGCAGCCTGGTCTCTTGCAAAAAGAAAATGTCAGCTTCAACCCGGCTGAGAAAATCAAAGGCCACAAATCTAGCTGTATTTGACTTTATGCTGGTGACATTAATGGACGCCAGCGTCAACGGAGTGGGTACCTTCATCATTGGGGATTGAGTTACATGGCTTTCTTCTTCCCATCCCCTTATTCTCCGCCTCAGAGGAGGAATCCTTCCCCCTCTTTAATGACACAGAGGTGTCCATTCCTGCGTGTTTTTCCTGTTTATCGTCCTCGTCTCAGGACTCTGGGCCAGTCCCTCCCTCCAAGGACCTTACATCCCTAGAAGGAGACTCGGCACCCCCTGTAAGCCCTGCCGAAGCCGGAACCTCACCCTCAGATTCCTCCTCAGAGGAAGAGATGTTCTCAAGGGCTTGGAACAGGTTAGAAAGACCAACCAGAGGGGAGTCAGTTTTTCCTTCCTTAGGTACCTTGGTCAGAGCGGGAGAAGATGTTTTATCCCCCTTCTTTCTCTTCTTTTTGGTGCCGAGCTTACGCTTGTTCTCTAGCCACAGCCTATTATCCTCATCCATACTTTCATAATGGGAGGATTCCGAGGCAGTGGCGCTTTCCTCCCTGTGGATCCTCCTGATTCCTCATCAAACTCATCATCCCTCGGGGCCTCAGCAGCAAGACTGGTGTCCAGGACAGGGGCCGCCCCAGTAGCCCAGGGCTCGCCCAGCTCCCTCTCCTGTCTGCGCTTGTCTAGACGCCTCAGCTGGGCAGGCGTCTTTTTATTGCTTTTCCTCCTTGGCTCCTCAGCTCCTTCACCCCTGCTAGTCCCTTCCCCAGCAGAATCAGCCTCACGGCTTTCTCCTACCGGAGTCACGACTGCATTAGCAAAGGAGCGAGGACAACGGCTGAATGGGTGACCTAGTCACCACACAGGTGGCACCTAATCACAACACAAGATGCAGCAAGATGGCCGACATCCCCACACAATGCACATTTCTGCACACTGCAGTTTGCACTGAAGTGTGTGGGGTCGCCGCACTTGTGACAGAGCTTCGGTTGCCCCTGGTAGAAGACCTGGATACGATCCCTACCCAGGAAGGCAGATGGTGGAATGTGGGCAACCATACCACCTGAACGCTAAAGTTTTACCATAAACGACCAGGCCCCTGACCAGATAACAAACTCATCACGGTTCTTCTTTCGCATCTCCACCACCTCTCCATATCGGCCAAGCCACGTCATGATGTCATAGCAAGAAAGAGACTCGTTACAAGTTATCACGGTCACTTTCTTGACTTGGTTTTGGCGAGACACCACCTGAATGGCAAAGTCTTGCCAGCCGGGCTCATTTTTTGCCAACTCATAATTCGACCAGAAGAGCTCAAGCCCCTCTGGCCGAACAAAGCGGACATCAAACTCAGGCATGGAATAGGGATGTATCAAGGCATAGATGTCAATCGCCTTGAAGCCCATCTTCAGCAGGAGCTCCACAACCTTAGACCTTGGAGGACACGCATCATTGCCCCTCCACCGAAGACGGACCACATTCCTACGCACACTACCCGGCCTGGCTGTGGGGAGGGACCACACTGTATCCCACCGTTTTGCTCTCGGAAGGCCCCGAGGCCATGCCTCTCTATCCAGAAGGATAGATCAACCCTCTACCATTAGTGATCTCTCCCCCTTCTTTAGAGCCTCCAGGAGACGCCGTCGCAACATGCTGTCTCCAGAGCCCGAAGACGAGGAGGACGCCCTACTTTCCCCGGAAGTGACAGTGGCATAACTCCTCATGGGTTCTGCCACCACCGGGGGAGCAACCGGACCAGTGACCACATCCACACCAACAGTCTCACTATTAACCACCTCCATAACACCCTCACCCTCCACCAAACCAGCAGCCACACCACTAGAAAGAGAATTTTCCACATTCGTACCCCCCACCACATTCACTCCTGCTGGACCAGTGACAACAGGGGGTGACATTTTAACCTCCGCATCATCAGGCACAAGGGGCTCAGTCTCCTCCACATCACTGGAGGCAACCTCACCCCTGGTCTTGCACGCACCCTCCGCATCAGTTGATATTTTCCGCTTCTTTATTGCTGGTATCAGGCGCGGCTGATCCTTAGCCGCTGTGAGGCGCCGCTGATCCTTTATATCAGGATCTTGTTGACCGCCGCTCCCCCCTCCCACTGAGGAGCGCACCACAGTATCGTGGCATGACCGTTCGCCCGCCGCCGGGCCGCCCTCACTGTCCAGCCTCTCGGCTGATGCACCTGCTGCTACGTCCTCGCTACTACAAGCAGAGACGGAGCTCTGCGCCTCACTACCATGCTCTGTAATATCCCCGCGCCTTTGCACCGGATCCACAGCAGAACCCGGGCTGGGCAACGGGGCTTATACAGCGAGCTGACCCTGTATATGTATATGCCCCCCCGGGAGGGGGGCATATACATAGCTTACCGCTTCCTGCAGCTTGGTGGTCTTTGCCTTTTTCCTCCGGCCCCAGGTGCCTCCTCTGGTAAATCGTCACCAAGATGGAAATTCTGAAGGCACACTGGGGACTCCAGTAGCTTGATCTCCGCCATTAGCGCCCCCCCCCCCCCCCGGCCGCTGTTGTCACTGTCCTCCCCAGAGTCAGCAGGACTGTGACCAGATGTTAATGTCGCCTGTCCTGCAGGGAGCTCGCTGCACGTTGCCTGCGGGTGACTTTGCAGGCTGCCAGGCGGGGCTTTATGCTGATCATCATCATCCACCTGGCTCTCAGGCTGCAGCCTCATCTGCCTTTGCTCTCTGTTATCAGCCATTTCTCTGAATCTGTCTTCATTTATTAGTTTTTCTTTAAAGGGACCACTTTTCTCTCTTATGAAGGCTTTTCTGACTTACAGCTCATTAATTTCAAGCTTTAGTCTCTTTACCTCCGCCTGGAGCTGATTCTTCCTGGATTTGGAGGAACCTGCAGCTTTGGCGCTTGTGCAGCGCAGCTCCTGCCGGAGCCTCCTGATGGTCTTGCTTGCTTCTTCATACTCACGGAAGTGGCTCATGACCCGGGAGGCATAGGTGGACACAGACTCCCGGGGTCTCTGCAGCGCCCAACCCTCCTCAGTGAGGTCGGCCTCACCTCCGTGAGCACTCAGCTTTCCTCCAGAAGGACCGCCATCTTGCACGCTGCTAGCAGGCTTCTCCTCCATGTTGGAAGCTTTGCGGCTTCTCTGGGTTTCTGCAGACTTGGGAGGAGTAGGAGCCACATTGCTGCGACTCCTGGTAGAGCGTCTCACCCCCAAGTCCTCTGATGTGCAGGCCGGTTGCTGGTTTCTTCTGCCCCCCGCCAGCCTGGCCCGGGAAACAGAAGCCTGGGACTTGGCTCCTTCACTCATCCCAGGAAACCCACTCCCTCACTGGGTAGGAGAGAGCAGGTCCCTGGGTGGAGAGGTGGTGGCTCTCTGGAAGTCAGGAGCACACAGCAGGATCACTGTCGACCGCACCCACAATTAGCACAATGAGCAGCAGCTGAACAGAGCTGCACTCACTATTCTTCTGGTGGAGTCACTGTGTACATACATTACATTACTGATCCTAAGTTACATCCTGTATTATATTCCAGAGCTGCACTCACTATTCTGCTGGTGCAGTCACTGTGTACATACATTACATTACTGATCCTGAGTTACATCCTGTATTATACTCCAGAGCTGCACTCACTATTCTGCTGGTGCAGTCACTGTGTACATACATTACTGATCCTGAGTTACATTCTGTATTATACCCCAGAGCTGCACTCACTATTCTGTTGGTGCAGGCTGTGTGTACATACATTGCATTACTGATCCTGGGTTACATCCTGTATTATACCCCAGAGTTGCACTCACTATTCTGCTGGTGCAGTCACTGTGTACATACATTATATTAATGATCCTGAGTTACATCCTGTATTATACTCCAGAGCTGCACTCACTATTCTGCTCGTGCAGTCACTGTGTACATACATTATATGAGCCTTAGTTACATCCTGTAATATACTCCAGAGCTGCACTCACCATTCTGCTGGTGCAGTCACTGTGTACATACATTACATTACTGATCCTGAGTTACATCCTGTATTATACCCCAGAGCTGCACTCACTATTCTGCTGAGGCAGTCACTGTGTACATACATTACATTACTGATCCTGAGTTACATCCTGTAGCTCTTTTTTTATTATAAAAGTACAAATCAAAACTTACAGACAAAAATTACAAACTCAAGAAAAAAAAAACGGTATTTATAAACCCCAAAAATCCAATGTCCAGCAGATTTATACAAACAAAATATTCCTCCATCTCATTAATACCCCCCAGCAAGGGAAGAGACCTCAAGCTACATCCCTTTTTTTCCCCTTGCTATGTACTTTTCTTTCCCCTCATACACTCATACCCACGCATTCACCCCTAGAAAAAAAACAACAAAATTCATCCAACTGCCCTAAAGAAAGTAAATAGGCCACCTGGCCAAACTTAGTTATATATTTTCATATACATCTATACACATACACACACATATATACACAGTATATATACATACACACAGATTTTTTTTTTTTTCCCTAAACTAAACCACCACCATTCCCCCAAACGTCCCACGAAAGTTTGTGGCCTATCACACCAGGTCCCACAACAGTTTGTGGCCTTTCTTACACAACAAGGTCCATACAAGTTTATGGCCTTTTTTTTCCCACCTTCTTGGCATCCCGCTGGACGTCCATTCTCCAAAACCCATCCCCCTCCCCTTTCCAAGAAACCCCCCACCTAAACTAAATCCCCCCTACAAGCATCATAGTACACATACAACATACATTATATATATATATATATATATATATATATATATATTAGATGGTGGCCCGATTCTAACGCATCGGGTATTCTAGAATATATATGTAGTTTATTTATGGGGTGTAAATAGAGGCTGCTGGGATGTATACAGAGGCTGCTGGGGTGTATATAGAGGCTGCTGGGGTGTATAAAGAGGCTGCTGGGTATAGAGAGGCTGCTGGGGTATATATAGAGGCTGCTGGGGTGTATATAGAGGCTGCTGGGGTATTTATAGAGGCTGCTGGGGTGTATAAAGAGGCTGCTGGGTATAGAGAGGCTGCTGGGGTGTATATAGAGGCTGCTGGGGTGTATATAGAGGCTGCTGGGGTATTTATAGAGGCTGCTGGGGTGTATATAGAGGCTGCTGGGGTATATATAGAGGCTGCTGGGGTATATAGAGGCTGCTGGAGTATATATAGAGGCTGCTGGGGTATATATAGAGGCTGCTGGGGTATATATAGAGGCTGCTGGGGTGTATATAGAGGCTGCTGGGGTATATATAGAGGCTGCTGGGGTATATATAGAGGCTGCTGGGGTATATATAGAGGCTGCTGGGGTATATAGAGGCTGCTGGAGTATATATAGAGGCTGCTGGGGTATACATAGAGGCTGCTGGGGTATATATAGAGGCTGCTGGGGGTATATAGAGGCTGCTGGGGTATATATAGAGGCTGCTGGGATATATATAGAGGCTGCTGGGGTGTATATAGAGGCTGCTGGAGTATTTATAGAGGCTGCTGGGGTGTATATAGAGGCTGCTGGGGTGTATATAGAGGCTGCTGGGGTATATATAGAGGCTGCTGGGGTATATATAGAGGCTGCTGGGGTATATATAGAGGCTGATGGGGTATATATAGAGGCTTCTGGGGTGTATATAGAGGCTGCTGGGGTATCTATAGAGGCTGCTGGGGTATCTATAGAGGCTGCTGAGGTGTATATAGAGGCTGCTGGGGTGTATATAGAGGCTGCTGGGGTATAAAGAGGCTGCTGGGGTATATATAGAGGCTGCTGGGGTATAAAGAGGCTGCTGGGGTATATATAGAGGCTGCTGGGGTGTATATAAAGCTGCTGGGGTATATAGAGGCTGCTGGGGTATATATAGAAGCTGCTGGGGTGTATATAGAGGATGCTGGGGTGTATATAGAGGATGCTGGGGTGTATATAGAGGCTTCTGGGTTGTATATAGAGGCTGCTGGGGTATATATAGAGGCTGCTGCTGAGGTGCATATAGAGGCTGCTGCTGAGGTGTATATAGAGGCTGCTGGGGTGTACATGGAGGCTGCTGCTGGGGTATATGTGGAGGCTGCTGCTGAGGTATATGTGGAGGCTGCTGCTGCTGGGGTATATGTGGAGGCTGCTGCTGGGGTGTATATAGAGGCTGCTGGGGTGTATATAGAGGCGGCTGCTGGGGTGTACGTGGAGGCTGCTGCTGGGATATATGTGGAGGCTGCTGCTGTTGGGGTATATGTGGAGGCTGCTGCTGTTGGGGTATGTGTGGAGGCTGCTGCTGCTGGGGTATATGTAGAGGTTTTTTATTATAAAAGTACAAATCAAAACTTCCAGACAAAAATTACAAACTCAAGAAAAAAAAAACGGTATTTATAAACCCCAAAAATCCAATGTCCAGCAGATTTATACAAACAAAATATTCCTCCATCTCATTAATACCCCCCAGCAAGGGAAGAGACCTCAAGCTACATCAATTTTTTTCCCCTTGCTATGTACTTTTCTTTCCCTCATACACTCATACCCATGCATTCACCCCTAGAAAAAAAACAACAAAATTCATCCAACTGCCCTAAAGAAAGTAAATAGGCCACCTGGCCAAACTTAGTTATATATTTTCATATACATCTATACACATACACACACATATATACAGTATATATACATACACACAGATTTTTTTTTTTCCCTAAACTAAACCACCACCATTCCCCAAACGTCCCACGAAAGTTTGTGGCCTATCACACCAGGTCCCACAACAGTTTGTGGCCTTTCTTACACAACAAGGTCCATACAAGTTTATGGCCTTTTTTTTCCCACCTTCTTGGCATCCCGCTGGACGTCCATTCTCCAAAACCCATCCCCCCTCCCCTTTCCAAGAAACCCCCCACCTAAACTAAATCCCCCCTACAAGCATCATAGTACACATACAACATATATATATATATATATATATATATATATATATATATATATATATATATATATATATATTAGATGGTGGCCCGATTCTAACGCATCGGGTATTCTAGAATATATATGTAGTTTATTTATGGGGTGTAAATAGAGGCTGCTGGGATGTATACAGAGGCTGCTGGGGTGTATATAGAGGCTGCTGGGGTGTATAAAGAGGCTGCTGGGTATAGAGAGGCTGCTGGGGTAAATATAGAGGCTGCTGGGGTGTATATAGAGGCTGCTGGGGTATTTATAGAGGCTGCTGGGGTGTATATAGAGGCTGCTGGGGTGTATAAAGAGGCTGCTGGGTATAGAGAGGCTGCTGGGGTATATATAGAGGCTGCTGGGGTGTATATAGAGGCTGCTGGGGTATTTATAGAGGCGCTGGGGTGTATATAGAGGCTGCTGGGGTATATATAGAGGCTGCTGGGGTATATAGAGGCTGCTGGAGTATATATAGAGGCTGCTGGGGTATATATAGAGGCTGCTGGGGTATATATAGAGGCTGCTGGGGTGTATATAGAGGCTGCTGGGGTATATATAGAGGCTGCTGGGGTGTATATAGAGGCTGCTGGGGTATTTATAGAGGCTGCTGGGGTGTATATAGAGGCTGCTGGGGTATATATAGAGGCTGCTGGGGTATATAGAGGCTGCTGGGGTATATATAGAGGCTGATGGGGTATATATAGAGGCTTCTGGGGTGTATATAGAGCTGCTGGGGTATCTATAGAGGCTGCTGGGTATCTATAGAGGCTGCTGAGGTGATATAGAGGCTGCTGGGTGTATATAGAGGCTGCTGGGGTGTATATAAGAGGCTGCTGGGGTATAAAGAGGCTGCTGGGGTATATATAGAGGCTGCTGGGGTGTATATAAAGGCTGCTGGGGTATATAGAGGCTGCTGGGGTATATATAGAAGCTGCTGGGTTGTATATAGAGGATGCTGGGGTGTATATAGAGGATGCTGGGGTGTTATAGAGGCTTCTGGGGTGTATATAGAGGCTGCTGGGGTATATAGAGAGGCTGCTGCTGAGGTGCATATAGAGGCTGCTGCTGAGGTGTATATAGAGGCTGCTGGGGTGTACATGGAGGCTGCTGCTGGGGTATATGTGGAGGCTACTGCTGAGGTATATGTGGAGGCTGCTGCTGCTGGGGTATATGTGGAGGCTGCTGCTGGGGTGTATATAGAGGCTGCTGGGGTGTATATAGAGGCGGCTGCTGGGGTGTATATAGAGGCGGCTGCAGGGTGTACGTGGAGGCTGCTGCTGGGATATATGTGGAGGCTGCTGCTGTTGGGGTATATGTGGAGGCTGCTGCTGTTGGGGTATATGTGGAGGCTGCTGCTGTTGGGGTATATGTGGAGGCTGCTGCTGTTGGGGTATATGTGGAGGCTGCTGCTGCTGGGGTATATGTGGAGGCTGCTGCTGCTGGGGTATATGTGGAGGCTGCTGCTGCTGGGGTATATGTAGAGGTTGCTGCTGGGGTACATGTGGAGGCTGCTGCTGCGGGGTATATGTGGAGGCTGCTGCTGCGGGGTATATGTGGAGGCTGCTGCTGCTGGGGTATCTGTAGAGGCTGCTGCTGAGGTATATGGGGAGGCTGCTGCTGGGGTATATGTGGAGGCTGCTGCTGGTGGGGTGTACGTGGAGGCTGCTGCTGGGGTTTACTTGGAGGCCGCCGGTCGGGGTACTACCGCTGCGAGCAGCTGAGAGATGACCGGCTAGCGCCGGTCATCTCCCGGCTGCGTCGCCGCTGACCTGCATGTGGCAGGAGATAACCCGCAGCTACCGTAGGATAGCGGTGGCGTGCGTGGTTCAAATCCTGCGCCAATTCGCGGCCACACTGCGCCTGTCGCTGATTGGTCGCGCCCGGCCGGACGCGACCAATCAGCGACGTGGGATTTCTGTTACAGACAGACAGAATTAGACAATTATATATATAGATGTTACCTGTGTATTACCTCATATTACTGTGTATTACCTCATGTTACTGTATATTACCACATGTTACTGTGTATTACCACATGTTACTGTATATTACCACATGTTACTGTATATTACCTCATGTTACCTGTGTATTACCTCATGTCACTGTGTATTACCTCATGATACTGTGTATTACCTCATATCACTGCGTATTACCTCATATCACTGCGTATTACCTCATGTTACCGTATATTACCTCATGTTACCGTATATTACCTCATATTACCTCATGTTACCTGTGAATTACCTCATATTACTGTGTATTACCTCATGTTACTGTATATTACCTCATTTTACTGTGTATTACCTTATGTTACTTATGTATTACCTCATGTCACATGTGTATTACCTCATGTCACTGTGTATTACCCTTGTTCAGTAAACGTGACAGAAGTACATCAGACACTGTGACTGACAAAACATGTTCAGTACCACATGGGCGGAGATAGCCCTGCGTCACTGATGTTACTGTGTATTACCTCATGTCACTGTGTATTACCTCATGTTACCGTATATTACCTCAAGTTACCTGTGTATTACCTCATATTACTGTGTATTACCTCATGTTACTGTATATTACCTCATTTTACTGTGTATTACCTTATGTTACTTAAGTATTACCTCATGTCACCTGTGTATTACCCGTGTTCAGTAAACGTGACAGAAGTACATCAGACACTAACTGACAAAACATGTTCAGTACATCATGGGCAGTTGGTGAGTCACATGACCACATGGGCAGAGTTAGCCCTGCGTCGCTGATTGGCCGCGGCCGGACCAATCAGCGACGCGGGATTTCCTGGACAGACAGACAGGATAAGACGATTATATAAATAGATATATATATATATGTATATATATATATACACACACACAACCTTATAATATATATATCAATATTAACACATCAATAATAATATATATCAATAATCACCACTGCACACCTTAACCATGACCAAAGAACAGGCCCAAGTTCAATGCTTGCAAGCCCTATGCCCGGGTTACCAATTATAAAACAAAAATCTATAAGTGAGGGTTACAGCCCACCACCAGGAACTGGAGACCATAGAGGCTCTCACCCTAATCTACCGCACATCACCCTGACCCCCCCTAACAACACAAAAGAGAAAATCCTGTGCCTATAGCCCTACCAACCTCTCCCTACCTGCCCCTCACTGACCCTCACTACCAACCTAATACTAACTACCTATCCCTAAAGACTGTCCCTACACATCTATCTGACCCTACAAAATAAAGATAAAAGGATAAGAAAGACTAACTAAACCCTATCACAGGCACACAGAACCTAACTCACACTAGGGCGCATTAAAGGACAAACCCCTCCATAGAAGAGAGGCCCTCCCTGCACCCAGACTCAAACTCCAGCGAGCGCACTTTGGCCAGGTTACCAAGGATGCTCCTAATCATCTCTTCCCTGGGGAGGACTTTCCGCTGAGTAGACACTAGACACCGTGCATTCCATGCGCAGAACCTAGTTACTAAACTAAGAAAACAGTGCCCCGATCTTGGCCACCAAGGGACCTGAATGCCCCATAGGCCCAGTCCGCATATGAAAGGCCTGCCAGCCTGGGCAAGCCAATGGAAGCACCCACCCTGCTGTAGACCTCTGTATTAAAGGGACACCGAAGCAGGAAGTGCTCCATGCTTTAAAGCATACCGCCACACTCCTCGCGGGGACAATCCCGGTCATCAGAGCTCCTGCACTTCAGGTTGTCCCTCACATACAGCTTCCCATGGAAGCAGCGCCAAGTCCCAAAACTTCAAGGGGATCCGCTTACAGTTCAATAACCCGAGCCACACCTCCAGATCCCGGCTTGGGCAATCTCTGAGCGCCAGGGGCTTCTGAAAGTGGGTCAACAGGACCCTATTGTCTAGAAATCTTCTCAACATGATCCTGATCTCTCACACTCCCAGACCCCACCGGCGGATCACCTTCAGAACCGGGGTAACGTAAGCCTGAAGATGCCCGTGAGGTGTCCGAAGGTCCTTCACCTGCCCTCCTGTCTCCCATTCCTGGAAGAAAGGCCGAAACCACCCCCTACAGGAGAATACCCACGGAGGAGCTCTCTCTAACCAGAGGTTGGCGATGTTTGCCTTAATAAAGGTGTTTACTAGAAACACCACTGGGTTGACCATAGCCAACCCTCCTAGTCTCCTCGTGCGGTACGTGACCTCCCTCTTGATTAGGTTTAGCCTATTTCCCCATAATAATTGGAAAAACAGGCTGTAGACCCGTGTCCAAAGAGGCTCTGGCAAGATGCAGACGCTGCCCAGATATATTAGCAAAGGAAGCAAATAGCCCTTGGCAAGACTAACCCTTTCCCTTAGGGTCAAAGACCAACCCTTCCACTGATCCACCTTCTGGGCGGCAATCTTAAGTCTGCCCTCCCAGTTTTGCGGGCAATAGTCCCCCGGGCCGAAACTGATGCCTAATATTTTTGCTGTGGCCTGAGGCCCTGGAAGGGTGTCCGGGAGATCAAAACTTGGATCTCCCCCTACCAACCAGAGACTCACACTTGTCCCGACTGAACATGGACCCAGCTGCCACCGAGTAGCGTTCAACCTCAGACATCACCCAATCTGCCTCCTCTCTCGAGGATACAAAAAGGGAAACGTCGTCAGCGTACGCCACTACGCTCAAGGCGGCCTCTGGCTCCGCCTGGTCCATCCCGACTCCCACCAACGGTCCGCGCTCCACCCTCCTTAAAAATGGGGTCGATCGCGAACACGTATAACAGTGGGCTCATAGGACAGCCCTGGCGGACACCAGATCTCACCTCAAAAGGGTGTCCGACCCAACCGTTCACGAGCGGAAAAGTCTCTGCCCCATTGTATAAAACGCTCAACCTATCATCAAGCCTCCCAGGCAGACCATACCTCAGAAGGACGGACCAGAGGTACTCATGGTTAACCCGGTCAAAGGCCGTCGCCTGGTCTAAGGACAGCAAGTACCCCTTCCAGTGACCTGCCCTGCTTCACTGCCTCTCGGACACCGAGCACAGCACTAAATGTACTGCAGCCTGGAACAGAGCAGTGCTGGGCCTCTGAAAGGAGCCGGGAAGCAAACTTCACCAACCAATTAAAAAGCACATTTTGGTCCTTATTGAGAAGCGCTATGGGACGCTAATTCTCAATACGGGACAAGTCTTTACCCTTTGACAGGATAATCAGGGCTGACTTCCTCATTGAACTGGGCAGAATGTCAGAAGAGAGGCACTCATTAAACACCTCAGTCAAGAGGGGGACCAAAGAGTCCCTAAAAGTCTTGTAGAACTCGGATGTTAAGCCATCCGGACTGGGCGACTTTTTGGGCCGGAGCCCATCAATCGCCCGTCTCACTTCTTCTTCCCTGATTGCTTCTGCCAAACATGAAGAGAGGGGTCATCCCCAGCTCAGGGATGGTTTCAGCCAGGAAAGCCGACACCTCATCCTGATCAGGATCCCACCTCCCCAAGAGGTGCGAGCACAACCCCTGGCAAAAATTATGGAATCATCGGCCTTGGAGGATGTTCATTCAGTTGTTTTATTTTGCTGAAAAAATCACAGATCACAGACATGGCACAAAACTGAAGTCATTTCAAATGGCAACTTTCTAGCTTTAAGAAACACTAAAAGAAATCAATAACAAATAATGTGGTAGTCAGTAATGGTTATTTTTTTTTAACCAAGCATAGGGAAAAAATTATGGAATCACTCAATTCTGAGGGAAAAAATTATGGAATCACCCTGTATATTTTCATTCCTAAAAATAACACTTGTCTCAAATTAGATCTGCTCGTTAGTCTGCATCTAAAAAGGAGTGATCACACCTTGGAGAGCTGTTGCACCAAGAGGACTGACACGAATCATGGCTGCAACATGAGAGATGTCAATTGAAACAAAGGAGAGGATTATCAAATTCTTAAAAGAGGGTAAATCATCACACAATGTTGCAAAAGATGTTGGTTGTTAACAGTCAGCTGTGTCTAAAATCTTGACAAAATACAAACAACATGGGAAGGTTGTTAAAGGCAAACATACTAGTAGACCAAGGAAGACATCAAAGCGTCAAGACCGGAAACTTAAAGCAATATGTCTCCAAATCAGGAAATGCACAACAAAACAAATGAGGAACGAATGGGTGGAAACTTGAGTCAACGTCTGTGACTGAACTGTAAGAAACCGCCTAAAGGAAATGGGATTTACATACAGAAAAGCTAAACGAAAGCCATCATTAACACCTAAACAGAAAAAAACAAGCTTACAATGGGCTAAGGAAAAGCAATCATGGACTGTGGATGACTGGATGAAAGACATATTCAGTGATGAATCGCAAATCTGCATTGGGCAAGGTGATGATGCTGGAAATTTTGTTTGGTGCCGTTCCAATGAGATTTATAAAGATGACTGCCTAAAGAGAACATGCAAATTTCCTGCATGTCAGGCAAAGGCACTGGGGAGATGGCTGGCATTACATCTTCAATAAATGCACAAATTTATGTTGATATTTTGGACAATTTTCTCTTCCCATCAATTGAAAAGATGTTTGGGGATGATGAAATCATTTTTCAAGATGATAATGCATCCTGCCATAGAGCAAAAACTGTGAAAACATTCCTTGAAAAAAGACACATAAGGTCAATGTCATGGCCTGCAAATAGTTCAGATCTCAATCCAATTGAAAATCTTTGGTGGAAGTTGAAGAAAATGGTCCATGACAAGGCTCCAACCTGCAAAGCTGATCTGGCAACAGCAATCAGAGAAAGTTGGAGCCAGATTGATGAAGAGTACTGGTTGACACTCATTAAGTCCATGCCTCAGAGACAGCAAGCTGTTGTAAAAGCCAGAGGTGGTGCAACAAAATACTAGTGATGTGTTGGAGTGTTTCTTTGTTTTTCATGATTCCATAATTTTTTCCCTCAGAATTGAGTGATTCCATAATTTTTTCCCTATGCTTGGTTAAAAAAAAATAACCATTACTGACTAACACATTATTTGTTCTTGATTTCTTTTAGTGTTTCTTAAAGCTAGAAAGTTGCCAATTGAAATAACTTTAGTTTTGTGTCATCTCTGTGATCTGCTTTTTTTCAACAAAATAAAACTGAATGAACATCCTCCAAGGCCGGTGATTCCATAATTTTTGCCAGGGGTTGTAGAAGGATCTGACCACCTCCAGGATCCCTGGTTTGGATCTGTTCAGGGACCCTGTACTGTCGATCAGTCCTGCCACCATCTTTCAATTCACTGACAACCTGCATTTTCTGTAAGGGTCGGGCGAGCGGTACCTCCCGAAATCCCTCTCAAAAACCAAGGATGTGTGCCTATCGTACTGGCACCCTTTGAGCAAGGTCTTCACCCTGGAGATTTCCTCTCGGTCCCCTCCAGTTGAGACAAGCTGCTCGAGTTTCCTCCCCAGCTGCCGATACAGGTGGTACCTGTTCAGGCCCTGAGGCTCGAGAGCTGTCGGAAGAACCTTGCGTCTCTTCTTTTGAAGATCTCCCACCACTCAGACTTACTGCTACAAAGACCCAAGAGAGGTACCTAGCTCTGAAGAAATTCCTCAAAGGACTGTTTTACTTCCTCTTCTTCCAGAAGGGACGAATTCAGCTTCCATAGGCCTCTCCCAATCTGGGGAGTCTCTGTAACATTCAAAGTAAAGAAAATTAAACAGTGATCAGAGAACTCCACCTCAACAGCGCACACTGCAGAAGAGACAGCTTCCTCCTTTAAAAAAAACTATCCTAGACCTACTGCTTCCCCTATAAAAGGTGAAACCCCAGTGACCTGGGGTGTGCTGGATGTGGACATCCACCAGGCGAGCTTCGCTTACTATGCTATTCAAGGCTACGCTATCATAAGACAGCCGGTCTCCGGGGCCTCCCCTATCACGGAGTCTGGTTATAGTATTAAAATCCCCACCGAAGATCACCTGCCGGCTCGTAAAAAGATAGGGCTTAATCCTCAGGAAGAGACATTTACGGTCCCACTTAGATTGCGGGCCATAGATATGGATGAGCCTAAGCTCCTGTCCCCTCATGAAGACGTCAAGGACCAAACATCTCCCCATTTCTACCTAGATCACCCATCTGCATTCCACCTCCGCGGTCTTAAAAAGGACCGCTATAAGGTTCGGACGCAAGAGACCAGTATGAGAGCCCACTCCTCCATTCCCCTTTGCTTTGTGGATGGACCCCAGGTCCATTAGTCCGGTCTCCTGCAAAAATAAAATATCAGCCTCAACCCGGGTGAAAAAAAATCAAAGGCTGTAAATCTAGCCGTATCCGACTTTATGCTGGCGAAATTAATCGACGCCAGAGTCAACGGGGTAGGTTCCGCCATTATGGGTGATTGAGTTAGACGGCCTGTTTTTTAACCGTACCCCCAGATTTCCTCTCCCCCTCTGAGGAGCCCGACTCACTCCTCGTTAAAGACACCGAGGTGTCCATATCCTCCTTTACAGCACTGGACACCTCATCCCAGAACTAGATTCCTTGCCCCTGGACCCCAAGGTAGGCCCCCCCAGAGGAGCGTGATTCCCCCGGAGAACGGACCTCGCCACTCCCCGAACGCACCCAATATGTTGCGTCCGGCCCCTCACTCCCGACCTCCAACAGCAGTCATCGAGGGATTGGAACCGATTGGAGAGGGGGATCAGAGGGGAGCCGGTGAGCCCTTCCATAGGCACCCTAGCGGGTCGGGGGGCATTAGATTTTTTAGCCTTGTTCTTCCTCTTCTTCCACCTCTTACCGGTACGATTGTCACCCTTTTTTTAGGCTGCTCCACAACCTCTTAATCCAAACTTTCATACTGGGAAGAGTTATCAGAAGCAGCCAACTCCTCCCTCTCCATCCTCCGGATCTCCTCGCTCACCACCTTCTCCCTCAGGGCCTCAGAGGCTTCGGCTGCCGCCTCCAGGGTGGGAGCAGTCATCACCCCAGTTGCCTGGGCTTATCCTGCCCCCTGCCCTTACGGCGCCTCACCTGTTGCCACAGGTGGGCAGATGTACCAGTCTCATCTTTCCTCACTGACCCCTCAGCTCCCCTCACGCCTCCACCCTCAGCCCCAGCAGAAGTTGCACCACCGGGGACACACCCTTGGCTCCCTCCTGCCGGGCCAGAGATGGTGCTGGAAAAGGAGCAGGGGCAGCAACTATACGGGTGACCTAGGTCACCACACAGGTGACACCTAACGTCACCACAGGCGGCAGCAAGATGACCTACTCCGCCACACAAGGCACACTTCTGAACCTTGCAGCCTGCACTGAAGTGGCGGGATCCCTGCACCTGTGGCAGACCTTCCGTTGCCCCTGGTAGAAGATCTGGATTCTGTCCCTCCCCAGAAATGCTGAGGAGGGGATGTGGGTGACCGTACCTCCTGAAACCTTCAACTTTACTATGAAGGTCCAGCCCCCTGACCAAATGAAAAACTCATCCCTATTTTTCTTAGGGACCTCCGTGACTTCCCTATAACGGGAAAGCCACGTCATGATGTCAACCCCAGAGACTGACTCATTACTTGTCAGAACGGTCACGCTCTTTACACTACACTATTTGGGCGAGACACCGTCTGTACGGCAAAGTCTCGCCAGCCGGGCTCCCCCTTTGCCAGTTCGAAATTCAACCAGAAAAGCTCTAGGCCCTCTGGCCGAACAAAACTGACATTGAAGAAGGAGGTGCCAAACGGATGAATCAGGGCAAAGATGTCCGTCGCCCTGAAGTCCATCTTCAGAAGGAGCTCCACAACCCTCGCTCTTGGCGGGCACGCTTCACTGCCCCTCCACCGAAGACGGACCACATTCCGCCTGGCCACCCCCTGCCCGGCTGTCGGAAGGGATCAAACCGTTTCCCCCTCCCTTTTATCTTGGAAGGCAGCCAGGCCGTATCTATCCAGCTAAAAGGCCAAGTCCACCTCTCTTCCCTCTACTTCGATCGTCCGTTCTCCCTTTTTGAGGGTCTCCAGAAAACGAAGGCCGCAAGACGCTATCCCTGAGGTCCAGAGGCGAGGAAACCCCCCCGACTAGACCCCGAGGCTCCAGCCACCACCTCCGAATAACTCAGAGGACAGGTGGCCGGGGGGGGCAGATGGACCGGCCCCCTCCCCCCTCTACCATCAGACACCCCATTCACACTTGCCACCTTAGACACACTGCCACATCCGTACCCACACCCTCCTCATCCACTCCATCAGTCACCCCACTCCATCAGTTAAATGCACACTGGGGTCAATAACATTTTGCCTCACTTTTTGGGTATTGGTACTGGTGGCATCTTCCCTGCCGGGGGGTTCTGCACGCACAGTGCTGCTGCCCCTTTAAGAATTGTGCTGCCATAGGGTTTAAGCAACACTGCCACCACAGCCTGCACAGAGCCTTCTTCCTCATTGGCAGGGATTAAGCCAGGAGCAGTCCTGCCTCCAGCTCCATCCTGCCTTGTCACCGGCGCCCCCACCGCAGCTATGCCCCAGACTCAGGGGACCCGGACAGGCAAGCGCCCTTGCTGCTGTCTGCTGCAGTTTCTGCTCCATTGCTGACAACGATCATTTTTTTTCCTTTGGAAGCCACGCCCCCAGCCACACAGCACAGCTATCCAAAGCTGCACCCACATGAGCAGCGGGTGCCGAGGAGGCCACGCTCCCCCAGACCGGCCGCACCGGGTTACCTAGAGTCCGGGTCCACCCCCAGGGAACCCCCGGTGGTACCAGTCTCCTGGGGCACAGCGCCCCCCACCACCACACCCTGGGCCACAAACAGCCTGGCCACAGCAACTCTGGCGGCCAGCTCCAGGCTAGGCCACTCCCCCTCAGCGTCCACCGGCGGCGGGGCCCCCAGCCTCGACTTCACTGCAGACCCCGCCAGGGGAGCCGACCCCACCACATGTTTTTTTATGAGCCAGCTCTGCCCGAAACTGCAGGCCCCTCTCCCTTCACTTTACTAGGTGCCTGGGTCCCCAGAAGCGATCCAGCTTTAACGGATCCGTAAGTGGGGGACCCAGACACCACGGTGCTCACCAACGGAGATGCAGTACCGGCTGTCACTCTCTTGCCCACCACTGGGCCACACTCCACATCATGCTCCATATCAGACACATCACTACCCCCTCCGCTACCACAAACAGATTCAGCGCCCTACGTGTCATGGCCTGTGATCTCCCGTTCCCTTGCTGCAGACCCACAACACAGCCCGAGCCGGGGTGGGTAGCGGGTACCGCACAGCGGGACAGGGGCCCCAGAGAGGGGGACATACACAAATTTCTGCACAACAGATGTTTTCTTATTCCTTTTCTTCGCCTTTCTCTTCGTCCCCCTCCTGGTTGCCTCGTCCTCGCAGATCTCATTACCGAACCTCAGCTGGTTAAAACGGACCGGGACTCGATCTGCCGGATCTGCTGCATGGCAAGGCAGCCCCTCTCACTGCTACTACTACCACCATCCTCATCCTCCCCCTCGCACCCGCTGCCTTCTGAAGGACCAGAATCTGACGGGAGAGCCACTTGCTCAGGGGCTATCCCGCTATGTGACGCCTGGAGATCTCTTACCAGGCCACCAGGCGGTGGGTAGGGCACGACCTCCTCCTCGCATTCCTCTTCCTCATCCACCGCCTGGCCGGAGCTCCGTGGCCCCTCCGGAACCCCACCAGTCATGGCTCTGAACCGGTCCTCATTCTCCAGCTTTTCACGGATGGGCCCGCTGCCGGCCAAGATCTCACACTTCCAGCTTTCCAGATCTTGGATGGATTTTTTAATTTTTCTAACCGCGGCGGATAGCTCGGCCTTCTTATTGCCGGAGGCCCTGTCAGACCTCTCCTTAGCTACCCTCAACTCCCCCCAGAGGGATCTTAGCTTCCTTGAGGCGTCCTCATACTCACAGAGGTGCGCATGGATGCGGGAACCATAGCCCACGGTGGATTCTTTCGCCACCTTGGTGCCCCACTTAATGAGCACCGCTGCAGCACCCTTGCTCGTACTCGGCCTACCTCCGGGGGAAGGAGCCGCCACGGCCATGGCCTCGGGGGTCCTGCGGGTCTTCATGCTGGATCCCTTGCCTGCCTCTTGGCCAGATCTTGTGACCCTAGCCAGAATGGGAGTCCTCCCACCCCCCGCCGGCTTGGACCAGGAGGTCAGTCCCAAAATGAGCCTTCTTTCCTGGAAGGGGGCAGACAAAAAGTCCTGGATGGAAAAACTACCTCCCTTCCCAGGAGCTCTCTCCAGGCAGCACACACAGACCACACGGCAATCAGGTTCCGCCTCTTCCTGTGTGATACTCCAGAGCTGCACTCACTATTCTGCAGGTGCAGTCACTGTGTACATACATTACTGATCCTGAGTTACATACTGTATTATACTCCAGAGCTGCACTCACTATTCTGCTGGTGCTGTCACTGTGTACATACATTACATTACTGATCCTGAGTTACATCCTGTATTATACTCCAGAGCTGCACTCACTATTCTGCTGGTGCAGTCACTGTGTACATACATTACATTACTGATCCTGAGTTACATCCTGTATTATACTCCAGAGCTGCACTCACTATTCTGCTGGTGCAGTCACTGTGTACATACATTACTGATCCAGAGTTACCTCCTGTATTATACCCCAGAGCTGCGCTCACTATTCTGCTGGTGCAGTCACTGTGTACATACATTACATTACTGATCCTCAGTTACATCCTGTATTATACTCCAGAGCTGCACTCACTATTCTGCAGGTGCAGTCACTGTGTACATACATTACATTACTGATCCTAAGTTACATCCTGTATTATACTCCAGAGCTGCACTCACTATTCTGCTGGTGCAGTCACTGTGTACATACATTACTGATCCCGAGTTACCTCCTGTATTATACCCCAGAGCTGCGCTCACTATCCGGCAAGGTATTTGAAAGGGACAAATGCCCAGTGTAGTCTGGCGGGGACAAGCAACAAGTTTCTCCCTCTTTCCAGTGAAAATATAAGAACACTGGTTAGAGCGTTCACATGTAAGGGGGGTTCAGGGAGCGGCCGGCAGCTCTCTACGGTGTAGGGACGCCCTTAGTCTGGTATGACCGTTGGGTTTTCTGTGGAAAGATAGAGTTAAGTATTGTAACTGCTACTTTCCCTTTAAAGTGAAGTTCAAAGTAATCGGATCAGAGTCACCTTGCCCAGTGATTATTACAATCCCCTCCTGACATCTCCTGGGGACACAGGCTCCACGATAGGAGCGAGCGGCAGCTTCACAATAATCCCCCTCCCCTTTAAATGATCAATTTCTCAAGACGCCTATGATCTGATTATAATCTTGCAATGATCACATCTTTCAGTGCACGGTGTGGTCTTCCAGTGCACAGCGTGGTCTTTCAGTGCACGGCGTAATCTTCCAGTGCACTGCGTGGTCCTCCAATGCATGGTGTGGTCTTCCAGTGCACGGTGTGGTATCCAGGGATTGTGGCTGAGCACCAGGAAGGCCATTGTAAACTTCACAAGGGACCATCACTGATAAGACACTGGAGGGCCTCCACAACTGAGCTGGCTGATAACAGGGAAAAATAGCCCAAATGATTAAGGTCACATGTGAATACCTCCTCGCATGACAGAAGAGGTCCGACATCAGAAACCTGCAGGGAAATGTTATTACATGGCAGCCATTCTGATAAACAGCGGACCGCGCAATACAAAGAAGTTCAGTGTTAGTAAATCTTTGCTTTAGACGTTGGGGGCCAAGAATGGGCCCCCCGACTACTAGATCATAGAGAGCAGTTGTCATCGCCACATTACATCCACACAAATGCAGGATGAAGATAAGATTCTGGCCGAACAAGTCCAGTAATGAGCTTTAGGTGGCAGAATGGAGATGGGTGGCGTGACCCTCAGAGAGCAGAGATGTGATCTATGCACTATGTACCGGTTAGGTTGGATCCAGCCAGATAAGTGGCCTCTGGGATCAGCCGTAGTGATCAAATCAGGATGTAACCCGATAATGTGATTGTTATGGAGAAATATAGGTTGTGATCGGGATCAGTCATAGTGATCGGATCAGGTCGTGACTCAATCATGTGGTGGTTATGTAGGAGTCCAGACTGTGATCCGGGATCAGCCGTAGTAATCTGATCAGGCCGTGACTCAATCATGTGGATCATTATAGAGGAGTCCAGACTGTGATCCGGGATCAGCCTAGTGATCGGATCAGGCCGTGACTCAATCAGGTGGTGTTATGGAGGAGTCCAGGTTGTGATCCAGGATCAGCCGTAGTGATCGGATCAGCCCTTGACTCAATCATGTGGTGGTTATGGAGGAGTCCAGGTTGTGATCCAGGATCAGCCGTAGTGATCGGATCAGGCCGTGACTCAATGATGTGGTGGTTATGGAGGAGTGGTTATGGAGTGATCGGATCAGGCCGTGACTCAATCATGTGATGGTTATGGAGGAGTCCAGGCTGTGATCCGGGATCAGCCGTTGGGATGGGATCAGGCCGTGACTCAATCATGTGGTCATTATAGAGGAGTCCAGGCTGTGATCCGGGATCAGCTGTAGGGATCGGATCAGGCCGTGACTCAATCATGTGGTCATTGTGGAGGAGTCCAGGCTGTGATCCGGGATCAGCCATAGTGATCGGATCAGGCCGTGACTCAATCATGTGGTGGTTATGGAGGAGTCCAGACTGTGATCCGGGATCAGCCGTAGTAATCTGATCAGGCCGTGACTCAATCATGTGGTCATTATAGAGGAGTCCAGGCTGTGATCCGGGATCAGCCGTAGGCAGTGTCGGACTGGAGCACCTTGGTTCCCACCAGAGAAAATCATTCTTGGGGCCCACTATGTAGCTACATAGAAATAAATACAAGACCACCAATTGTGTGGTAAAACACACTAATATCAGGGTATATTATAAGGTAGTACACGTCTTAATTATGTAGCACGGATTGGGGTAGCCCCCTTATAGGGTATAATACAGCAACCCACAAAATATAATGCAACCCCCTCATAAGTTATAATGCAGCCCCCCATAGAATATAAGGTAGCCCCCTCATAGGGTATAATGCATCCCCCCTCAAAGAATATAATGCAGCCTCCTCAAAGGGTATAATGCAGCCCCCTCCACCATTGTCCTCATCACCACCTCCATCATTGCCTCCTCCCCACTACAATTGTCCTTTCCACCACTACCATCATTGTCCTTTACACCACAGCCATCATTGCTTTCCCCCCAACTCCTCCATCATTGCCCATTCCAACACCTCCATCATTGCCTCCCCACCACCATCATTGCCTCCTCACCACCACCATCATCGCATTCTCACCACTATCATCATTGCCTCTTCACCACCATCATTGCCTCCCCATCATCATCAGTGTCTCCTCACCATCATCATTGCCTCCTCACCACCATCATTTTCTCCCTATCATCATCATTGCCTCCCCATTATCATCATCATTGCCTCTTCACCACCATCATTGCCTCCCCGTCATCATCATCATTGCCTCCCCCCACCACCATCATCACCATTGCCTCCCCATTATCAGCATTGCCTCCTCACTATCATCATTGCCTCCCCATTATCATCATCATTGCCTCCCCATTATCAGCATTGCCTTCTCACCACCATCATTGCCTCCCTAATATCATCATCATTGCCTCTCCCACCACCATCATCATCATTGCCTCCCCATTATCAGCATTGCCTCCTCACCATCATCATTGCCTCCCCATCATCATCATCATTGCCTCCCCCCACCATCATCACCATTGCCTCCCCATTATCAGCATCATTGCCTCCCCATTATCAGCATTGCCTTCTCACCACCATCATTGCCTCCCCAATATCATCATCGCCTCCCCCACCACCATCATCATCATTGTCTCCCCATTATCAGCATTGCCTCCTCACCATCATCATTGCCTCCCCATCATCATCATCATTGCCTCCCCATCATCATCATCATTGCCTCCCCCCACCATCATCACCATTGCCTCCCCATTATCAGCATTGCCTCTCCATTATCATCATCATTGCCTCCCCATTATCAGCATTGCCTCCTCACCATCATCATTGCCTCCCCATTATCATCATCATTGCCTCTCAATTATTAGCATTGCCTCCTCACCATCATCATTGCCTCCCCATTATCATCATCATTGTCTCCCCATTATCAGCATTGCCTCCTCACCATCATCATTGCCTCCCCATCATCATCACACATGCAGCACCACATACAGACAGCACCGTAGCACTCTCTCACATACACACACACACACACACACACAAAGCACCGTACTACATACACACACGCACTCACCTATCCGCACCGTGCCCAGCAGCTTCCTCTCTGAAACAGCCGTGCTGTGTCAGACAGGAAGTACTGGGCTGGCAAGCAGGAAGGAGGACAGCGTTGGATCCCTACAGCTCGGCTCCCGTCCCAAGCTGCAAGGATCGCAAATAGGGTTTGTCCCCCTTTAGAGGCCTACCTCACTTCCGGGGCCCCGAATCAGCAGCGCCAGCGGGCAGTGTTAGCCGCAGCATGTGGCTAACGCTGGCCCGCTATTAAAGAGAAATAGTATTCACTCCTCTCCATGCCCATGGGGGTGTGGTGAAGCGTGAATATTAATTTCTCTTTACCAGCGGGGATAGGCGCTTGTCTCCAGCTGCTGCTCCTGGCACCGGGAGGGCCCCCCTTGACTCAGGGGCCCCATAGCAGCTGGGTGTGCCGCTATTTAGCGACACACCACTGGCTGGGGGCCCCTGGAGAAGTGGGGGCCCTAGGCAGCTGCTAGCCAATATGCCAGCAGGTGTCAGAGCCTGGGCCCACCGGAGAATCCTCCGGTTCTCCGGTGGGCCAGTCCGACCCTGGCCGTAGGGATCGGATCAGGCCGTGACTCAATCATGTGGTCATTATGGAGGAGTCCAGGCTGTGATCCGGGATCAGCCGTAGGGATCGGATCAGGCCGTGACTCAATCATGTGGTCATTATGGAGGAGTCCAGGCTGTGATCCGGGATCAGCCGTAGTGATCGGATCAGGCCGTGACTCAATCATGTGGTCATTATAGAGGAGTCCAGGCTGTGATCCGGGATCAGCCGTAGGGATCGGATCAGGCCGTGACTCAATCATGTGGTCATTATGGAGGAGTCCAGGCTGTGATCCGGGATCAGTCATAGTGATTGGATCAGACCATGACTCAATCATGTGGTGGTTATGGAGGAGTCCAGGCTGTGATCCGGGATCAGCCGTAGTAATCTGATCAGGCCGTGACTCAATCATGTGGTCATTATAGAGGAGTCCAGGCTGTGATCCGGGATCAGCCGTAGGGATCGGATCAGGCCGTGACTCAATCATGTGGTCATTATGGAGGAGTCCAGGCTGTGATCCGGGATTAGTCATAGTGATCGGATCAGGCCGTGACTCAATCATGTGGTGGTTATGGAGGAGTCCAGGCTGTGATCCGGGATCAGCCGTAGTAATCTGATAAGGCCGTGACTCAATCATGTGGTCATTATGGAGGAATCCAGGCTGTGATCCGGGATTAGTCGTAGTGATCGGAACAGGCCGTGACTCAATCATGTGGTGGTTATGGAGGAGTCCAGGCTGTGATCCGGGATCAGCCGTAGTGATCGGATCAGGCCGTGATTCAATCATGTGGTCATTATAGAGGAGTCCAGGCTGTGATCCGGGATCAGCCGTAGGGATTGGATCAGGCCGTGACTCAATCATGTGGTCATTATGGAGGAGTCCAGGCTGTGATCCGGGATCAGCCGTAGGGATCGGATCAGGCTGTGACTCAATCATGTGGTCATTATGGAGGAGTCCAGGCTGTGATCCGGGATCAGCCGTAGTGATCGGATCAGGCCGTGACTCAATCATGTGGTCATTATAGAGGAGTCCAGGCTGTGATCCGGGATCAGCCGTAGGGATCGGATCAGGCCGTGACTCAATCATGTGGTCATTATGGAGGAGTCCAGGCTGTGATCCGGGATCAGTCATAGTGATCGGATCAGACCATGACTCAATCATGTGGTGGTTATGGAGGAGTCCAGGCTGTGATCCGGGATCAGCCGTAGTAATCTGATCAGGCCGTGACTCAATCATGTGGTCATTATAGAGGAGTCCAGGCTGTGATCCGGGATCAGCCGTAGGGATCGGATCAGGCCGTGACTCAATCATGTGGTCATTATGGAGGAGTCCAGGCTGTGATCCGGGCTTAGTCATAGTGATCGGATCAGGCCGTGACTCAATCATGTGGTGGTTATGGAGGAGTCCAGGCTGTGATCCGGGATCAGCCGTAGGGATCGGATCAGGCCGTGACTCAATCATGTGGTCATTATGGAGGAGTCCAGGCTGTGATCCGGGATTAGTCATAGTGATCGGATCAGGCCGTGACTCAATCATGTGGTCATTATGGAGGAATCCAGGCTGTGATCCGGGATTAGTCGTAGTGATCAGAACAGGCCGTGACTCAATCATGTGGTGGTTATGGAGGAGTCCAGGCTGTTATCCGGGATCAGCCGTAGTGATCGGATCAGGCCGTGATTCAATCATGTGGTCATTATAGAGGAGTCCAGGCTGTGATCCGGGATCAGCCGTAGGGATCGGATCAGGCCGTGACTCAATCATGTGGTCATTATGGAGGAGTCCAGGCTGTGATCCGGGATCAGCCGTAGTAATCGGATCAGGCCTTGACTCAATCATGTGGTTGTTATGGAGGAGTCTAGGCTGTGATACAGGATCAGCCATAGTGATCGGATCAGGCCGTGAGTCAATCATGTGGTCTTTATGGAGGAGTCCAGGCTGTGACCATGCTGACAGAATAGATCTGACACTCACAATGACTGGGAGCGGCAGCCTCTGTACAAATTACACCTCCATTTACATTAATTTCAGAGCAATTTACTTGTATTAAACGTAAGTGACAATTGTCTTCCACCCGGCCGGGTTCAGCGGGCGGCCCAGGACTTGTAGGACACCAGGGCGAGGTGGTGAAACTATAATACACTACGTGCAGGAGGAGCGGAAGGAGCATTGACATTTCTGTGCTGATCACCCTTGTTCTACAGAGCGCCTCCTACAGGCAGAACAGTGATGTTTGCCTTAGGCAACTCCTTTAAGCACTTGTGGCAGCACTGCCTGAAATCTGCAGCCTGAGCAGCTGGAGTGTGGAGGACACATACAAGTATTGTCACTGAGGCGGTGGGGCCACAGGTTTCTCTGGGGGCATCATAAGCTGCTCTGCATAATTATCAAGGAGGGGCTCACAGGGGAAGGACCATAAAAAGGCCCCATCTCTGGAGCCGGATTCAGATATTAAAAAAAAATTAAACCTGGAATAATCAGGAGGAGCAGGAATAAAATAAGAGCAAAAACTGGCAGGGATGAGCCTTCGTTAAATGAAATCACATCGAGATGCACAAGAGGAGGATGAACAGCTAGGAGAAGCCCTCCAGCCCCAATAACCTCTGCTTATGTTACCGGGAGCTGAGACACGAGGAGATGTCGGTCATGGAATCAACAATCATCTCTATAATAATAAGACCACCCAGCTTTCCCAGAAAATGATAGAAGTGCAGGACAGAAAACATCTGGGAATGATCTGGGACCCTCCATCGGTGCAGGAGGAAGAAGGTGGTGGGATGGATGGTGGCAGGTCCTTCTAGTGATCGCTTATGGATGAAAGCTGCAGTGTACAGATAAAGAATGAGCCGCCGAGATGTAAAACCACTTATCCCACCTGATGTGGTTGTCACAAAGGTACAAAAAGGAACTCAGACACCCCGCCAGCTTGACACACGCCACCAACCTGCAACACCACGAGAGCCTGCGACACAACCACCGCCAGCCTGCGACCCCTTACCAACCTGTGACACTCCGCCAGCCTGCAACAGCCCCTCAGCCTGCGACACAACCACCGCCAGCCTGTGACCCCTTACCAATCTGTGACACTAAGCCAGCCTGGTATACAACCACCGCTGGCCTGCAACAGCCCCTCAGCCTGCGACACAACCACCGCCAGCCTGCGACCCCTTACCAACCTGTGACACTCCGCCAGCCTGGTATACAAACACCGCTGGCCTGCAACAGCCCCTCAGCCTGCGACACAACCACCGCCAGCCTGTGACCCCTTACCAACCTGTGACACTAAGCCAGCCTGGTATACAACCACCGCTGGCCTGCAACAGCCCCTCAGCCTGCGACACAACCACCGCCAGTCTGTGACCCCTTACCAACCTGTGACACTAAGCCAGCCTGGTATACAACCACCGCTGGCCTGCAACAGCCCCTCAGCCTGCGACACAACCACCGTCAGCCTGCGACCCCTTACCAACCTGTGACACTCCGCCAGCCTGGTATACAAGCACCGCCGGCCTGCAACAGCCCCTCAGCCTGCGACACAACCACCGCTAGCCTGTGACCCCTTACCAACCTGTGACACTCCACCAGCCTGGTATACAAGCACCGCTGGCCTGCAACAGCCCCTCAGCCTGCGACACAACCACCGCCAGCCTGCGACCCCTTACCAACCTGTGACACTCTCCGCAAGCCTGGTATACAAGCACCGCTGGCCTACAACAGCCCCTGAGCCTGCGACACAACCACCGCCAGCCTGCGACCCCTTACCAACCTGTGACACTCCACCAGCCTGGTATACAACCACCGCTGGCCTGCAACAGCCCCTCAGCCTGCGACACAACCACCGCCAGCCTGCGACCCCTTACCAACCTGTGACACTAAGCCAGCCTGGTATAAACCACCGCCAGCCTGCAACAGCCCTTCAGCCTGCGACACAACCACCGCCAGCCTGCGACCCCTTACCAACCTGTGACACTAAGCCAGCTTGGTATAAACCACCACCAGCCTGCGACCCCTTACCAACCTGTGACACTCCGCCAGCCTGGTATACAAGCACCGCTGGCCTGCAACAGCCCCTCAGCCTGCGACACAACCACCGCCAGCCTGCGACCCCTTACCAACCTGTGACACTAAGCCAGCCTGGTATAAACCACCGCCAGCCTGCGACCCCTTACCAACCTGTGACACTCCGCCAGCCTGGTATACAACCACCGCTGGCCTGCAAAAGCCCCTCAGCCTGCGACACAACCACCGCCAGCCTGCGACCCCTTACCAACCTGTGACACTAAGCCAGCCTGGTATAAACCACCGCCAGCCTGCGACCCCTTACCAACCTGTGACACTCCGCCAGCCTGGTATACAAGCACCGCTGGCCTGCAACAGCCCCTCAGCCTGCGACACAACCACCGCCAGCCTGCGACCCCTTACCAACCTGTGACACTCCGCCAGCCTGGTATACAACAGCTCCTCAGCCTGTGGCACAACCACCGCCAGTGCCAAAGAGAGGAAGATGAACATCTCTGCAATTCGTTACAACCTGAGGCGACTCGGGTTTCTCGCCACTGTCTAGTGGGCGTCACACGAAGACCCAACAGTACCGCTGTCCACCACTGACCATGCACAGCTGATCAGATAACTGCGTGAAGGCATAATAGAGGCAGGCAAGAGCACAGTGACACCGCGCCAGCGTCGTACACATGATAGTAACACCATGGATGAAACGTCTCCGCCATTCATTACAACCTGGAACAGATTTAATGAGCAAAAAAAAACGTCAAAGATGAAGAACGACTGAAAGCAGCTGCACAACGAGCCTGGAAATACGAGGCTACTGATTCATCCGCGAATCCATCGCATCCCGCCGCACAGGACACCCACGTCCTTATGAAGCGTCAGCCCTGGCAGAGCTCCACCGCCGAACAGCCCGTTACTATGACAATGTCAATATCTGTGTGGGCTCCGGCGACAAAACGAGCGCAACAGTTGGACGAGTGCGGCCGAAATACAGGGGAAATGTCAGATAAGTCCAGGAAGGTTACATCCAGCACTGGTGCAAGCAGGCAGCCGCACAGGGGCTCCAGAGGAACGGGGCCACTCCGCCTCCAAAGCGGCACATAAAGGGGTGCACCACGGTCAGCTACCTGACTGCAAAGGGCCCACGTCTGTGTCCCCCTGCGTTACATCCACCTGACACAGGGGGATGGGGGACACCAGTCCAGTCTCATGTATATCCCAATTACTAATTAATGATGACAACTTTTACACATCACTCTCATCATCCACATCCCATCATGCATCACTCCAATCATCCACATCCGATTATGTCTCACTCCTATCATCCACATCCCATCATGCATTGCTCCAATCATCCACATCCCATCATGCATCGCTCCAATCATCCACATCCCATCATGCATCACTCCAATTATCCACATCCGATTATGTCTCACTCCTATCATCCACATCCCATCATGCATTGCTCCAATCATCTACATCCCATCACGCATCACTCCAATCATCCACATTCAATTATGTATCACTCCCATTAACCCCATCCTTAGGTGCTCACAATCTAATCTCCCCATCACTCCCATTATTCATGCATGTATTAATAAGTGGAAACAGAACGGTGTCTGATATCCGTCGTGTTTTAGGGGGTGACACTGATATAGGTAAGTAAACGTCTAAAGTCTTCCATTAAACATTGACAAAAAGCAGTTCTGCAGCAGCTGTGACATTGTATCCCCTACAATATTCAAGAGGTCCCCGATAGTTATCAAATGTCTCAAAACCCTGAGATCTATAGAGAAATAAAATCCTGACAATCAACATTGTATGATTTTCACATAATTAATTTGCATGTTATTGCATGAAATAAGTATTTGGTACAATAGAAAAACAGAACTTAATATTTGGTCCAGAAACCTTTATTTGTAATTACAGAGGTCAGATGTTTCGGACGAGTACGGACTAGTGACTCCAATCAGTGGTGGTCCCAGGGTCCCAATCTGTGGCTCTGTGACTACCGGCAGCGATTCTGCACCAGTGACTCCAATCAGCGGTGGTCCCAGGGTCACAGTCTGTGGCTCTGTGACTACCAGCAGCGATTCTGTACCAGTGACTCCAATCAGCGGTGGTCCCAGGGTCCCAATCTGTGGCTCTGTGACTACCAGCAACGATTCTGCACCAGTGACTCCAATCAGCGGTGGTCCCAGGGTCCCAGTCTGTGGCTCTGTGACTACCAGCAGCGATTCTGTACCAGTGACTCCAATCAGCAGTGGTCCCAGGGTCCCAGTCTGTGGCTCTGTGACTACCAGCAACGATTCTGCACCAGTGACTCCAATCAGCGGTGGTCCCAGGGTCCCAATCTGTGGCTCTGTGACTACCGGCAGCGATTCTGCACCAGTGACTCCAATCAGCGGTGGTCCCAGGGTCCCAATCTGTGGCTCTGTGACTACCGGCAGCGATTCTGCACCAGTGACTCCAATCAGCGGTGGTCCCAGTCTGTGGCTCTGTGACTACCAGCAGTGATTCTGTACCAGTGACTCCAATTAGCGGTGGTCCCAGGGTCCCAATCTGTGGCTCTGTGACTACCGGCAGCGATTCTGTACCAGTGACTCCAATCAGCGGTGGTCCCAGGGTCCCAATCTGTGGCTCTGTGACTACCGGCAGCGATTCTGCACCAGTGACTCCAATCAGCGGTGGTCCCAGGGTCCCAGTCTGTGGCTCTGTGACTACCAGCAGCGATTCTGTACCAGTGACTCCAATCAGCGGTGGTCCCAGGTCCCAATCTGTGGCTCTGTGACTACCGGCAGCGATTCTGTACCAGTGACTCTTATCAGCGGTGGTCCCAGGGTCCCAATCTGTGGCTCTGTGACTACCAGCAGTGATTCTGTACCAGTGACTCCAATCAGCGGTGGTCCCAGGTTCCCAATCTGTGACTACCGGCAGTGATTCTGTACCAGTGACTCCAATCAGCGGTGGTCCCAAGGTCCCAGTCTGTTTTTCTGTGACTACCAGCAGCGATTCTGTACCAGTGACTCCAATTAGTGGTGGTCCCAGGTCTGTGGCTCTGTGATTGCCAGCAGTGGTTCTGTACCAGTGATTCCAAGACAGGGAGAAGACCAGTCACTCGTCAATGGAGATTGCCGGTATCTCTGGCACTGGGCGCTCTTGTCAAGGGTTACTGCAGTCATTGGAGGTCAGACTTTAAAGGGTTATTTCCCCAGTGTAGGGGTAAGTTACTGATTGCTGGGGGTCCAACTGCTGGGACCCTCCAACAAAGCCCAGTCCTGAATGAAGCTGATGTGCTGGATGTGGACTCCTCACATTCTCTATGGGACTGCTAGATACAGACGACACGGCACTCAGCTTTCGCAGCAGTCCCATAAACAATAGATGCTCTCTAGATAGGGGATAACTTACTATTTTGGGAAAAACCATGTAACGCAAATTTCTCTGCAGAACATCATATCATCTCCTGTGTCTTCATGTGTCCAACCTAAGCAGATAGTATCACGGTGGCTCAGTGGTTAGCACTGCAGCCTTGCAGTGCTGGGGTCCTGGGTTCAAATCCCACCAAGGACAACATCTGTAAAGAGTTTGTATGTTCTCCCCATGTTTGCGAGGGTTTCCTCCCACACTCCAAAGACATACTGATGGGGAATGTAGATTGTGAGCCCCATTGGTGACATTGCCAATAATGTGTGTAAAGCGCTGTGGAATTAATGGCGCTATATAAATGAGTAAAATAAATAAAATTAAATATGGCCACACTGCATGGACTAGGCTATTTCATTGGGGGCTTGTAAGTAATAAAGATGGCTACAGACACGAGCAGCGCACCGATGATGATGGGGGTCCAGGAAGGGTTTATGCTGTGACTTTGTGTGACTGTCTCCGGCTACAGAGAAGCCATGAAATATGGTTGTCAGCAGGTAAATAAAAGCATTGTGAGGAATGTGGGACCCCGAGGGGAAGGGCCGCACCCTCATGTCTGATGCTAGAAAGTCATCACAACAACAGCAGAAACAAAACTCACTGCGTCCTGTATACTTCACGATGTGGACACGCCACATCCATACATCCATGCCACATCCATACATCCACGTCACATACATATATACACATACATACATCCATGCCACATCCATACCACACATACATATATACATACAGTAGTGTTCAAAATACGCTCCGTCCACTATGACTAACCAGATGAATCCCTGTTTTTGGTATAAATTATATCACCACGTCACACAATTTACCAGTCAGTGCAGCAGATTCTAAGAAAAAACCTCAGACTCCGCATTCATGATCTGCAGGTTTCTGAGTCTGTGTATTAGAATAATTAATTGTAAGGCGGTGATCACAATAATATCAGTGTGGAGATCAATTAGTGAGGTCAATCATTCTGTGAAGAGCCAGGGGTGAATCAGGTGGCCCTTATTTAGGCCGGGTGCACACGGTCAGTAATCGGCGGCGCTTTGCACACAGCACATGTCCGCTGTATCCAAAACGCTCCTGGCTTTTGACGCATGTCCGTCTTCGTGGGTGAGCCACGGGCATCAGTGCACGCATAGTGGATGGGATTTCTTAAAATCCCATCCACTATGCTGTAACATCTGGACGCTTGGATGTACACAGCCTCCAACCCGCAGCGTTTACTGACCGTGGGAATGTACACTAAAGGGTGACGCCAGGACATGTTGTCCATGCATTTCTCCTTGAAAGCCTGAGAAATATGGGTCATTCGAGACATTGTTCAGAAGAACAGCGTACTGTGATTATTAGTTTATTGGAGAGGGTAAAACTTGTAAAGAATATATAGAAGTGCAGACAATGATCGGCCGTTCAGCTTAAATGATCTCCAATGCTTTATAATGGAAAGCCAAACCAGAGAGACGTGGAAGAAAACGGAGACTAATACTCTAATGGATGGAAGAATAGCCAGAATGGCAAAGGCTCAGCCAATGATCAGCTCCAGGATGATCACAGACAGTCTCAAGTGACTGTGACAGGTAGAAGACATCTGTGTGACGCTGATCTCTTACCAAAAGTCCTAGCAAAGTCCCACTGTTAAAAAAAAGCCATGTACTGAAGCAGATACAATGTGCCAAAGAACACATCAACTGGCCTAAAGAGAAATGGAGAAACTTTATGTGGTCTGATGAAAGTAAAATTGTTCTTTTTTGGTCCAAGGGCCGCAGACAGTTCTTCAGACGACCCCCAAACCCTGCAGACCGTGAAGCACGGTGGTGCAAGCATCATGATATGGGCACGTTTCTCTTATTATGGAGCCGGACCTATTTACCGCATACCAGGGATCAAGGACCAGTTTGCAGATATTAACCCCTTCACCCCCAAGGGTGGTTTGCACGTTAATGACCGGGCCAATTTTTACAATTCTGACCACTGTCTCTTTATGAGGTTATAACTCTGGAACGCTTCAACGGATCTTCGCGATTCTGAGATTGTTTTCTCGTGACATATTGTACTTCATTTAGTGGTAAAATTTCTTCGATATAACTTGCGTTTATTTTTGAAAAAAACGCAAATATGGCAAAAATTTTGAAAATTTTGCAATTTTCAAACTTTGAATTTTTATTCCCTTAAAACAGAGAAATATATCACACAAAATAGTTACTAAATAACATTTCCCACATGTCTACTTTACATCAGCACAATTTTGGAACCAAATTTTTTTTTTGTTAGGAAGTTATAAGGGTTAAAAGTTGACCAGCGATTTCTCATTTTTACAACAAAATTTACAAAGCCATTTTTTTTAGGGACCACCTCACATTTGAAGTCACTTTGAGGGGTCTATATGGCAGAAAATACCCAAAAGTGACACCATTCTAAAAACTGCACCCCTCAAGGTACTCAAAACCACATTCAAGAAGTTTATTAACCCTTCAGGTGCTTCACAGTAACTAAAGCAACGTGGAAGGAAAAAATGAATATTTTACTTTTTAGCCACAAAAATGATCTTTTACAAACTTTTTTTTTATTTTCACAAGGGTAAAAGGAGAAAATGGACAGATAAGGTTGTTATGCAATTTCTCCTGAGTACGCAAATACCCCATATGTGGGGGAAAACCACTGTTTGGGCACACGGCAGAGCTCGTAAGGGAAGGAGCGACGTTTGACTTTTTCAAACTAAAATTGGCTGGAATTTAGATTGGATGCCATGTCGCGTTTGGAGAGCCCCTGATGCGCCTAAACAGTGGAAACCCCCCACAAGTGACACCATTTTGGAAACTAGACCCCCTAAGGTACTTATCTAGATCTGTTGTGAGCACTTTGAACCCTCAAGTGTTTCACAAAAGTTTATAAAGCCTGGGTGTGAAAAAAAAAAAAATCAATTTTCCACAAAAATGATTTTTTAGTCCCAAATTTTTGAATTTTCCCAAGGAAATTGGACCCCAAAAGTTGTTGTCCAATTTGTCCTGAGTACGCTGATACCCCATATGTGGGGGGGAAACTGTTTGGGCGCACGGCAGGGCTTGGAAAGGAAGTAGTAACGTTTTGGAATGCAGACGTTAATGGGGGTCATGTTCCGTTTGCAGTGCCCCAGATGAGCCTAAACAGTGGAAACCCCCCACAAGTGACCCCATTTTGGAAACTAGACCCCCTAAGGAACTTATCTAGATCTATGGTGAGCACTTTGAACCCCCAAGTGCTTCACACAAGTTTATAATGCCCGGGCATGAAAATAAAAAATCCTATTTTTTTCCCACAAAAATTATCTTTTAGTCACTAATTTTTTATTTTCCCAAGGGTAACAGGAGAAATTGGACCACATAGGTTGTTGTACAATTGTCCTGAGTACGCTGATACCCCATATGTGGGGGGGAACCACTGTTTGGGCGCAAGGCAGAGCTCGGAATGGAAGGAGCACCATTTGACTTTTTCCAACCAAAATTGGCTGGAATTGAGTTTGGATGCCATGTTGCATTTGGAGAGCCCCTGATGTGCCTAAACAGTAGAAACCCCCACAAATGACCCCATTTGGGAAACTAGACCCCCTAAGGAACTTATCTAGATTTTTGATGAGCAATTTGAACCCCCAAGTGCTTCACACAAGTTTATAACGTAGAGCCGTAAAATTTAAAAATCATATTTTTTTCACAAAAATGATCTTTTCACCCCAATTTTTATTTTTCCAAGGGTAACAAGACTCCAAAAGTTATTGTGCAATTTGTCCTGAGTGCGCTGATACCCCATATGTGGGGGTAAACCACTGTTTTGGTGCATGGCAGAGTTTGGAAGGGAAGGAGCGCCGTCTGACTTTTTCAACGCAGAATTGGCTGGACGCCATGTCGTGTTTGGAGAGCTCCTGATCTGCCTAAACAGTGGAAACCCCCATAAATGACACCATTTTGGAAACTAGACCCTCAAGGAACTTATCTAGATGTGTGGTGAGAACTTTGAACCCCCAGGTGTTTCACTAAAGTTTATAACGTACAGCCGTAAAATAAAAAATCTTTTTTTTTACAAAAATGATTTTTTCGCCCCAATATTTTATTTTCACAAGGGTAACAGAAGAAATTGGAACGCAAAAGTTGTTGTCCAATTTGTCCTGAGTACACTGATACCCAATATGTGGGCGAAAACTACTGTATGGGCACACGTCGGGGCTCGGAAGGGAATTAGTGACGTTTTGGATTGCAGACTTTGATGGAATGGTCTGGGGCGTCATGTCACATTTGGAGAGCCCCTGATGCGCCTAAACAGTGGAAACCCCCCACAAGTGACCCCATTTTGGAAAATAGACCCCACAAGGAACTTATCTAGATGTGTGGTGAGCACTTTGAACCCCAAAGTGCTTCACAGAAGTTTATAACGCACAGCCGTAAAAATAAAAAATCCTTTTTTTTTTTACAAAAATGATTTTTTCGCCCCCAATATTTTATTTTCACAAGGGTAACAGGAGAAATTGGACCCCAAAAGTTGTTGTCCAATTTGTCCTGAGTACGCTGATACCCAATATGTGGGAGAAAACTACTCTTTTGGCGCACGTCAGGGCTCGGAAGGGAAGTAGTGACGTTTTGGATTGCAGACTTTGATGGAATGGTCTGGGTGCGTCATGTCGCATTTGGAGAGCCCCTGATGCGCCTAAACAGTGGAAACCCCCCACAAGTGACCCCATTTGGAAAATAGACCCCACAAGGAACTTATCTAGATGTGTGGTGAGCACTTTGAACCCCGAAGTGCTTCACAGAAGTTTATAACGCACAGCCGTAAAAATAAAAAATCTTTTTTTTTTTTGCAAAAATGATTTTTTCGCCCCAATATTTTATTTTTACAAGGGTAACAGGAGAAATTGGACCCCAAAAGTTGTTGTCCAATTTGTCCTGAGTACGCTGATACCCAATATGTGGGAGAAAACTACTGTATGGGTACACGTTGGGGCTCGGAAGGGAAGTAGTGACGTTTTGGATTGCAGACTTTGATGGAATGGTCTGGGGGCGTCATGTCGCATTTGGAGAGCCCCTGATGCGCCTAAACAGTGGAAATCCCCAACAAGTGACCCCATTTTGGAAAATAGACCCCACAAGGAACTTATCTAGGTGTGTGGTGAGCGCTATGAAGCCCCAAGTGCTTCACAGAAGTTTATAATGTACAGCCGTAAAAACAAAAAAATAATTTTTTTTGTACAAAAATGATATTTTCGCCCCCAGTTTTTTATTTTCCCAAGGGTAACAGAAGAAATAGGACAAATTGCACAATAACTCTTGGGGTCCAGAGTACGCTGATACCCCATATGTGGGGATAAACTACTGTTTGGACGCATGGCAGAGCTCAGAAGGGAAGGAGCACCGTTTGACTTTTTCAACGCAGAATTGGCTGGAATTGAGATCAGACGCCATGTCACATTTGGAGAGCCCCTGATGTGCCTAAACAGCGGAAACCCCCCAATTCTAACTCCAACCCTAACCCCAACACACCCCTAACCCTAGTCCCAACCCTAACCACAAACCTAACCCTAACACACCCTAACCAACCCTAACCCTAACTTTAGCGCCAACCCTAACCCTAACTTTAGCCGCAACCCTAACCCTAACCCTAATGGGAAAATGGAAATAAATACATTTTTTTAATTTTATTATTTTTCCCTAACTAAGGGGGTGATAAAGGGGGTTTGATTTACTATTTATAGCGGGTTTTTATGATTGGCAGCTGTCACGCTAAAAGACGCTTTTTATTGCAAAAATAGTTTTTTGCATCGCCACATTTTGAGAGCTATAATTTTTGCATATTTTGGCCCACAGAGTCATGTGAGGTCTTATTTTTTGCGGTACGAGTTGACATTTTTATTTGTACCATTTTTGAGCAGGTGACATTTTTTGATCGCTTTTTATTTCGATTTTTGGGAGGTTAGAATGAACAAAAATCAGCAATTCATGAATTTCTTTTGGGGGAGGAGTTTTTATTGTTCCGCGTGTGGTAAAATTGATAAAGCAGTTTTATTCTTCGGGTCAGTACGATTATGGCGATACCTCATTTATATCATTTTTTTATGTTTTGGCGCTTTTATAGAATAAAAACAATTTTATATAAAAAATAATTATTTTTGCATCGCTTTATTCTGCGAGCTATAACTTTTTTATTTTTTCGCTAATGATGCTGTATGGCGGCTCGTTTTTTGCGGGACAAGATGACGTTTTCAGCGGTACCATGTTTATTTATATCGGTCTTTTTGATCGCGCGTTATTCCACTTTTTGTTCGGCGGTATGATGATAAAGCATTGATTTTTTGCTTCGTTTTTTTTTTTTTTTTTTTAAGGGGTTCACTAAAGGGGTTAACTAGTGGGACAGTTTTTATAGGGGGGTCGTTACGGACGCGGCGATACCAAATATGTGTACTTTTATTGTTTTGTTTTTTTTATTTACAGGAAGAAATGAATTTATTGGGGAATATTTTTTTTTTATTATTTATTTTGGATTTTTTTTATAACATGTTTATTTTTATTTTTTTAACTTTTTTACTTTGTCCCAGGGTGGGACATCACTGTATTTTATCAAATCGCTGGTGTGACAGTGTGCACAGCACTCTGTCACACCAGCGATCGCTCAGGCATAGCTGCAGGCTTCTCAGTGCCTGCTCTCAGCAGGCACTGAGGAAGCCGCCTCCCTCCAGGACCCCGGCGCCATCTTGGATCCGGGTCCTGGGAGGGAGGAAGCCCTCAGAACAGCGCGATCACATCGCGCTGGTCTGAGGGTCTCAGGGGAGCACGCAGGGAGCCCCCACCCTGCGCGATCCTCCCCTGTGCCCCCAGTACACCGCGATCATGTTTGATCGCGGTGTGCTAGGGGTTAATGTGCCGGGAGCGGTCCGTGACCGCTCCTGACACACAGTCACGGGTGTCAGCTGTGATAATCAGCTGACACCCGGCGGCGATTAGCTGCGCTCCCCTCAGGAGCGCAGCTGATCGCCTATGACGTACTATCCCGTCCATGGGCAGAATGGCACGGGTTTTATGGACGGGATAGTACGTCTAATGTCAGAGAGGGGTTAAAATGCTTGAAGAGATCATGTTTCCTTACGTTGAAGATGATATGCCCGTGAAATGGGGGTTTTACCAAGACAACGACCCTAAACACACCAGGAAACGAGCAAAATCTTGGTTCCTGTCCAACAAAATTGAGGTTATGGAGCAGCCGTCCCAATCCCGCACCTTAATCCTATAGACACTTGTGGGGTAACATCAAAAATGCAGTTTCTGAGGCAAAGCCAACAAGTGCCAAAATATTGTGGGATGTAGTCCAAGCATCCTGGGCTGGAATAACAGATAACAGCGGCCAGATGTTGGGTGACTCTGTGCAACATGGATGTGAAGCCGTTCTAAAAACTGTGGGTAACAACTAAATATCAGGTCAGTGATTCACAGGAATGACAAAGCCACAAAAAA
>JARQOD010000003.1:400250044-400318887 GCA_033576555.1 Oophaga sylvatica | reverse complement strand
GGGTCACTTGTGGGGGGTTTCCATTGTTTAGGCGTATCAGGGGCTTCCAAATGCGACATGACGCCCCCAGACCATTCCATCAAAGTCTGCAATCCAAACGTCACTACTTCCCTTCCGAGCCCTGACGTGCACCCATACAGTAGTTTTCGCCTACATATTGGGTATCAGCGTACTCAGGACAAATTGGACAACAACTTTTGGGTTCCAATTTCTTCTGTTACCCTTGTGAAAATAAAATATTGGGGGCGAAAAAATCATTTTTGTAAAAAAAAAAAAAGATTTTTTGTTTTAAGGCTGTACGTTATAAACTTTAGTGAAACACCTGGGGTTGAAAGTTCTCACCACACATCTAGATAAGTTCCTTGAGTGGTCTAGTTTCCAAAATGGTGTCATTTGTGGGGGGTTTCCACTGTTTAGGCAGATCAGGAGCTCTCCAAACACGACATGGCGTCCAGCCAATTCTGCGTTGAAAAAGTGAGACGGCGCTCCTTCCCTTCCAAACTCTGCCATGCACCCAAACAGTGGTATACCCCCACATATGGGTATCAGTGTACTCAGGACAAATTGCACAATAACTTTTGGAGTCTTGTTACCCTTGGAAAAATAAAAATTCGGGTGAAAAGATCATTTTTGTGGAAAAAATATGATTTTTAAATTTTACGGCTCTACGTTATAAACTTGTGTGAAGCACTTGAGGGTTCAAATTGCTCACCAAAGATCTAGATAAGTTCCTTAGGGGGTCTAGTTTCCCAAATGGGGTCATTTGTGGGGGGTTTCCACTGTTTAGGCACATCAGGGGCTCTCCAAATGCAACATGGCATCCAATCTCAATTCCAGCCAATTTTGGTTGGAAAAAGTCAAATGGTGCTCCTTCCCTTCCGAGCTCTGCCGTGCGCCCAAACAGTGGTTCCCCCCCACATATGGGCATCAGCGTACTCAGGACAAATTGGACAACAACTTATGTGGTCCAATTTCTCCTGATACCCTTGGGAAAATAAAAAATTAGTGACTAAAAGATAATTTTTGTGGGAAAAAAATAGGATTTTTTATTTTCATGCCCGGGCATTATAAACTTGTGTGAAGCACTTGGGGTTCAAAGTGCTCACCAAAGATCTAGATAAGTTCCTTAGGGGGTCTAGTTTCCAAAATGGGGTCACTTGTGGGGGATTTCCACTGTTTAGGCTCATCTGGGCACTGCAAACGGAACATGACCCCCATCAACGTCTGCATTCCAAAATGTTACTACTTCCTTTCCAAGCCCTGCCGTGCGCCCAAACAGTTTTCCACCCCCACATATGGGTATCAGCGTACTCAGGACAAATTGGACAACAACTTTTGGGGTCCAATTTCCTTGGGAAAATTCAAAAATTTAGGACTAAAAAATCATTTTTGTGGAATTTTTTTTTTTTTTTCACACCCAGGCATTATAAACTTTTGTGAAACACTTGGGGGTTCAAAGTGCTCACAACAGATCTAGATAAGTACCTTAGGGGGTCTAGTTTCCAAAATGGTGTCACTTGTGGGGGGTTTCCACTGTTTAGGCGCATCAGAGGTTCTCCAAGCGCGACATGGCGTCCAATCTCAACTCCAGCCAATTTTAGTTTGAAAAAGTCAAACGGCGCTCCTTCCCTTACGAGCTCTGCCGTGTGCCCAAACAGTGGTTTTCCCCCACATATGGGGTATTGGCGTACTCAGGAGAAATTTCATAACAACCTTATCTGTCCATTTTCTCCTTTTACCCTTGTGAAAATAAAAAAAAAGTTTGTAAAAGATCATTTTTGTGGCTAAAAAGTTAAATATTCATTTTTTCCTTCCACGTTGCTTTAGTTCCTGTTAAGCACCTGAAGGGTTAATAAACTTCTTGAATGTGGTTTTGAGTACCTTGAGGGTGCAGTTTTTAGAATGGTGTCACTTTTGGGTATTTTCTGTCATGTAGACCCCTCAAAGTGACTTCAAATGTGAGGTGGTCCCTAAAAAAAATGGCTTTGTAAATTTTGTTGTAAAAATGAGAAATCGCTGGTCAACTTTTAACCCTTATAACTTCCTAACAAAAAAAAATTTTGATTCCAAAATTGTGCTGATGTAAAGTAGACATGTGGTAAATGTTATTTCTTAACTATTTTGTGTTACATATTTCTCTGTTTTAAGGAATAAAAATTCAAAGTTTGAAAATTGCTAAATTTTCAAAATTTTCGCCATATTTGCGTTTTTTTCAAAAATAAACGCAAGTTATATGGAAGAAATTTTACCACTAACATGAAGTACAATATGTCACGAGAAAACAATCTCAAAATCGCGAAGATCCGTTGAAGCGTTCCGGAGTTATAACCTCATAAAGAGACAGTGGTCAGAATTGTAAAAATTGTCCCGGTCATTAACGTGCAAACCACCCTTGGGGGTGAAGGGGTTAATTTCAATATTTTGTTCCCATAGACTTACATGGGACTTCCGGTATCGAAATCGGATATCGACGATATTTAGTGCTATCGGCGATACAATTTCGATACGATATTTTTAGATATCGAGCAATATCGCTCAACACTATTTAAAACCCTATTGTGCTCTCTTCCTTTTCCCAGTTTGCCTTACTACTAAGCAAAAGAATAGAAGCTGGTCAGTGGGGAGCTGGGAGTTGGACAGAGGACCTATCCTGTAAATATCCCTATGCGTGCACAACCCATTAAGGGCCCTACAATTGTTATGAATACCATCATGTGGGTAGCAGGGGTTTCTACCATACACCACAAGGTGGATGGGGGGAATACTGCCAGGGGGTTATTACTGTATTCTTCAGATCAGTACACAAGTTTAAGACATTGGCATAGAAAGTGGAAACCCTTTTAAATATCGGTTATTATGTCAGTATTTATAAGCCAAAACATCTAGAAGACATGCAAATCTCTCCATTATCCACTATTTTCCAGGTTTTAGCGTACAAATACTTATAGCTGATCCCGTCACTGCTTTAGGCCCGTGTCACACAAGTAGTATGGATGCAAGCCTCTGCCAGGCCAGAACTATCAGCATCATAGGGATGTGTAATGCTGATGGTTTGGTGCAGTGCGGTCAGGAATTGTTCACGTGATGAGTTTTTTATGTTGCAGATTTTCTGCACCGATTAATAAAATAACTTGATTTAAAAAAAAAAAAAAAAAAATACACAGCATAAAAAAACTCTCCAAAAGTTTATCATGGGAACGTGGCCTTAGGGTACATTATAAGTACATTGGATGGGATTTCTAGAGATCCCATGCACACGGTGCTTTTTTATAAAACTGGCCTGAAGTGCAGGTTTCTGAGTCGCAGCATGTCCATTTCTGTAGAGGAGCCGCTTGTCTCCTCTGTGTACTTTCCTGAATAGACTCTCATTAGATGCCGATAGTTCTAAAAGACAAGTGCGTAATGTAGAACGCAGCGTCCAAAACTTTACTAATTCCTGATCATGGGCACGTACCCGTAGGGACTTGTTCAGACTAGCGTGCTGTACGTACGTGGACTGTTCATGTTAGAATCAGATGACACACAGACCAGCGATCTTCAGTAAGACTGTTTGGATGACAGTTTTCTCACATGGACAGTTTCTTAAGATTTTTGTATGAGACTTGCACTTTAAATTCTAAAAAAAAATAACATAGGGATGAGAATTGTGTTTATTTTTCCCACATGCTTGTCTGGACATGGCCTTATACTGATCTTAGTCTGGAGCCCTGTCCAATTCGCTTCCTAGACTATAAGTCACAGTTTTCTATAAGACCAGGTCGGGAAGGCTATCAGCATATCACATGTCTATTCACTGACTGAAAGCAGATATATTGAAAATGAAATAAGGCAAGGAAGCATTGTATAGAATTGCCGCTAATGTGACTTACTCGCTCTCTGCTGTCCACATTATTTGGAGGTATATCAGACGAGCGATGCTACACACTATAATTAATGGGGGTTGTCATTAGAGATGGGTGAATCCGAATAGTAAAGTTTGGCGTCTGTACCGAACACCTACTGTTCGGGCAAGGACACCGAACACTTCACCAGGAAGTCCGTGTTACTGTTCGGGTTCGGCTCCCCGAACACCGGGTGTTTGTTGCGCTGTCATGTGCATGGCAGAGCGGCAAACACTGCGCTTCTGGTCGGTGGTAAAATCATTACCGCCGGTCAGACTGCCGTGGTTCCCACACTCTTAAATGATAGCGTGAGTCCGCAGCTGTGACCGGAGTTAGGAAGTTTACCTCCAGTAATTGGTGTCGGCTGAAGGGAGTATTTATCAGCTGGTGCTGGCACTGTATATAAATAATTTAAAAAAAATAAACCCGATGTGGGTTCCCCTGTATTTTGATAACCAGCAAGGCAAAATTCACAGCTGGGTGCTGCAGCCATCCGCTTTAGCAAGGCTGGTTATCAAGAATAGAGGGGTCCTCACGCCCATGCCATATTTTTTAATTATATAAATAATTTTAAAAAACGGTGTGGGGCTCCCACATGATAGCGTGGCAAACACTGGATGTTTGTGCCCCCCATTTATTCGGTCCAGGTACTGTTCTGGAACCCGAACTTCTTGTAACTGTTTGAACGGACCCGAACATCCAGGTGTCTGCTCATCTCTACTTAACCTTTATTAACAGTCTCAGGAATGATAAGTCCTATAAAAGAAGGAAATACAACAATAAATTAAAGAAAACCATAGAATACCAAAAATTGAAGATAAGCCCCAAAAAGGTTTCAAAAAGACATAACATAAAAGCAACAAATAGACAAGGACATTTTAAAAATGTGTGTATGTGTATAATATATATACAGTATATGCTGATAATAAGGGGGAAGGGCATGTCCAAGAGATCCTACATTCAAACCACCACTCCAATTATATATGCCTCCACAATGAATGCACAAGTGGCTCAGTATACACAGATATAAATAGAATTATAATAAGTGTTCAATGACAAATTCAATAAATATTAAAGTGCATTTAAATATAGACTAGCTTAGCCCATGCAAAATTTTCGCACATTGGTTGTCGGGGGCGCAAGCAATTTCAGAAAAAGTAAGCTGGTCAAATGTAAATGTATTTCATGAGTTGATGAACACAGACCGGTAATTATATATGTAGCTTGGTAATACAATAAATTGGTTTGATAAGTAGAGGCCAAAAAATGTCTTCCGGTTGAGGTGCCACCTGCAGGTCATTGTGTCTTTCTGCAGGTTTATGAAAACTGTATGAACTGTATTTAGTGATGAAATTGTGGATGTGTGGTTTAGCTCTTTTCTTGCTGAAGGGAGCAAGTTTACTTCTCAATTGGTATATCATTTGTGTGTGTGGGCGAAGTAATCACCGAAAAAGCAGTGCATGTATACAAATGTGTTTGCATATGTGCCTCACCTGCAGTGAAGTGTGCAATCCACCAATGTGCCTGAAATAGGCTGGGCAAGCTGGAAAGACCCCAAGGCAAATGTTTGGATTTATCTGTGATGTCTGTAAGCAGCTTTGTGGTAGTGTGCTTTGGGTAGTGTGCTGCCACCTGCAGGTAATTTGACCTTTGAAATGGTGTATCATTTGTTTGTGTGGGTGGAATATGAACGAGCAACTGTGCAATTCAATAGGCAGTGCATGTTTACAAATGTGTTTGCATATGTGACTCGCCTGCAGTGAAGTGTGCGATCCTCCAATTTGGCTGAAATAGGCTGGGCAAGCAGTTTGGCAAGCTGAAAAGCCCCCAAGGCAGATGTTTGGATTTGTTTGTGATGTCTGTAAGCAGCTTTGTGGTAGTACTAAATGACAGAGCTAACTGCTTAGTAGGCATGGTTTGTAAGCAGAGAGAATAAATCAGGTCACATTATAGAAAACCATGGATAAAATACGATAAGCAATATATGCAAGGACATACCGCAATCCCCTACAGCCACTACAACGCCTTTTCGCTACTGCTTCTCCCTGATGGTTTTACATTTATGATCTCTTGGACATACCACCACCCCCCCCGAGCTGTTTTTTTAAACATTTTTAACCCCTTAGTGACAGCCATTTTGCAGCTTGATGACCGGACCAATTTTTACAAGTCTGACCACTCACTTTATGAGGTTATAACTCTGGAACGCTTCAACGAATCCAGCTGATTCTGAGACTGTTTTTTCAGCAGCAGATGGAAGGAAGAGAGCCACAGTCATTACTAGTGGGTAGGCGGAGCCCAGATAGGATTGACACCTCAGATTAAAAAGAGTGTTGACCGGCCCCTCCAGCTCGGGCTCCTCCTACTCAGCTCTCCAGTTTAAAATTTGAGGTCTCAGAGGATAGTCGCTGCTGAAGCAGCTCCTCAGAAGATTTTATTATTTTTTATCGGACAAGAGACTTGGATCACCAAATGTGGTCTAGAGGTCTCAGGGGTCTCAGCGCTGCTGGACCCCAACCTCTCCCTTGGCGGATCTGTATTACCCTATATGGTGGTCCCTGCAGAACCCTGCCGGCCCGGGGGGATGAGGATGGCTTCCCTGGCGGGGACGCAAACCGCGCTGCAGGGGTCACTGCGTTCCCCGCCCTGGGGGAAGCATGGGCATAGCGCCACAAATCCCTGGGGTCCCTGTGGCGCTTCGGCTGGTGAGTACTCCACATTTTTATTGATGTGTGTGAGTGATTCAGCGACTGCTGCGGCAGTCGCTGTTACAATATACATGCGGTGACTTGTGTTTTTTTTGTCCGCAGGTGGATGCCTGCAGGACATAGGAGCGGGAGAGGAGCTGCGCGCCTTTTTTATTTGAATTTTTGCGCCGCTCTGAGCGCGCGCTTTACTGCAGTCTCCATTTCCGGCTTCCCTCATGGAGCACATCGGAGGCACAGCGCGGCGGCCATTACTAAGCAGGCTGAAAGCTCCCTCGGACATCGCTCCCCTCCTCTCCCGGCAAGCGCTGCACCGCGACCAGCTGGGTGAGTCGCTTCTACCCGTCATAGGGCAGAAGTTTAACCCCCTCACCCCCACAGCGCGGGCGCCTTTCTGAGGCACAAATGGGTGGCAGACTGCGCTGCCTGCAACTGTTATCCCAGGGGGCTCGCACACCTTTTTCATAAAAAGGTTGTGGGGAGCCTGCGACATTAATATTGCCACTATACGTTCCCGCTAACGATCCCGATAACGACGCATACTATGCGATCGTTTGTGTGATCATTTTTAATGTCGCTAGTAGCTGCCAATCTGGGCGATCTCATTAACAACGCATAAGCGGTTAGCGATCCCCTTAATGACTTTGGCGGTCATTGCGATTTACAAAACAGCGCAATTTTTTAGCGATCTTGTTGAACGTTCTTGTTTAGTGTGGCATAGCTGTCCTGCAGCTGCTGCCTTATAAGAGGCACTTTGGGCTCGCACACTCTTTTCATTATCAAGGTTGTGGGGAGTCTGCGACTTTAACCCCTTCTTAGGCGGTTAACTCTTAATGAGGGACAGCTGGGGTAGCTCTCTCTTTAAGAGCTTTAACCCTTCAGCGTTCATTTTTTCTTTAAGAAACACACTTTAACCTGCCATATACTGTGCAAGGTCAGAGACCGTCTCCCAGATCTGCTTCAGTCTTATCTGACACGCAGACCTCGACGGCGTCAAGCGCAGCGGTCGGAGGTTCCAGTGGTGTCAAAATGGAGGCCCTCGCTAGTTTCTATGGATGGCCTGTCTGTCTTTCTATATTATTGAGTGTCAGCTAGATCCTCTCATGGCAGGAAGCGGCACAAGCCGGTGCCTTCCTTCCCGCGTAAGACAAGGAGGATCGGCAAAGGGTCACTCTACCCCTCTTTTGGGCCGTAAAGAGGTTTTTATTGGAGGTGTTACAGTTACCGGAGGAGGTAACTGGACGTCCTGGTAAGTAGGCCCGGATGTTTTCAGTCGCGATCAGCTTTACCATCGCTGGATGAGCTTAATGGGACAGTGGAGAAGGAGCGCCTGTGTCCAGATAATTGAGACACTGTATCCGTGTTCTACGGAGTTGATTGATTGATAATTGATTTCCTTCTCCTGAAGTGAATGTCCCTTTATCCCAGCTTAGCAAAATCTTCCTGTTAAAGGGAAGGCGAGTCTGCAGGATCCGCTGGACAGAAAAACGTAGATGGCAGCAAAATCCATCTACGAGGCTGCGGGTCATGGATTCAGTATCCATGTGTGCTTGTAAAGCTTCCTTGAGCCGGTTAGGCCGTCTATGGACGGCGTGGCAAGATGGATCCCCTCTATCGAGGTAGATGGGCCTTTCAAGTTGTTGGAGGATACTGCGTCACTGCTATCCAGGGCGCAATCCTCGGCAGTCACAGTCAGAAGAGCACTCTGGCTTAGACAGTGGACCGGGGACGCGGTTTACAAGCAGTCAGCTATTTGAATCTGACCGCACGGAGCTGATTGCCAAGGCAAAGGCAAAAGAAACGGCTTTACCGCAGCGCAGAGCTGTGACTTCTGCGTCTGGCAGGACTAGTGCCGGCAGTTGTCGGCAGTCCTTTCCGTCCAGGGGATGATTCGGTCAGCCCTCTGGGGGTTCGGGTCGTCTCTCTTTTTTTCAAAAAAAAAAAAAAAGAATTCCCTGGAAACAGAATTTCCGTTAAGACAAAAAGCCCGCTAAGACGGTCTGACGTCAGGGTATCACTCGAGCGCTCTCGAGTGGGGGGTCGTTTACGCCAATTCAAACCGACTTGGGCTTCCCGCGTGTCGGACACCTGGGTGACACAGGTTGTGTCGGCAGGCTGTTTCATAGAGTTTTCTTTCTCGACCCCCGGACAGTTTTTTTGTCAATCTCGCGTTCCGTCAGAGCCCGCTACTGTGGGAGGCAGTTTCCTTTCTGCAGAAAGGTGTGGTGGTTCCGGTTCCGCCGGAGGGCTGGGGAAGAGGGTTATATTTTAACCTCTTTGTGGTCCCCAAAAAAGAGGACAAATTTCGGCCCTTTCTGGATCTCAAAAGATTGAATCGGCATGTCCACGCCCGGAAATTCCGCATGGAGTCGCTTCGCTCCGTTGTGGCGGTCCTGTCGCAGAACGATTTTCTGGTGTCAACCGACATTCGCGACGCTTATTTGCACTTTCCAATCGGAAGGGCCCACCAACGCTTCCTTCGTTTTTGCCAGGATACCAGTTTGTGGCTCTGCCATTTGGGTTGGTCTCAGCGCTCAGAGTTTCTACAAAAATTCTGGAGCCTCTCATGGCAATTCTTCGAAGACAGGGGGTTTCGATTCTTCCCTATCTGGACGACCTTTTGTTTGTGGCGTCCTCAAAGAAGGAGGCAGTGACTGCTTGCAATCTATCCCTTCAGCTCCTGGAGGAGTTCGGGTGGCTGGTCAATTGGGAGAAGTCGTCTCTGGAACAGTCGCAGTCATTCCTGTTTTTGGGGATGCATTTCGACACGGTACGAGCAGTGGTGTCTCTGCCTCCAGTCAAGCAAGCAAGTCTCCTTCGACATGTACAGGTTATGAAGTCTTCGACAGCGTTGTCCCTTCGAAGGTGTATGCGCCTTCGGGTTTGATGGTGGCGTCCATGGAGGCACTTCCGTTTGCCCAGTTTCATTCCAGGGCCCTCCAAAGGCTCATTCTGAGCCGTTGGGATCGATCGCAGGCTTTGCTGGATTGCAGTGTCATCATCTCTCACAGGGTGCGAGAATCCCTAGGATGGTGGTTACGTCCAGGAGCGTTATCCCTGGGGAAGTCTTTCCTCTCTCCGAGGTGGTCGGTCATAACCACCGATGCCGGCCTGAAGGGCTGGGGGGTGTCTGGAACGATCCCTGGATTCAGGGAGTATGGTCATCGGAAGAGTCTGTTCTACCGATCAACATCCTGGAATTGAGGGCAATTTTTCCTTTGCCTCCAACACTGGACGGTTCCTTGGAGCGGTCTGCCAGTCCGAGTGTAGACAGACAATGCGACGGCGGTCGCGTTTATCAACCATCAAGGCGGGACGAGGAGTTCCAGGCTCATGGTGGAGGTGTCTCGGATCTTGTTATGGGCCGAGACCAGGGTGCCAGTCATCTCTGCGACACATTCCAGGAGTCCAGAATATCACGGCGGACTTTCTCAGTCGCGAGAAGATGGATCCCGGAGAATGGAGTTTTCATCCGAAAATTTTTTGCACTGCTGTGCTCCCGTTGGGGAACTCCCCAAGTGGATTTGATGGCATCCAGGTTCAATGCCAAGTTACCGACCTTCATGTCCAGATACAAAGACCCGAAGGCTGTGGCGGGGGATGTTCTGGTGGCTCCGTGGGACCAATTCGAGCTAATCTATGTGTTTCCGCCGATATCTTTGCTTCCTCTGGTGCTGCGTCGGATCAGACTGGAGAGAATCCCGGCTATGTTGATAGCCCCAGATTGGCCAAGGAGGACGTGGTTCTCGACACTGGTGTCGCTTTTGGCAGCACCTCCATTCTCACTTCTTCTTCACCTGGGCCTGTTAACCAGGGGCCCGTTCGTCATCCGGACTTGAAGTCTCTGCGTTTGACGGCGTGGCTCTTGAGGCCAAAATATTGACCCGTAGAGGTTTCTCAGCCGAAGTCATTGCCACTCTGCGAGCTGCCAGAGGTCCGGCTACTACTAAGATTTATCACAAGACTTGGGAAGCCTTCCTTTTTGTGGTGTTCGGGTTTCTCAAGGAACCCGAGGATTTTTCCCATTCCCAATTTGTTGGTCTTTCTGCAGTACGGGCTGTACAAGGGTTTGGCAGTTAGCTCTCTGAAGGGTCAGGTTTCTACTCTGTCCTTGCTGTTTCGTAAGGCTATCGCCTCGCGTAGGGACGTACGTTCCTTTTTTCGCGGAGTAACCCGTCAGTTTCCGCCGCGGAAGACGCATGTGTTTCCTTGGCGGCTCAACCTTGTCTTAGAGGCTCTTCGGCATGGGCCTTTTTGAGCCTATGGACTCTGCTAGCCCTTCTTTACTTTCTTGGAGGGTTGCCTTCTTAGTGGTGGTCACCTCTTTGAGAAGGGTTTCTGAGTTGGTGGCTCTCTCCTGCTCGCCTTCCTTCCTGGAGTTTTACCCGGATTGAGTAGTGCTTCGCACACGGGGCAACTTTCTACCTAAGGTGGTGTCACAATTTCATGTAAACCAGGATATTGTGTTGCCCTCGCTTTGCTTGGGTCCGAGGAATGCAAAGGAACGGGCCTTGCACACATTGGATTTAGTGCGGGCCTTGAAGTTCTGTTTGTCTGCTACTCAAAGTTTTCGGAAGTCAGACTTTCTGTTTGTGATTCTAGCAGGTCGTCGGCGTGGTCAACGAGCTTCCAAGGACTCTATAGCTCGTTGGATTCGGTCGGCCATTTTGGAGGCTTACCGATTTAAAGGCGAATCTTGCCCGATTAAGTTTTGAGCTCACTCCACGAGGGCTGTGGCTTCATCGTGGGCCTTTCATCAAGGGGACCTCGGCAGCTCAGCTCTGCCGAGCGGCGACCTGGCGTTCCGTCCACACGTTTATAAAGTTTTATAAGGTGGACGTCAGTGCTTCCGCTGATGCGGCCTTAGGACGTAGGGTCCTGCAGGCGGCTGTAGTTTAAAGTTCTAGTTAACTTGTATTTGGCGTCTGTTGCGCATTTATCTAGGTTGTTGGGTTTCTGCCTATTTTGTTTTTTTCCCACCCTAGTTTCTGGACTGCTTTAGGACGTCCCACTAGTAATGACTGTGGCTCTCTTCCTTCCATCTGCTGCTGAAAGACGGATTTTGGTAAGAACTTACCTGTAAAATCCTTTTCAGCGAAGGAAGGAAGAGAGACACAGCTCCCTCCCATGGCAGAAGTGTGTTGTTGTTTTCAGATGCGGCGTGACCCTTCTCTGATAGCGATTATCTGGGCTGAGGTCGGCGCGCTAAGGCTCTGTTCCAGCATCGCCAGCTCATCGCAGTAGTCAGGTCCAGTGAGTAGTACCTGGAACTGTGTGTTTTTTTTGCCTAAATGCATGCATAACCTGTATTCTTGTGTTTTTTTCTCTGAAGTCCTTCAGAAGGGGTTATGTTGCTCCGCTGGTGATATTGCTCTTCCTTAAGCTTGTGTACGACTGGAGAGCTGAGTAGGAGGAGCCCGAGCTGGAGGGGCCGGTCAACACTCTTTTTAATCTGAGGTGTCAATCCTATCTGGGCTCCGCCTACCCACTAGTAATGACTGTGTCTCTCTTTCTTCCTTCGCTGAAAAGGATTTTACAGGTAAGTTCTTACCAAAATCCGTCTTTTGTGACATATTGTACTTCACTTTAGTGGTAAAAAAAAATTATGACTTAAGGTGGTGATAAAGGGGGGTTTATGTACTATTTTTTTTATTTTGATCAATGTGATAGTTTATCACATGCATGCGCCCGCCATTTTCTTTTACAGGATGAAGATGCCGGGAGGCCAGGAGCTGAGGGAGGACAGAGGGGACACCGGGGGTCTCGGGGACCCTATTCCTCTCCCCTCTGATGTGCGATCACATCAGAGGGGAGAGAAATTATATGCAGGATCTAGGCTTTTTTCTTTTGCGATCGTCGTTATATGGTTAATAACGGCGATCGCAAAAGCAGGGGGACTGCGGGGGACCCTAATTATGTTCTCTGGGGTCTCGGCTACTCCTTGGTAGCCGAGACCCCGGAGAAAATCTGACTCGGCGGGCGCACTGCGCATGCGCACGCCATTTTCTTAGCCGGGACAAGAAGCGGGCAGCTCTGGGAGCCAGTGGAGGACTGGGGGGACATCGGGTGGCACGGGGACAGACCCTATTTCTCTCCCCTCTGATGTGCGATCACATCAGAGGGGAGAGAAATTAAATGGAGAATCGCTGCTTCTTTTTTTTTGTGATCGCCGTTATAGGGTTAATAACGGCGATCGCAAAAGCAAGGTCGGTAAAAACCGACCCGAATCATGTATTCCGGGGTCTCGGCTACCCATGGTAGCCGAGACCCCGGAGAAAATCCGACTCTGGGGGGCGCTATAGGCTTTTTCCACAGGCGCTGTGGTTTAAGTACCCTTAACTACCGCCGTTAAAAGGCGTATCGGCGGTCGTTAAGGGGTTAATATATCCTTGTCTATTTGTTGTTTTTATGTTACCTGTTACCAAATAAAGCATTTACTGTGAATATTTGAATTGTTTGGTCTTGTTAATAAAGGTTTCCTACACTGCTCTCTTTCACACAGCAGAGTACAGTGTTTATTTTGTAGGATGACGCTGAGCTTAAAGCGAACCTGTCATCAGTAAACTACAGACTCTGTCAGGTTGGTGCCGTTACACTGATTAAAGTGATATGGTTTGATGAAATCTGTCTTGTGGTTGCTGTTTAATCTTTATTTGCAGTTATTGAGGTTCTCATGCTTCGAGGTGGCTTACGGGGGATATTTTTGCTGCAGTCAAATTTCCTCCAACAAAATGGCGGCGCCTGCGGAGTAGCATCTATCGCCGATACTTACTACTGCCATCGTGCCGGAGCCACTTGGCTTCAGGCAAAAACTTTTTTCCTCCAACAAAATGGTGCGCAGATGCCATTTTGCTGTAATTTTTTTTTTTTTCTTTTAAACACCACAATATGAAGTGCACAAGTGCAGGATTTAAAATGAGGCAGGTCACTAAGCCCATAGGGATGAATATGTGAACATGACACCAAAAAAAGCGCCGCCCCAAAGCACGAGAATCCCATTAACAAAACTGCAACTACAGATTAAACAACAGTCACAAGACTGCTTTCATCAACCCAGGTATCGTTTTAATCCGTGTAACAACGCCAACCTGACCATGCTTGTAGTTTACTTAGCAACATCCTGATGACAGATTCGCTTTAACAGGTACAATCACATCTCATAGCATTTCTGGACAGCTAGAACACGACTGCCACAAAAATAAATTGTGAAAGGCTAGCGACACGTTGTCTGTGCCTAAAGTATATGTTGGGAGCTTTTCCTGGCATACGCTGTAACAGGCCCTTAGCACCCCTCTTCTCCAGGTGAAGGCTAAGGCTATGTGCACACTTTCAGGAATATTTGCAGAAATTTCCTGAGAAAAACCAGACTTTTTCACCAGGAAATCCGCTTGCATTTTTATTGTGTTTTTTTGCGCGTTTTTTTCCTGAACATTTTAGGTCAATAATATAGCGAAAATACGCAAATTTACCATGAAAATAATGAACATGCTGCGTTTTTTTAACCGCGATGCGGTTTTTTGCGTGGTAAAAACGCACCATGTGCACAAATTGCAGAATGCATTCTGAATAATAGGATGCTTACTGCATGCGTTTTTGCCGCGAAAAAACCACGAATAATCCTGAACGTGTGCACATAGCCTAAAAGCTAGTCCACCAGAAACTCGTTTATCGCATTTCCATTCTGAATTATACTGATGCTTTTATCCTCAATCTGTCACTTTGTATGGTGAATAAACATTGGTTTCACTATATCGTTGAGCTAGATATTTTCCTTTCCGTATTGCTGCATGTCTAACACAACGGATCCGTGCTCCGATTATCAAGACGCCAGCAACGGTGAGCTGAACCTTCTTTATCATTATAGTTTTACCCCTGGTACCAAATCTTTGTAAAGCTGTAAAATCTCTGGAAATTCCATTATAAACTAATGGTGCCAACCAAAAGACAGGTGACTCCAGGTACCACATAATGGATGTAGGGCTGCGGATTTGTTGGTGGAAAGGAAGACTGATGAAGCATTATTGCTGTCAAAATGACATAATCTACAAAACCCACTAAATGGCATTATATCTAGACTCATTCTGGAAGGGTAAACATTATGAAGGCCCCCAGTGATGAACTGGTTTATGGTATCAGTTGGCTTGTGATTTACAGCGCTCTAGCAACACCTGCTGGCCATAATATAGAATCACAGGTCCTTGTTCTAGTCAATTCTACAAACACATACTGACCAGGCTAATGACAAATTACAACTGAAGCTCCACACTCAGTCCTCACACTGGGCATGGGCCCCGACCATAAACAGTGCACTTTTGCACAAATCCTGGCACATTCTTACACAATTCTATATAAATTGCATCAAAACCACAACGTATTTCCCTATATACACATGACAAAGGTCTCGTACCAGATGTTGAAAAGGGTGCAAGTTAGTTTAGAGGTCAGGAAGGAGATGGGCTCAACCTCTAATGCTTCCCAGACAATGTGACAAAAAGATGCATAAAAAACAATGATACAGTGAGCTGATCCCTATGGACATTCAGGAAAATTATAACCAGAGAACAGTGTTAACAGAAGTGGAACGTTGAGGGCACAGTGTAAGAGAGAGGAGGAACCATGGGGACACAGTGTAAGAGAGAGGAGGAACCATGGGGACACAGTGTAAGAGAGAGGAGGAACCATGGGGACACAGTGTAAGAGAGAGGAGGAACCATGGGGACACAGTGTAAGAGAGAGGAGGAACCATGGGGACACAGTGTAAGAGAGAGGAGGAACCATGGGGACACAGTGTAAGAGAGAGGAGGAACCATGGGGACACAGTGTAAGAGAGAGGAGGAACCATGGGGACACAGTGTAAAGCGAGATCGCTAACGACATCGCTAAAATGTCACTATTTAGCAATCTCGTTAGCGACGTCGTTGTGTGTGGCATGTAGCAGCGATGTGGCCCCTGCTGTGATGTCGCTGATCGTTCACTAGTGTTCTGGACCGTTTTTTGATCGTTGGCGTCCCGCTGGTGAGCCTATATCGCTGTGTTTGGCACCTTTTGCGAACGACGAGCGACCTCGTTTGTGACGCATATGACAGTGGCGCAGGCGGGACTAGGTTTTTTAGCGTCACGGAGTGGATCGCAATAGCTGTAGAAGCAGGCAGGTGGGACTAGGTTTTCTTTTGCGTCACAGAGAGGATCGCAGTAGCTGCAAAGCAGGCTAGCAGGACGCAGCATAACACATATATAACATATATCTGTGCTGAGGGACATGGAAAAGGTTGCGCTCAGTACATGCTAATGACAGATCCTAACGACCGCCAAAGTCGTTAAAGAGATCGCTGACCGCTGATGTGTCGTTTATGAGATCTCCTGTTTGGCAGCTACTAGCGACCTAAAAGCGATCACACCAACGATCTCGTTAGCTTGTGTCGTTAACGAGATCGCTTAGTGTGGCAGTACCTTTAGAGAGAGGAGGAACCATGGGGGCATAGCATAAGAGAAAGGAACAGGAAGGAACCAGTGTAATAGAGGAAGAGGAACCATGGGGACACAGTGTAAGAGAGAGGAGGAACCATGGGGGCATAGCATAAGAGAAAGGAACAGGAAGGAACCAGTGTAATAAAGGAAGAGGAACTGTTGTGAATGGACTTGAAATGAGTTCTGAGCAGAGGCTCCCTCTGGTGGTTACAAGTGGTACTGGACTGTCCAGTAGTGTTGAGCATTCCGATACTGCAAATATCAGGTATCGGCCGATATTGGCTGTATCGGAATTCCAATTCCGAGTTCCGATATTTTCGTCTTATCGGATACCGGAATCGGGATGTCACTGTCACTGTCAGTGTCCGTCGGTCGGGTCTGTCAGGAGTCAGCGGCACTTACCCGGCAGAAGATCTCCGGCGGTCACGGGCTGGACTGCTTGATGGCCGCAATCTTCTTTCCCCGGCGGTCACATGCAGTTTCTCGCGATAACTGCAGTGACTGCTGGGTAATCGCGGCCGTAAAGCAGTCAGTCCGATGACGTCACCGCCGGGGAAGCAGGTAATCAGCTGTGCTGCGTCGCGATGACAGACTCTGCCTGTCATTGCGATGTAGCAGAGCTGGATCGTCGTGGGACTATCGTTACTATGGACTGCGTCGGACAGGTGGTATACTGTTGGTTTGTTTTTTTTCTTTTTTTACAGGAGATCGATGGCGTCGCAGGAATGAGAGAGTAATAAAAGAAATGAAAACTGTGTTGTCTCTTTTATTTCATTAAAAGACTTTTTTCTTGCTGTGTCTTTTTTTTATACATTTAATAACTTTGGGATTAATAATGGATCGGTGTCTTATTGACACCTCTCCATTATTAACCGGGCTTATTGTCACCGTGCAATCAACGGTGACATTAACCCCTTATTACCCCGCTTGCCACCGCTACAGGGCAAGTGGGAAGAGCCGGGTAAAGTGCCACAATTGGCACATCTTTTGATGCGCCAAATGTGGGGCTGCTGTAGCCTGGTATTATCAGGCTGTTGAGGGCCAAAATCCATGGGCCTTGACAGTCTTTTAATACCAGGCCGCAGCAGTCTGCATTTTACTTGGCTGGTTAACAAAAATAGGGGGATCCCCACGCCGTTTTTTTTTTCGAGGGGATCCCCTATTTTTGTTAACCAGCCAAGCTAAGCAGACTGCTGTGGCCTGGTATTATCAGGCTTGCAAGGTCCATGGATATTGGATCCTTACCAGCCTGAAAAACCAGGCCTCAGCGGTCTGCTTCATCTGGCTGGTTAACAAAAATAGGGGGGACCCCATGCCAATTTTTTTCGAGGGGATCCCCTATTTTTGTTAATCAGCCAAGATATGCAGACTGCTGTGGCCTGGTATTATCAGGCTGGCAAGGTCCATGGATCTTGGCTCCTTAACAGCCTGAAAATCCAGGCCTCAGCGGTCTGCTTCATCTGGCTGGTTAACAAAAATAGGGGGGACCCCACGCCAATTTTTTTCGAGGGGATCCCCTATTTTTGTTAATCAGCCAAGATATGCAGACTGCTGTGGCCTGGTATTATCAGGCTGGCAAGGTCCATGGATCTTGACTCCTTAACAGCCTGAAAATCCAGGCCTCAGCGGTTTTCTTCATCTGGCTGGTTAACAAAAATAGGGGGGACCCCACGCCAATTTTTTTCGAGGGGATCCCCTATTTTTGTTAATCAGCCAAGATATACAGACTGCTGTGGCCTGGTATTATCAGGCTGGCAAGGTCCATGGATCTTGGCTCCTTAACAACCTGAAAATCCAGGCCTCAGCGGTCTGCTTCATCTGGCTGGTTAACAAAAATAGGGGGGACCCCACGCCATTTTTTTTCGAGGGGATCCCCTATTTTTGTTAATCAGCCAAGATATGCAGACTGCTGTGGCCTGGTATTATCAGGCTGGCAAGGTCCATGGATCTTGACTCCTTAACAGCCTGAAAATCCAGGCCTCAGCGGTTTTCTTCATCTGGCTGGTTAACAAAAATAGGGGGGACCCCACGCCAATTTTTTCGAGGGGATCCCCTATTTTTGTTAATCAGCCAAGATATACAGACTGCTGTGGCCTGGTATTATCAGGCTTGCAAGGTCCATGGATCTTGGCTCCTTAACAGCCTGAAAATCCAGGCCTCAGCGGTCTGCTTCATCTGGCTGGTTAACAAAAATAGGGGGGACCCCACGCCATTTTTTTTTCGAAGGGAACCCCTATTTTTGTTAATCAGTTCCCTCTGACGTCACTGATTGTGTCCCTGGCTGACCTGAAGTGAAAGTGGAAAGCAATCAATTAAGCTTTCCACTTAAGGGCCCGTCTCACATAGCGATATCGCTACCGAGATCGCTGCTGAGTCACTAGTTTTGTGACGCAGCAGCAAGCTCACCAGCGATATCGCTGTGTGTGACATTCAGCGACGATCAGCCCCCCTGCCGGGTATCGCTGATCGTCGCTGAAATGTCAGGACCTTTGATCGCTGGTTTCCCGCTGACAGGCACACATCGCTGCGTGTGACAGGCGGGAGACCAGCGATCCGCTGGTAACCAAGGTACACAGCGGGTTTCCAGGCGCGGGGCTGTGCCTAGAAACCCGCTGTGTACCTTGGATACCAGCGCCCTGATGCAGGGAGCTGGTATCCAAGGTACACAGCGGGTTTCCAAGCGCTGCGCGGCAGGTCCTGACATTTCTGCGACGATCAGCGATACCCGGCAGGGGGCTGATCGTCGCTGAATGTCACACACAGCGATATCGCTGGTGAGCTCGCTGCTGCGTCACAAAACTAGTGACTCAGCAGCGATCTCGGTAGCGATATCGCTATGTGAGACGGGCCCTTAAGCGATGTTACCCGCAGTGTCGCTGTCCCAGATCGCTGCCTGAGCTGCCTGTTTGGCAGCTCAGCAGCGATCATGTAGCGATACACCAGCGATCCTGACAAGTGCATATCGTTGTCGGGATCGCTGGTGTATCGTTATGTGACACCCAGCCTTTACTCTCCTGTCAGGCAGGAGAGGAACTCATTCATTTGGGGTTTACTGTGAGGCTGCAGCATTAGCTGCGGTCCCTGCAGTAAACATTAACCCTTTCTGAAGGATTACACCGTGGGACCTGACTGTGCATGGGATAGGTAAGAATAATTTTGCTTTTTTATTTTATTTTTATTACAGGAAATGGTTTTTGCAGTAAAATAAAAGATGGTCAAAAACATGTGTCTTTATTTCATTAAAATGATTTTTAATTAAAGTGTGTGTGTTTTATTTTTATTTCATGCAATAGGATTAATAATTGATAGTTGTCTAATTGACAGCTCTCAATTATTAACCTGGCTTAAGGTCACCTTTCAATAGCAAGGTGGCTTTAACCCCATATTAACCCATTCGCCACCGCTACAGGGCAATGGGAATAGACGGGCAAAGTGCCAGAAAGGGCGAATCTAATTATAGATTTGTCTTTCCTGGGGTGTCTGGGGGCAGATGTTAGTAGCCGGGGGGGGCAAAAATAATGGTCCCTCTCTGGGCTATTATTATCTGCCCCCACTCACTGGCTTTGTCTGTCTGGTTGCGAAAATAGGGCGGGAGCCCACGCATTTTTTTTCAGCAATTTTACACCTCATATATATATATACATGTCATTGAATTTGTGACACATATATATATATATTTATATTTGTAGTTCATACACTTCTACATAGTATAATAGCCGCTAATTCAATTGCCGGCTTTTGTGAAAATGCAGAACCCGACATGAAATGACACTTGGTGTACATAGGGTTAACCATGTCTTTTCATGTCCTTTGCTATCTAATTTGCACAAACAATTAAATCAGACTATGTGTGCAAAATTTCACACCTGTAGGGGTTAATTAAAGGTGTAAATTCGTAGCAAAAAAGTCCGTTTTTTTTACAACGAATTTACACCTTTAATTAACCCCTACAGGTGTGAAATTTTGCACACATAGTCTGATTTAATTGTTTGTGCAAATTAGATAGCAAAGGACATGAAAAGACATGGTTAACCCTATGTACACCAAGTGTCATTTCATGTCGGGTGACCCGACATGAAATGACACTTGGTGTACATAGGGTTAACCATGTCTTTTCATGTCCTTTGCTATCTAAGGCCGGAGTCACACTGGCGACAAAATCGGACGACTGCAATGCGATGAAATATCGCATTGCAGTCGGACCTATGTTAATCTATGGAGCAGCTCCCAGTATCAGATTTTTTGTGGTCCGTTTTAAACGTCCGTGTACAATCGCAGCATGCTGCGATTGTCACCGATTGTCGGTCGACAATCGCCAATGCAAGTCTATGGGAGCGATGAAAAATCTGATTACAAACGGACCACACTGTGTGACTTGCGATGAAATCGCATCGGTGTCCTTTAGAAAAGCCGGCAATTCATCCCCGCCTATACTGTAAAATCACACTGACAGCTTTAATAAAGACTAGAAAGAATAGATATATACACATAGAACACATACATATATATATACATGTCATTGTGACATGTATATATATACATATATTTATAGTTCCTAGACTTCTACATACTGTAATAGCCGCTAATTCAATTGCCGGGTTTTGTGAAATCACAGAAGCCGACATGAAATGATACATTGTTTCCACACATTTAACCATGTAATTTCATGTATTTTTATATATGTTTGAAACATACAATTACATGAGTGTATTTGTGCAAAATTTCAGACATGTAGGGGTTAATTAAAGGTGTAATTTCGTTGAAAAAAAATGCGTGGGCTCCCGCTGTATTTTCTCCAGCAGACAGACAAAGCAAAGCGAGTGGGGGCAGATAATAATAGCCCAGGGAGGGTGCATTTTTTTGTGCCCCCCCTGGCTACTAACATCTGCCCCCAGACACCCCAGAAAGGGCAAATCTATAATTAGATTCGCCCTTTCTGGCACTTTGCCCGTCTATTCCCATTGCCCTGTAGCGGTGGCGAATGGGTTAATCTCACCTTACTGTCACCTTGCAATTGAAAGGTGACCTTAAGGCAGGTTAATGATTGATAGCTGTCAATTAGACAACTATCAATTATTAATCCTATTGAAGTAAATAAAAAAACACACACACTTTAAGAATAAATAATTTTAATGAAATAAAAACACATTTTTTTGACCATATTTTATTTTACACTAAATCCGTGCGAAGCCATTGATCTCCTAAAATAAAGAAAAAGAAATAAAACAACATTATTCTTACCTATTCCGCCGATCTGTCACGTCCCACGCTGTAATCCTTCACAAAGGGTTAACTAGCTTTGAGCCAAGCAGTGCAAGTAATCCTGCATGCTCAGCTCAAAGCTCATGAATGAATAAGTTCCTCTCCTGGCGACAGGAGAGGATGTGTTTCATGAATGAAGCTTAATTGATTGTGTCCACTTTCCCTTTAGGTCAGGTCACTACAGTTAAATTGGCAAGAAATCAATTAAGCTCCATTCATGAATCTATTCCTCTACTTTCGCTGGGAGAGGAAGTTATTCATTCAGGGGAATACAGGTCTGAGACAGCATTATTAGCTCTCTGCGACCTGTAACCTGTTAACCCTTTCTGATGGATTACACCGTGGGACCTGACTGTACATCGGATTGGTAAGTATAATTTTGCTTTTTTATTTTATTTTTATTACAGGAAATGGTTTTAGCAGGAAAATAAAATATGGTCAAAAACTGTGTGATTATTTAATTAAACTTATTTTTTATTAGAGTGTGTGTGTTTGATTTTTCTTTCATACAATAGGATTAATAATTGATAGTTGCCTAATTGACAGCTATCAATTATTAACCTGGCTTAAAGTGACCTTTCAATTGCAAGGTCATTTTAACCCCTTATTAACCCATTCGCCACCGCTACAGGGCAATGGGAATAGACGGGCAAAGTGCCAGAAAGGGCGAATCTAATTATAGATTTGCCCTTTCTGGGGTGTCTGGGGGCAGATGTTAGTAGCCAGGGGGGGCACAAAAAAAATGTACCCTCCCTAGGCTATTATTATCTGCCCCCACTCGCTTGCTTTGTCTGTCTGGTGGAGAAAATACAGCGGGAGCCCACGCATTTTTTTTTAACGAATTTACACCTTTAATTAACCCCTACATGTCTGAAATTTAGCACACATATACTCATGTAATTGTATGTTTCAAACATATATAAAAATACATGAAATTACATGGTTAAATGTGTGGAAACAATGTATCATTTCATGTCGGCTTCTGTGATTTCACTGAAGCCGGCAATTGAATTAGCGGCTATAACAGTATGTAGAAGTGTAAGAACTATAAATATATATATATATATATATGTGCTCTATGTGTATATATCTATTCTTTCTTTTGGCATTTAAATACTATTCTTTTGGATCCATTATATGTCAGTTTTGCAAGCCTGCGAGAAAATCTCGCAAGTCGGATGAAAATCGGATGTTACAAGGTACACACACATGCGATTAAATCGCATCTTTGAAGGAAAATCGGATGCCAGAAGGATGTGTGATGTTTTTATTTTGATCCGATTGTCGACCGTCTAAAACGGACCGATTTTTTGTGGTTGTGTGTGACTCCAGCCTAATTTGCACAAACAATTAAATCAGACTATGTGTGCAAAATTTCACACCTGTAGGGGTTAATTAAAGGTGTAAATTCGTTGTAAAAAAAACGGACTTTTTTTGCTACGAATTTACACCTTTAATTAACCCCTACAGGTGTGAAATTTTGCACACATAGTCTGATTTAATTGTTTGTGCAAATCAGATAGCAAACGACATGAAAAGACATGGTTAACCCTATGTACACCAAGTGTCATTTCATGTCGGGTGCTTCTGTCTTTTCACTGAAGCCAGCTTTACCCGGCAATTGAATGAGAGGATATTTTACTATGTAGAAGTGTATAAACTATACATATATGTATATATATATGTCACAATGACATGTATATATATATATATATGTATTCTATGTGTGTATATTTAGTGTTTACAAGGAAAGAATGGGTTTTTTTTAGTTGCGATATTTTGTTCCCATAGACTTACATGGGACTTCCGGTATCGGTATCGGGTATCGCCGATATTTTAGTGATATCGGCGATACCATTCCGATTCCGATACTTTAGGATATCGGAAAGTATCGCTCAACTCTACTGTCCAGTGAAGATTGTGAGGATTGGGAATCAGGTGTTACTGACTGGTCTTATATAAAGGAGTCGCCTTCCCATCAGGGTTGCCGGTGATCAATTGTTCTGGTCTCAATCCTTGATTCCTGTTTCCTTTGTAGCCTGCTGTGTCGTGTCTGCATCTCCTGCTAACAGATAAGACATTTTCTTCTTTTTGTTTTTGTGCTTGATTTTTGCATTTTGTCCTGCACTTCTGTGGGGGCCTTCAGGGTCCCCTCCGGGGCTTTTGCCCTCTCAGTTTAGTTCAGCCACTGATGTTTGTACATTTGCTTTTTCCAGTTTTTTCAGTGGCTGCTGTTTTGATTTTGTTACACCAGAGAACTAATTTAGGTGGTAGAGGTCGTGTGATCTCAGGTGTTTTTGAAATTAGTAGAGTTGGTTCTTTTCAGGGTTTTTTGGGATTGCAGTAAGTGCCCTTCCTATCCTTTTCTATTTAGGTAGTTTGGGCCCCAACGTTTGCTCATACTATTTTCTGTCTGTGTCAGTAATTCTTCTTGTCTAACCGCCATTACATGTTTGGGGGCTTTCTATGTTCTTTGGGTATCTGCTCCGGGGCAGATAGCTTTCCTCTTTCTAACTTTAGGTGTAGTTAGTTTCTCAGGCTGTGACGAGGCGTCTAGGACCAACGTAGGAACGCTCCACGGCTGCCTCTAGTTGTGGTGGTTAGTCAGGGTACTGCAATCTCATAGATTCCAACTGCTCTGGTGTATTGCCTTTTTTACCTGCACTCCTCAGCTACCGAAACATAACAGTATCACCGGCCTAAAAATTGAAAATTGTATGGTACTCACAGAAGGGAAAAAATATTGTGAAAGAAAAAAGGTTGTCAGAGTTGTCAGAGATATTTTTCGGTTTGTTGCATTTTTTTTTTTTTTCCCTCTATCTCTGGGTGCTGGGGAGGATTTTTTCTCTCAATGGAGTTTGCACAGTTGTCTGGCTGTGTGGATCAGCTTGCCACTGAGGTTCAGAGTATTGCTACCTATCTTGCTAGGTTGCCTGTTGTGTAACCTAGGATTCCTATGCCAGATTTGTTTTTGGGGGATCGAGCCAAGTTTCTGAATTTCAAAAATAATTGTAAATTGTTTTTTTCCTTAAAATCTAAGTCCTCAGGGAACGCAGCGCAGCAGGTTCAAATTGTCATCTCTCTCCTGCGCGGCGATCCTCAGGATTGGGCTTTTTCCCTGACACCTGGGGATCCTGTTTTGAGTGATGTTGATGCATTTTTTCAGGCCTTGGGGTTATTGTACGATGAGCCTAATGTCACTGATCAAGCTGAAAAAGCCTTGTTGGCATTAAATCAGGGGCTTGATGACGCTGAGTTATACTGTCAGAGATTCCGTAGGTGGGCAGTCCTGACCAAATGGAATGACGACGCTTTGGCAGCCCTTTTTCGGAAGGGTCTGTCAGATAATGTAAAGGATGTTATGGTGGGATTCCCTGTCCCCTCTGGTCTCAATGATTCTATGTCATTAGCGATTCAAATTGACAGACGTTTGCGTGAGCGGAGAAGTATGCGTGGAATAGTGTTGCCTTGTGAACCTGCTTCTGAATCCATGCAGTGTGATAGAGTGGTTTCTGGGGCACAGCGTCATGAGTTTCGAAAGCGCAATGGGTTATGTTTCTACTGTGGTGATGTCTCTCATGCTATTTCAGTCTGCCCTAAGCGGGGAAGACGTTTTGCACGCTCAGTTGTCTTGGGTAGTGTTCAGACTAAGTTTTTATTAACTGTTACTCTGATATGCTCTCTGTCCTCATTTTCTGCTCAGGCTTTCGTTGATTCGGGAGCAGCTATTAACCTGATGGATTTTGATTTTGCTAAACGTTGTGGGTTTCCCTTGATACCCCTACGGAAGTCTATTCCCCTACTAGGGATCGATTCTACCCCTTTGGCTGAGAATAAACCTCACTTCTCTACTCAGGTGATAATGAGGGTTGAACCTGATCATCAGGAGAGCTGCAAATTTTTGGTTCTGTATAATCTGCATGACATTATCGTACTGGGTTTCCCTTGGTTACAGTCTCATAATCCTGTTTTGGATTGGAAATCTGTGTCTGTAACCAGTTGGGGCTGCCAATGTGTTAATACCAACACTCCTGTTTTTTCTGCCTCCCCCCAGGCTCAGGATGTTCCTGACTTTTTGATTGATTTTTCTGATGTGTTTAGCGAAAGTAAATCTGCATCCTTGCCTCCCCATAGGAGCTATGACTGCGCTATTGAATTAGTGCCTGGTAGTAAATTCCCTAAAGGTCGCCTTTTTAACTTGTCTGTACCTGAACATGACGCTATGCAGTCTTATATCAAGGAGTCATTGGAGAAGGGTCATATCAGACCATCTTCTTCACCCTTAGGTGCCGGTTTTTTCTTTGTGGCCAAAAAGGATGGTTCATTAAGGCCGTGTATTGATTATCGTCTTTTGAACAATATTACTGTGAAATATCAATATCCGTTACCCTTGATTTCTGACCTGTTTTCCAGGGTGAAAAACGCTACTTGGTTTACCAAGCTTGACCTCAGGGGGGCATATAATCTTATTCGCATTAAGCATGGGGATGAATGGAAGACGGCATTTAATACCCCTGAGGGGCATTTTGAGTACCTTGTGATGCCCTTTGGGCTCACTAATGCTCCTTCTGTCTTCCAGTCCTTCATGAATGACATTTTCAGGGATTTTGTGGATAAATTTCTGATTGTTTATTTGGATGATATCTTGATTTTTTCCAATGACTGGGACTCTCATGTGAAACATGTTCGAACTGTATTCCAGATTTTGAGAGAGAATGCTCTGTATGTGAAGGGATCAAAGTGTCCTTTTGGCGTACAGAGGATCTCATTTTTGGGATTCATTTTGTCCCCATCTGTTATTGAAATGGACCCGGTCAAGGTTCAGGCCATCTGTGATTGGGTCCAACCTACTTCATTAAAGGCTCTTCAAAGATTTTTGGGTTTTGCCAATTTTTATCGTAAATTTATTGGTAATTTCTCGGTTATTGTTAAACCATTAACTGATTTGACCAAAAAGGTGTCTGATGTGGTGAATTGGCCTCCTGAGGCAGTCTCTGCATTTCAGGAACTTAAGCAGAGATTCACTTCTGCTCCTGTTCTACGGCAGTCTGATGTTTCTCTGCCATTTCAGGTGGAGGTTGATGCCTCTGAAATTGGGGCAGGTGCCGTTTTGTCCCAAAGAGATCCAGAGACCTCTAAAAGTAACCCTTGTGCCTTTTTCTCTCAAAAATTTTCTCCTACTGAACGTAATTATGACGTGGGTAATCGGGAGTTATTGGCCATGAAGTGGGCTTTTGAAGAGTGGAGACATTGGCTGGAGGGAGCCAAACATCAGGTGGTGGTCCTTACGGACCATAAGAATCTGGTTTATCTGGAATCTGCCAAGCGACTTAATCCTAGACAGGCCAGGTGGGCCTTGTTTTTCACACGTTTTAATTTTGTGGTTTCCTTTCTTCCTGGCACTAAGAATGTTAAGGCGGATGCCCTCTCGAGGAGTTTCCTTGCGGACTCTCCTGAGTTATCTGATCCTTCTGTTATTTTGAAAGAAGGTGTAGTTCTTTCCGCCATCTCGCCCAATTTGAGACTGGCTCTGGAGGGGTGTCAGGAGGATAGGCCCGAGCGCTGCCCTGTTGGGAAATTGTTTGTCCCGGACCAGTGGAAAAAGAGTGTGATGTCTGAGATTCATTGTTCCGCGTTGGCCGGTCATCCCGGAATTTTTGGTACTAGAGACTTGGTTAGTCGGTCCTTTTGGTGGCCTACCTTGTCTCGTGATGTCAGGGAATTTGTGCAGTCCTGCGGGACTTGCTCTCGCTCCAAGCCTTGCTCTCGCTCTAGTGGTTTGTTGATGCCATTGCCTGTGCCCAAGAGACCATGGACCCATATCTCTATGGATTTCATTTCCGACCTTCCTGTTTCTCAGAGAATGACCGTCATCTGGGTGATTTGTGATAGGTTTTCCAAGATGATACATCTTGTGCCATTACCTAAGTTGCCTTCCTCCTCTGAATTGGTGCCTTTGTTCCTTCAGCACGTGGTTCGTTTACACGGCATTCCTGAGAACATTGTGTCTGACAGAGGAGTCCAGTTTGTTTCCAGATTTTGGAGGACCTTTTGTTCTAAACTTGGTGTTCAATTGTCTTTCTCCTCGGCGTTTCATCCTCAGACCAATGGTCAAACTGAGAGAACAAACCAGACATTGGAGACTTATCTAAGATGCTTTGTGTCTGCTGATCAGGATGACTGGGTCTCTTTTTTGCCTTTGGCTGAGTTTGCTCTTAATAATAGGGCTAGCTCTGCCACTTTGATGTCTCCATTTTTCTGTAATTCTGGGTTTCATCCTCGATTTTCTTCAGGACAGACGGAGGCTTCTGTCTGTCCAGGTGTTGACTCTGTTGTGGAGCGTATGCAACAGATTTGGGACCAGGTAGTGGAGAGGTTGTCCCTCTCTCAGGAGAGGGCCCAGCGGTTTGCTAACCGGCATAGGACTGATGGTCCTCGGTTTAAAGTGGGGGACTTGGTCTGGTTGTCCTCAAAAAATATTCCTATGAGAGTGGCATCTCCTAAATTTAAGCCTAGGTTCATTGGACCTTATAAGATCATGGAGATTCTTAATCCTGTTTCTTTTCGTTTGCTTCTTCCAGGGACATTTAAGATCCATAACGTGTTCCACAAGTCCTTGTTGAAGAGGTTTGTTGAGCCAGTGGTTCCTACTGCTTTGCCTCCTGACCCTGTTCTGGTTTAGGGCAATATGGAGTTTGTGGTTGAGAAAATATTGAATTCTCGTTTTTCTAGATGGAAACTCCAGTATTTGGTTAAGTGGAGAGGTTATGGTCAGGAAGACAATTCTTGGGTGTTTGCTTCGGACATCCATGCTAGGAGACTCATCCGTGCGTATCATAGAACTCATCCTGACCGACCTGGTTGCTCAAGTGAGGGTTCGGTGACCCCTCCTCAAGGGGGGGGTACTGTTGTGAATGGACTTGAAATGAGTACTGAGCAGAGGCTCCCTCTGGTGGTTACAAGCGGTACTGGACTGTCCAGTGAAGATTGTGAGGATTGGGAATCAGGTGTTACTGACTGGTCTTATATAAGGGAGTCGCCTTCCCATCAGGGTTGCCGGTGATCAATTGTTCTGGTCTCAATCCTTGATTCCTGTTTCCTTTGTAGCCTGCTGTGTCGTGTCTGCATCTCCTGCTAACAGATAAGACATTTTCTTCTTTTTGTTTTTGTGCTTGATTTTTGCATTTTGTCCTGCACTTCTGTGGGGGCCTTCAGGGTCCCCTCCGGGGCTTTTGCCCTCTCAGTTTAGTTCAGCCACTGATGTTTGTACATTTGCTTTTTCCAGTTTTTTCAGTGGCTGCTGTTTTGATTTTGTTACACCAGAGAACTAATTTAGGTGGTAGAGGTCGTGTGATCTCAGGTGTTTTTGAAATTAGTAGAGTTGGTTCTTTTCAGGGTTTTTTGGGATTGCAGTAAGTGCCCTTCCTATCCTTTTCTATTTAGGTAGTTTGGGCCCCAACGTTTGCTCATACTATTTTCTGTCTGTGTCAGTATTTCTTCTTGTCTAACCGCCATTACATGTTTGGGGCTTTCTATGTTCTTTGGGGATCTGCTCCGGGGCAGATAGCTTTCCTCTTTCTATCTTTAGGTGTAGTTAGTTTCTCAGGCTGTGACGAGGCGTCTAGGACCAACGTAGGAACGCTCCACGGCTGCCTCTAGTTGTGGTGGTTAGTCAGGGTACTGCAATCTCATAGATTCCAACTGCTCTGGTGTATTGCCTTTTTTACCTGCACTCCTCAGCTACCGAAACATAACAAGGAACCATGGGGGCACAGTATGAAAAGAGGAACCATTTGGACTCAGGATAAGAGAGGAAGAGGAATAATGAGAACAAAGTAGGAGAGAGGAGGAACCATGGGGGCATAGCATAAGAAAGGAACAGGAAGGAACCAGTGTAATAGAGGAAGAGGACCCATGGGTTCACAGTGTAAGAGAGAGGAGGAACCATGGGAGCACAGTGTAAGAGAGAGTAGGAACCATGGGGGCACAGTGTAAGAGAGAGGAGGAACTATGGAGACACTGTAAGAGAGGAGGAACCATGGGGGCATAGCATAAGAGAAAGGAACCAGTGTAATAGAGGAAGAGGAACCATGGGTTCACAGTGTAAGAGAGAGGAGGAACCATGGGGGCATAGCATAAGAGAAAGGAACAGGAAGGAACCAGTGTAATAGAGGAAGAGGAACCATGGGTTCATAGTGTAAGAGAGAGAAGGAACCATGGGGGCACAGTGTAAGAGAGAGGAGGAACCATGGGGGCACAGTGTAAGAGAGAGGAGGAACCATGGGGGCATAGCATAAGAGAAAGGAACAGGAAGGAACCAGTGTAATAGAGGAAGAGGAACCATGGGGGCACAGTATGAAAAGGGGAACCATGTGGACTCAGGATAAGAGAGGAAGAGGAATAATGAGAACAAAGTACAAGAGAGAGGAGGAACCATGGGGGCATAGCATAACAGAAAGTAACAGGAAGGAACCAGTGTAATAGAGGAGGAAGAATCATGGGGGCACAGTGTAAGAGAGGAGGAACCATGGGAGCACAGTGTAAGAGGAGGAACCATGGGGGCACAGTGTAAGATAGGAGGAACCATGGGAGCACAGTGTGAGAGAGGAGGAACCATGGGGGCACAGTGTAAGAGAGAGGAGGAACCATGGGGGCACAGTGTAAGAGAGGAGGAACCATGGGGGCATAGCATAAGAAAGGAACAGGAAGGAACCAGTGTAATAGAGGAAGAGGAACCATGGGGGCACAGTATGAAAAAGGGAACCATGTGGACTTAGGATAAGAGAGGAAGAGGAATAATGAGAACAAAGTACAAGAGAGGAGGAACCATGGGGACATAGCATAAGAGAAAGGAACAGGAAGGAACCAGTGTAATAGAGGAAGAGGAACCACGGGGGCACAGTGTAATAGAGGAAGAGGAACCATGGGGGCACAGTGTAAGAGAGTGGAGGAACCATGGGGGCACAGTGTAAGAGGAGGAACCATGGGGGCACAGTGTAAGAGAGAGGAGGAACCATGGGGGCACAGTGTAAGAGAGAGGAGGAACCATGGGGGCACAGTGTAAGAGAAAGGAGGAACCATGGGGGCATAGCATTAGAAAGGAACAGGAAGGAACCAGTGTAATAGAGGAAGAGGAACCATGGGGGCACAGTATGAAAAGGGGAACCATGTGGACTCAGGATAAGAAAGGAAGAGGAATAATGAGAACAAAGTACGAGAGAGGAGGAACCATGGGGACATAGAGTAAGAGAAAGGAACAGGAAGGAACCAGTGTAATAGAGGAAGAGGAACCATGGGGGCACAGTGTAATAGAGGAAGAGGAACCATGGGGGCACAGTGTAAGAGAGTGGAGGAACCATGGGGGCACAGTGTAAGAGAGGAGGAACCATGGGGGCACAGTGTAAGAGAGAGGAGGAACCATGGGAGCACAGTGTAAGAGAGAGGAGGAACCATGAGAGCACAGTCTAAGAGAGAGGAGGAACCATGGGGGCACAGTGTAAGAGAGAGGAGGAACCATGGGGGCATAGCATAAGAGAAAGGAACAGGAAGGAACCAGTGTAATGGAGGAAGAGGAACCATGGGGCACAGTGTAAGAGAGGAAGAACCATGTGGGCATAGCATAAGAAAGGAACAGGAAGGAACCAGTGTAATAGATGAAGAGGAGCCATGGGGGCACAGTGTAAGAGAGAGGAGGAACCATGGGAGCACAGTGTAAGAGAGAGAAGGAACCATGGGGACACAGTGTAAGAGAGAGGAGGAACCATGGGGGCATAGCATAAGAGGAAGGAACCAGTGTAATAGAGGAAGAGGAACCATGGGGGCACAGTATGAAAAGGTGAACCATGTGGACTCAGGATAAGAGAGGAAGAGGAATAATGAGAACAAAGTACGAGAGAGAGGAGGAACCATGGGGGCATAGCATAAGAAAGGAACAGGAAGGAACCAGTGTAATAGAGGAAGAGGAACCATGGGGGTACAGTATGAAAAGGGGAACCATGTGGACTCAGGATAAGAGAGGAAGAGGAATAATGAGAACAAAGTACAAGAGAGAGGAGGAACCATGGGGACATAGCATAAGAGAAAGGAACAGGAAGGAACCAGTGTAATAGAGGAAGAGGAACCATGGGGGCACAGTGTAAGAGAGAGAAGGAACCATGGGGGCACAGTGTAAGAGAGAGGAGGAAGCATGGGGGCATAGCATAAGAGAAAGGAACAGGAAGGAACCAGTGTAATAGAGGAAGAGGAACCATAGGGGCACAGTATGAAAAGGGGAACCATGTGGACTCAGGATAAGAGAGGAAGAGGAATAATGAGAACAAAGTACAATAGAGAGGAGGAACCATGGGGGCATAGCATAACAGAAAGGAACAGGAAGGAACCAGTGTAATAGAGGAAGAGGAACCATGGGGGCACAGTGTAAGAGAGGAGGAACCATGGGAGCACAGTGTAAGAGAGAGGAGGAACCATGGGGGCACAGTGTACGAGAGAGGATGAACCATGGGAGCACAGTGTGAGAGAGGAGGAACCATGGGGGCACAGTGTAAGAGAGGAGGAACCATGGGGGCATATCATAAGAAAGGAACAGGAAGGAACCAGTGTAATAGAGGAAGAGGAACCATGGGGGCACAGTATGAAAAGGGGAGCCATGTGGACTCAGGATAAGAGAGGAAGAGGAATAATGAGAACAAAGTACAAGAGAGGAGGAACCATGGGGACATCGCATAAGAGAAAGGAACAGGAAGGAACCAGTGTAATAGAGGAAGAGGAACCATGGGGTCACAGTGTAATAGAGGAAGAGGAACCATGGGGGCACAGTGTAAGAGAGTGGAGGAACCATGGGGGCACAGTGTAAGAGAAGGAACCATGGGGGCACAGTGTAAGAGAGAGGAGGAACCATGGGGGCACAGTGTAAGAGAGAGGAGGAACCATGGGGGCATAGCATAAGAAAGGAACAGGAAGGAACCAGTGTAATAGAGGAAGAGGAACCATGGGGGCACAGTATGAAAAGGGGAACCATGTGGACTCAGGATAAGAGAGGAAGAGGAATAATGAGAACAAAGTACGAGAGAGGAGGAACCATGGGGACATAGCGTAAGAGAAAGGAACAGGAAGGAACCAGTGTAATAGAGGAAGAGGAACCATGGGGGCACAGTGTAATAGAGGAAGAGGAACCATGGGGGCACAGTGTAAGAGAGTGGAGGAACCATGGGGGCACAGTGTAAGAGAGAGGAGGAACCATGGGAGCACAGTGTAAGAGAGAGGAGGAACCATGGGGGCACAGTGTAAGAGAGAGGAGGAACCATGGGGCATAGCATAAGAGAAAGGAACAGGAAGGACCCAGTGTAATGGAGGAAGAGGAACCATGGGGGCATAGTGTAAGAGAGGAAGAACCATGTGGGCATAGCATAAGAAAGGAACAGGAAGGAACCAGTGTAATAGAGGAAGAGGAACCATGGGGGCACAGTATGAAAAGGGGAACCATGTGGACTCAGGATAAGAGGAAGAGGAATAATGAGAACAAAGTACAAGAGAGAGGAGGAACTATGGGGACATAGCATAAGAGAAAGGAACAGGAAGGAACCAGTGTAATAGATAAAGAGGAGCCATGGGGGCACAGTGTAAAGAGAGGAGGAAGCATGGGGGCATAGCATAAGAGAAAGGAACAGGAAGGAACCAGTGTAATAGAGGAAGAGGAACCATAGGGGCACAGTATGAAAAGGGGAACCATGTGGACTCAGGATAAGAAGGAAGAGGAATAATGAGAACAAAGTACAAGAGAGAGGAGGAACCATGGGGGCATAGCATAACAGAAAGGAACAGGAAGGAACCAGTGTAATAGAGGAAGAGGAACCATGGGGGCACAGTGTAAGAGAGGAGGAACCATGGGAGCACAGTGTAAGAGAGAGGAGGAAACATGGGGGCACAGTGTACGAGAGAGGAGGAACCATGGGAGCACAGTGTAAGAGAGAGGAGGAACCATGGGGACACAGTGTAAGAGAGAGGAGGAACCATGGGGCATAGCATAAGAGAAAGGAACAGAAAGGAACCAGTGTAATAGAGGAAGAGGAACCATGGGGGCACAGTATGAAAAGGTGAACCATGTGGACTCAGGATAAGAGGAAGAGGAAAATTATAACCAGAGAACAGTGTTAACAGAAGTGGAACGTTGAGGGCACAGTGTAAGAGAGAGGAGGAACCATGAGGACACAGTGTAAGAGAGAGGAGGAACCATGGGGGCACAGTGTACGAGAGAGGAGGAACCATGGGAGCACAGTGTAAGAGAGAGGAGGAACCATGGGGACACAGTGTAAGAGAGAGGAGGAACCATGGGGGCATAGCATAAGAGAAAGGAACAGGAAGGAACCAGTGTAATAGAGGAAGAGGAACCATGGGGGCACAGTATGAAAAGGGGAACCATGTGGACTCAGGATAAGAGAGGAAGAGGAATAATGAGAACAAAGTACAAGAGAGAGGAGTAACCATGGGGGCATAGCATAAGAGAAAGGAACAGGAAGGAACCAGTGTAATAGAGGAAAAGGAACCATGGGGGCACAGTGTGAGAGGAGGAACCATGGAGGCACTGTGTAAGAGAGGAAGAACTATGGGAGCACAGCGTAAGCAAAAAAAGGAACCATGTGGGCACCGTATAAGAGAGGAAGAAGAAACATGGAGGGCACGGTGTAAGAGAGGAAGAGGAACCATGGGGGGTACAGTGTAAGAGAGAGGAAGAGGACCCATGGGGGCAGTATGAAAAGGGGAACCATGTGGACTCAGGATAAGAGAGGAAGAGGATTAATGAGAACTAAGTACAAGAGAGAGGAGGAACCATGGGGGCACAGTATAAGAGAGGAAGTTGAAACATGGAAGGCATGGAGCAAGAGACAGGAAGAGGAACCATGTGGGAACAGTGTAATAGAACAGAGAACCATGGGGAGCACAGTGTAAGAGAGGAGTAACCATGGGGGCACAGTGAAAGAGAGGAAGAGGTTCCATGGAGGGCACAGTGTAAAGAAAAGAGAACCATGGGGGGCACAGTGTAATAGAGAGGAGGAACCATGAGGGGACAGCAAAAAAGAGGGCACCGTGAAAGAGAAAAGAAGAACCATGAGGGCACATTGCAAGAGTGAGGAACCATGGGGGCACAGTGTAAGAGAGAGGAAGCACACGGGCACAGTGTAAGAGAAAAAAGAACGATGAGGGGCACACTTGGAGAGAGGAAGAGGAACTATGGGGGCACAGTATAAGGGAGAGGAACTATGTGGGCACAGTATAAGAGAGAGGAAGAGGAACCATGGGTCCACAGTGTAAGAGAGAAGAGGAACCATGGGGACAAAGTGTAAGAGAGAGGAGGAACCATTTTGACACAGTATAAGAGAAAGGAACAGGAACCATGGGGACACTGTAACAGAGAGGAAGAGGAATCATGGGGCACAGTATGAAAAGGGGAACCATGTGTGCACAGGATAAGAGGAAGTGGAACTATGGGAGCACACAGTGTAAGCGAAAAGAGGAACCATGTGGGCACAGTGTAAGAGAGGAAGAGGAACCATGGAGGCAAAGCATAAGACAGAGGAAGAGGAAAAAAGTAGGCACAGTGTAAGAGAGGAGGAATCACAGGGGCACAGTGTAAGAGAGAAGAGAATCCATGAGGGGCACAGTGTAAGAGAGAGGAAGAGGATCCATGAGGGGCACAGTGTAAGAGAGAGGAGGAATCATGGGAGCACAGTGTAAGAGAAAAGAGGAACAATGTGGGCACAGTATGAGAGGAAGAGAAACCATGGGGGCATAGTGTAAGAGAGAGGAAGAGGAACCATGGGGGCACAGTGTAAGAGAACAGAGAACCATGGGGATCACAGTGTAAGAGAGAAAGAATAAACATGGGGAAACAGTGTAAGAGAGAGGAAGAGGAGTCATGGGGGACACAGTGTAAGAGAGAGGAAGATGAACCATGGGGGGCACAGTGTAAAAGAGAGGAAGATGAACCCTGTGGGCACTGTACGAGAGGAAGAGAAACCAAGGGGGGCATTGTGTAATAGAAAGGAGGAACAATGGGTCAATGTGTAAGAGAGGAGGAACCATGGAGGCACAGTGTAAGAGAGAGGAACCATGGGGGCACAGTGTAAGAGAGAGGAGGAACCATGGGGAACCGTGTAAGAGAGGAGTAACCATGGGGACACAGTGTAAGAGAGAGGAGGAACCATGGGGGCACAGTGTAAGAGAGGAGGAACCATGGGGACACAGTGTAAGACAGAGGAAGTAGAACTATGGTAGCACAGTGTAAGCAAAAAGAGGAACCATGTGGGCACAGTATAAGAGAGGAAGAAGGAACATGGAAGGCATGGAGTGAGACAATGTGGGCACAGAATAAGTGAGAGGAAGAGGAACCATGTGGGCACAGTGTAAGCGTTGAAGAGAAACCAAGGGGGCATAGTGCAATAGAAAGGAGGAACCATGGGGGCAAAGTGTAAAAGAAAAGAGAAACTATGGGGATAAAGTGTAAGAGAGTAGGAACCATGCGGGCACAGTGTAAAAAAAAAAAGGAAACATGGAGGCATGGTGTAAGAGAGAGGAAGAGGAACCATGGGGGCACAGTGTAAGAGAGAGGAAGAGGAACCATTGGGGCATAGTATAAGAGAGAGGAAGATAAACAAATGGGGACACAGTATGAGAAAGAGAAGGAACCATGGGGGCATAGTATAAGAGAGAGTAAGAACCATTGGGGCACAGTGTAAGAAAGAAGAAGAGGAACGATGGGGGCACAGTGTAAGAGACAGAAGGAACCATAGGGGCACAGTGTAATAGAAAGGAAGAGTAACTAAGTGGAGCATAGTGTAAGAGAGTAGAGGAACCATCAGGGAACAGTGTAAGAGAAAAGAGGAACCATGGGGGCACAGTGTAAGAGAGAGGAGGAACCATGTAGAGATAGGGGGTGTGTGTGCAGTGTAAAATATACGGGGTGGGGAACGATAGTGGTGCAGTGTAAGGGCTTATTCACACATTAGTTTTCTTCATGTACAAGAAAAATTATCCTAGTTTTGTCAGTGAATTTGTTCAGCATTTAATCAGATTTTCAACAGTGTCATCTGAGTTTTAACCGTTTTTCTCGGAGAGGAACAAAACATTTTTTCTACCTTGTCCTAGCTAGTAGCATATAGAGAAATGCGCACAAAGAAAAATTTAAAATTGTGAAGCTTTTATCATCATGAACATCCTCTATGTACTGGTATTTTACATGCTTCGTTAACATCACATTGACCTAGCAGCGCTGTGGTGCCATCTATTGGTGATTTTGCTGCATTCACCCATGTTCACTTTCTTTGTCTTGTTGGTCTTAACAAAATTTGAATAAAGCTTTGCTATTTTTAAATTCACAAGTTCTTTGTGTGCATTCTCAAAAACGCTCCTATGTTCCCCATTGCTCGGTTTTATTGATTTGCTGTCCTGCACATAGGTACTATATATACCATATTTATTCTTTTGTTTCATGCTAGATATTTGTACCTTAGCTGCCAGTTTTAGATCTGGGTGGGGTGTGATTTTATTGTTGTGTATTCTGTGAATGATGAGATTATGACCGGAGTAACACGGCCATAGTATAGACAGATTTCAGAGCCTGTAATATTTCACATCGTTCAGTTAGTAGAACTAAGGCTAGTTTCACATTTGTGTCCTTGTGCGCAGCGCATCGTGCGCACTTAAAAACGCGTGCAAAAACGCTTAGCAGCGCTTGCAAGCACATGGTTTTTTTAACGCATCAATGTACGCATAAGGACAAAATAACGTAGCGTTTGCATACGTTTATCAAGCGTTTTGCATGCGTTTGCGTTATTTAGGCGCATGCTTTCTGAAAGTGCCATATTTTCTCATGAGGAAAATCCTTGAAACAGACTCCACCAATGGGACACCAGTGGGCGAGTGTCATGGGGCTTCTTTATATAGACCCTTTACAGCTGAATTCTTCAGAGTTTGCTGGTGTTCCCTGTGTCACCATGGATCTGCTTTGGGAGAGTTTTCGCTTCAACTTGGATCTGGACAGCGCGTTGTTTCTTGCTTTTGCATTTGCTTGCCAGCAACAAAGGGAGAGCGAGAGACAGCGAAGACCGCAGCGGCGGCGTTTTTGGAGACATCTGTGATGAACGGCTGCCGACCGCCACACGGTAGCCCGGGGTATCACGGCTTGTGATCCCACCGCTGCCACCAATGTGATGATAAACACCGACGGCTGCTGCCGCCCGACCCACTGTGTCAGGAATAATCTGCAGGGGCTTATTTTAGTTATCCCACTGCTGCTACAGTATACCACAAATTGCAGGGATTTATATTTATCCCCCTTCCAGTTCCACTTAGGAACTTGCAGCTCTCTGGCGCCCCTTAAACCTCAGGTCAGTCAGGGAACTGCACCTGGGATAATTAGTCGCCGGACGGGCCGCTTGGATGTGTGCTGGCTATTGGGCACGCTGCAGTGAGGGAATTATAATTACTCCTAGCCGCAGCAACGCAATACACTTATAAAACCCGCTCTGTCACTGCCAACGCTCTCCCTGGTAGTCCAGCACACACACGCTGCCACCAGCTATGATTCTTTTAATCAAGAATTAATTAAGAGGGTCCGTAGCAAACCCAAATTAGTAGCGTAGTTACTTCAGGCACGTTCTAATTCGTTTATAGAGCAGGAGAAACAAACTAATAATTTTATATATTTATTCCTAAAATGTAGGCAGTGTTTTAAAAGTTCAAAAAGAGATGTAACAAGCTGAGACAATACAATTATGTACAATGCAATTAAAATAAAAACAGGATTAAAGGTGAAAAACTTACATGGCACTTAGATCATTGCAGGCAAGACAGGCTGGGGGAGGAGCCACACGTCACAATGCATCACAGAGGTGCTCTACCTCTGGTGTCCAGGACAGATCTGAGGCAAAATACCTGGCCCTGTCTTATAGACCTGTAGCCGTGACATCATAAAAAGGGTGGAGTTACCGGGGTCCTCCTCTTGCTCTTAAGTGTTAGGTATGAGTTTTCTGAACCAAGACTATTTTATAACTTAGAGAGGGAGGCTCTTACAGCAATGCACAGCATACCACTGTACTCCGCAAGACGTTGGCGTGCATTTAACTCTAAACGCAGAGTGCCTGGGTGGATCGGCTAATCAGGAATCTGTTTCTTGGGTTCTGTGGCGGCTGGAGCCGGGAAAAACATGGGCCAGGAAGCCCCGTTGACGCAGGTCGCAGAACTGCTACTTTCGTATTTTTAGCATACTCTCACATTGCATTACGTCCGAATGAATGAATTCCCATTATTGTCTATGAGAGGAAAAAGCACATGGGCAGACAATGCGGACCCCTGCGGTGAGGAGGGAAACTCCAGCGCTGGCAGCTCAGATTACACTGAGCCTGAGTGCAGGCTGGGAGGGGGGGGAAGGGAAGCGCAGCTATACACAGGCTGCTAAATGTAGTAGATGTCGTCACAACATCCGATTATTGAAGTCCGGGAGAGCCGTGGAGCGTACCACACCCTCTTCAGCGATCTCCAGGCAAACCGGCGAAATTTAATGACTATACCTGGATGTCCCAAGAAAGCTTCATGTATTTGATTGGTCGTGTTGAAGGAGCCATCCGGAGACAGGACACACAGCTCCGTCGTGCGATTCCTCCTGAGGAACGTCTCGTCACATTACATTACGTGATATTTAAAAACCAATGTGTGCATAATTGTTTTTCTGCCATTGACTAAAAGCCTGCAGAATTATAGTTCTGCCATACAGTAATTTTTTTCATGTCAGTGTTTTGTCAAAGCCTAGACAATCACAATTTTTCTTCCTCTGTTTTGCAGATTCTTGGCTTCTGGCGAGACCCTCTCTTCACTCCACTTCCAGTACCGGCTTGGAATCTCCTTGTCGGGAATAGTTGCGGACACCTGCCGGGCTTTGTGGGACGTTCTCTGTCCTGAATTTATGCCCTTACCCACCACGCAAAAGTGGATTGAAATATCTGATCAATTCCTGACAGTCTGCAATTTCCCCAACTGTTTGGGAGCGGTGGATGGGAAACACATCAGGATAACAAAACCCCCAAGAAGTGGCTCTGAGTACTATAATTTTAAAAAGTACTTCTCTACAGTACTCATCGTCATTGCGGGTGCAGACTGTCGGTTTATTGTGGTGGACATTGTGGCATTTGGCCGGGCAATGACTCTCAGACTTTTAAGAACTCAGACATGGGCCGTAGGTTGTATGGCAACCATTTTAATTTCCCCCTGCCACGGCCTCTTCCCCACACCGAAGGTCCGCCACTGCCATTTGTAATGGTTGGTGATGAGGCCTTTCAAATGTACATCAACCTGTTGAAACCCTACTCCAGCCAGGACTTGGACCACACTGGAAAAATATTTAATTACAGACTGACCAGGGCCAGAAGAACTGTAGCGTGTGCCTTTGGTATTCTTATGTCCAGATGGCGCATTCTAGGCACAGCCATTAATATTAAACTGGAAACAGTGGATGAGGTGGTGAAAGCCTGTGTGGTTCTTCACAATTTTGTGATGGCTAAAGAGCACCCTAACTTTGTACTTGATGAAACACTTGTCAACCCATTGCCTGAATTCACTCAGCACCCTCTCAGGTCATCAGTTGAAGTTGGCCGAATGAGTGACCAATTTGCGGCCTACTTTCTATCTGATGTGGGACGTGTGTCATGGCAAGATCAAATGGTCTAAAAAAATTTTATTGTGTGTATGTTAATAAAAAAACAAGTTTTGATACCAGTACCGAGTGCACTCTGTCTTTATACACTCCAATACAATAATTACCTGCCCAGGTGTCCCAGTGAAGTCAGGATGCTGTGTTTTGTGCATCCTGACTTTACTAGGACTCCTACCAGGTGAGTCTACAGAGAAAAGTTGTATGACCTTCATCATCTCTCCAGTCTGTGTTCAAACAGATTGCAGCGACGGTGGAGATACAACAAATATTTAACACCTGGCCTGATGTTACAAATATTGATTTTGGGATGCACTAGCATCCTTCACTCTTTATGACACCTGACCATATGAGTATAAATAGTAGTAGTATCTCCACTGTGGCTTCAGTATGCACGCACACTGGAAAGATGATAAAGTATAGAAAACTTCTACAATCCCCTGGCCTGGTGTCATGCTGAAGTCAGGATGACAAAAAAAAAAGCATCCTGACTTCAGAATTTAATGAAACCTGGGCTGGTGAATACACAAATGAGTAACCACCAGCATCTCTCCAGTCTGCGTGCAATAGATGATGCAGACTGAAGCGACGCTGCAGATAACAACTCATAGGTATAGTCACCTGGCCAGGTGTGATAGCTATGATACCAGGCCAGGATATTGTAGATATGACATGTATTTTCTCCATCATCTCTTTAGTTTATTCACCACACACTGAATAGAGGATGTGGTTAATTACAAGGTATATCTACAATCCCCTGGCCTTGTGTCACAAAGAGTGAAATGTTGATGGGCACGACACACCATCCTCAATTCACTCTTTATGATACCTGGCAAGGTGAGAATAGATATGCCTTGCACTCCCCAACATCCTCTATTCAGTCTAATAATATTTGTTGACTAAAGAGACTGGTGGTGAAAATACAAGTCATATATTTGTGTTTTTGACAACACCTAGCTCGAGGACTGACACAAGAAGCATGTGTCAGTACTGGAGCTATGTGGTGGCAAAATCACAAAGTGTACGGCGCAGTGTGTGTACGGCGCTGTGTGTGTGTAGGCGGCGAAAGACACAATTAAACCAAACAGTTGGGAAAAAAAAGCACATTTATTTTAGACAAGACTTACAAAAAAAATTAACGGGACAGACGATTGGGGGAAGATGGTGGGAACTTGGGGGTGTGGAGGGACGAGGAAGGACTTAGGGTGGGCGACGAAGGGGTTCGAGGGGAAGGGGCGACGAAAGTTGTGGGGGAAGGCAGCGGGTCAGACACAGTGGGAGGTGAGGTGGAGGGAGGACAAAAGTTTTCAACTTTTTATGGTGTCATCGTCCAGTCTTTTTGGTGTGTTTTTTTCCGGGAACTGGGTGACCTCTGTGAATTCTATTCAGTCCGGGAACTGGGTGACCTCCGGGAACTCTGTTCAGTCCGGGAACTGTGTGACCTCCGGGAACTCTGTTCAGTCCGGGAACTGGGTGACCTGAAACAGGGGGAACTCCGGGAGCTGGGGGACCTCCTGCCAGGGTCCGTGGTCCTGAAGACCGATTGAGGGTCCCCAGCTGCTGCTCGGTGGTGGTGGCGTCCTTGGAGGTGGAAGAGGTCCAAGCAGGGGTGGAGGTCCAAGCAGGGGTGGAGGATGTCCAAGCAGGAGCAGCGCTGGTCATGGTGGTGGCGGGGGAGTGTCCAGCTGCACTGTGACTTGGTGTGGTGTAGTGGTGGCCATGCAGTGGTATGCAGCAGAAGTCGGTAGTGAGGTGAAGCGAGTCAGTGGTGGCACGGATGGGAAAGGCACCACTGGCTGCTGCACGTTCCGACTCGGCTGCATAGCCTGCATGTAAGCAGTGTTGCAGGCCTGCATCACAGTCAGTTGGAGATCAGAACTAAGGTGTTTCGCCATGCCCCGTTCAATTTTATTAAGAAAATGGTGCGCTGTTCTGTTGAGGTCGGCTTCAAGATGGTCAGGGCGACGCTCAACAGACTGGAAGCGGTTTTGCATTAGTGCAAAACCGCTACCATTCTGTCGCCCAACGCCTTGAGGCCAATTTGAAGAACCGTGCTCAAGTGAATGAACTCGGGCATGAGATTCCTGTCAGAGGCCTTCTGCCGTTGGTGGGAAGTGCCCGAAAAACCAGTGGCAGAGACCTGTGACAGGGGAACACCTGATTGACCAGCTTCCTGGTCTGCAGCTGGCTGTGTTGCCGACCCACAAGGTGCTTCTTGGCTGGAGGATGGCTGGGACGGGTCTGAGGCAGCTGTCTGAAGGACCGCTCCAGGACCAGGTTGCAGGGTGCTGCTCCAGGTGCTGTGAAAAAAAAAAATTAGGATCATGCATTTACAATAGTGAAAGCGCCAACTCCTGTGGAATAGAAAAACACAGAGTAAACACAATACAATACAACAACAAAATACTTACGCTCTGGTGGCAAGGACCGGTCTTAAGAACGCCAAGGCCTGATGGTAGCGGTATTTTCAGGTGGTCCTTGCCGCAGCACCACTGGCAACCCGGTTCTCCAGTGTCAGGTCCCTGTTGAAGCAGTCCTTCATCGAGCGCCAACGGGTTCTGACCTTGTTCACTGTGGAAAACCAAAAATAAAATTTAGGCAATGCACTGTAGGCCGGGATAACACAAATGTGTGTGATGCTAGAAACCCACAACTTACTAGCATACCACACAGTTGTGTGATCCCGGCCAAGGTCACTGCCGCATCACACACCATTGAAATACTTACGAAATTCCTTGCGGACCCGGGGAGAGGCGTTGTCCCAGCCATCCAGCAGCGCTGCGGCCACCTCATTCCAGAGCCACCGGATCACCACATTGTCACAGTGCAGTGGATCACGGCTGTCCCACAACGGGACTCGCTCCTGGACCAACTGGATCAGGTGTCATTGTCCAGGGCGAGTTCCTTATCCCGTTGTGGAGCCTAGAAAAGAAAGCAAAACATAAATCTTGTAAAGATTTAGAAATGAAAAAGATAGAAAACAAGACAGAATAGAAGCAAGATTGAATAGGAAAAACAGGCAAGAAAAAATTCAGGGGAAAAAAAAAAAAAAAAGTACAATCTGTCAGTCTATACTTACAGGCCGCCTTCCCGCCTTTACACGGACTGGCTGCTCCCGTTCTACCTCCGCTGCCGTGGACGATGTGGTCTGAAAAAGAAAAAAAATTATTCGCCACATGTGGTCATGCAACAGCAAATACTTACCAATCAGTATGGAAAGAAGGTACTCACTTCACCCTCTGCTTTGGCCAGTTCACCAGGGGCCAGAACGTATTCATCTCCAGAAGACATGCTGCAATAAAAGAGACATTAGTACATAATAAATTGAGAGAAAAAGGAGAGAAAGACATTAGGTTTTATACTCACATTATCCCAGTTGTTGAAAGCTGTCCAAGGTTTTCAAATGCAGGAAGAGCTGCTGTCTCTCTGGCTGTAGTGTCTCTCTCTGGCTGTAGAGTAGTGGACTGAAGTGCCAACACCTTCTTTTATATACATTACCCCCATACAATGTTTATTTGTTTAGTGGGTGGTTTAAACCAGTGTCTAGACATGTGTAATCTCGGACAACGCGTGCGTAGTAGAACGCTGACGTGCGCCTGTCCCAGCGCACGTCAGCGATCACATAGACTGTAATGTGTTGTTTTGGCACATTTCGTGTGCAATGCGAGCGCATGCGCCTTTTTAAATACTTTGGGCGGACCAAAAAATGCAACATGTTGCGTTGTGCGCGCCAAGTCGCTCACGTCGAAATAACGCAAGCGCACGAAAACGCTGATGATCACATGATAAGGCTAAACCATGCGCCCCCCATGTTAAACATAGGGGCGCATGGAGCATGCGATCGTATGAGCACGATGCGCTAATGTGAAACCAGCCTAAGACCACAGAGAACTCAGCCTCACACATCACTTTCTGGTAGATATTGTGCTGAAACACAGACCTTGCAAAGCATTTCTATAATGGCAGCATAAAACGGCCTCAGGCTGGTTTTCCATCACGTTTCAGCCACTCATCAGTGGCTCAGAGATTCAATGGCGCAGCACTTCAACCTTATTTTCAGCAGTCTGCCTTTTACAGGCGAGCTCAAAACATGGGCGACTGTGTTTTGGTGCCTATCTGAAAAAGGAAGGCTCGGAGACCCCATCACAGATTGCACTAAAAATGACAGACAGAATGCACAGCATGCTTCACTACGGTCAATGATGGATACAGTGACAATAATGACAACCGACTGAGCCCATTATAGTCCATGGGATATGATGGGTGCCATAGATGTCAGTCTCATGATGAACCTGACACTTCTGTCATATTCCTTGTTGTGATATGAAGAATGATTTGTGCAGTTATGAACAGAACCAAAACTTCTGAGTCCGTTACACAGACCCCAGGACGTAAGACTCAAGAGCATCACTTCATGGTTCCTATAAGTTGGACAGCTGTTGGGGGATATATGGCGCTCTAATTAGATTACCAACCCCTCTCTAGTGACAGCATTGAGCGATTTCCCCTCTGCTATTCCAGGAGAGCTCATAGGCCGGATGGTAAAGACAATGAACAAAAAGCAGTTTACATGCAACGACTTAAAAAAATTAAAAAAATCACATATTGCTTGTTACCAAGTAAAACAATTCATGGAAGTGTCCTTTTTTAAGTGACCTAATAAATATGATCCCTCTTTTTATCATTAACCCTGTAATGGTGACCACTGCAAGTTCTCACAAATTTAAGAGGAGTTGTCCAACCCCAAAACCATCTATATGGGCACATGGGTCATAGAAATCCTGAATGAAATGACACCTTGATTTCTGCGATCCAGTGTCTTATTCTAGAGAAATCGATGTTTTTCTTATATGTAAATGAGCAGTTCAGGACTATGGGCGTGGTATAGATCTCACCAAGACTCCTCCTTCAGAGCTTATTTTACATGACAGGGAGTGTTACCAGTGTGAGTCGTGTAATAACATTGTTGTCACCTTAGAACACATTTGTTGCAGCTGTCACAGCTGCGTTCTATTGTACAGACTCCTGTGAGATGGAAGCTACATATGTGTCAGCGATGACACACATAGCTTTGCAGGGAGTTGAGGAAAGCAGAGAGCGGCCATAAAAGGTTACACAGATAATGCCCCTGGTCATGTAAATCAGGGTTCCCCAACTCCAGTCCTCAAGGCCCACCAACAGGTCATGTTTTCAGGATTTCCTTAGTATTGCCCAGGTGATAATTGCATAACCTGTGCAATACAAAGGAAATCCTGAAAACATGACCTGTTGGTGGGCCTTGAGGACTAGAGTTGGGGAACCGTGATGTAAATAACCTCTGGAGGTGATGATCTATGACCTGCTGTCATGGGCTTACCGCAACAGAGCGGAGCCAGAAGACCGCAGAGGTAATATAGTCAACATTACAAATGTACAAAAGACTTTATTAGATAACATCAGGTTAAAAAAGCACAGTGGGTAAAGGGATTTTTTGTGCGCAAAAATACAACATATACACATGGGCAGGTGGTGACATGTGTGACATGTGTGGGCAATCAAGTTAGAGATACCTCTATTTTAGTGGCAGCATATAGAAAATACTAGATAATATGGATGACTATATGTACCCAATTATATAATAAACAGTCATCCTAGTGTCTTGACCCGCACCACAATTGTGGTTTACCAGAGCAATGGGGTACTCAGAACCGAGCCCATGGAAGTCTATGGGGTTGTCACAGGTAGCGCTGGCTCGGTCTGTGGCCCTGGCGGTCAGGCGTATGTTGGGGGGAATATTTACAGGGGATAGGTATATATACAGTTCGTGACGCCTCCTGTAGTTCTCTGATCACTAAGACCAGCGCTGCTGTAGATCTCTGAGGGGATGGTGAGGCAGCTAGATGTCGGGTCCCCTACAGGTGGGACTCTTCCCTCAGGTCGATAGTTATGGTGGGGTTGTGCAGGGATGCAATCAAATAACTCAGTCTCACACATAGAAGCTTCTTTCCATACCTTTTACTTCAAGTTGTTCAGGCAGGTCCCAGGGAGGCTGTTCGGGGTGGATGAATGCACGTAGCGGTAACAGTTGAGCAGGTTACAGGCCTCCTTCTCTTTCCAAATGATGAGTGAGTCCAAGCTTGCCTGTAGCTAAGTTAACTCTATAGTTTTCAGCTTTTCCCACTAGCTGTACTGCCCGGCCGGTTTTGTGATAGAGCCTTATAAGTGGTGAACTAAGTACTTTCTTTTGCCGCGCGCCGGACTCAGAAGTCTTGTTCTCCTGACTCGGTTACGTACTGGCACTCTAAGGGCGGCTTTCTGCAACCTAAGGTCCAGTAAGACTCTGGCTTTTCTATCACTATGCCTGGAGCTATAGTGACGCTTCGGTCCCCAGTGACCGGTGACAATGTGCAGGATAATCCGATCCTTAAGGCACTTCTGAATCCTTCCCACTATGCCCTTCGCCCTGCTTCTGCTTCCAATGTAGCACTGAAGCGTGAAGATAGAAAGTCAGTTTTCTTCCTTGGTCTCACTGAGTAACTCTCAGTTTCCTCAAAGTTCAGACTGAGTAAAAGGTAACTCTGACTAGACTCGGGATGATAACTAGTCATCCGTTACTAGACTCCACTTCGTTGAATTGGCAGGAACTAATCTTCTGCTCACCCAGAGCTCTGACAGGAATCCTCACTGTCTAAGAAGAACTAGCCCTGACTGCTCTGTACGATGACAGGAAGCTAGACTGACCCTCCTGTGCTACACGTCACTCCCCTATACACCCCTGTGGGTGTGTCTGAAGTGTAAGTGAGTGTCAAGCTTTAACTGTTACCTTACTGTGCATTCTCCAGATCCTGTGTGCCTTACATACCAGGGCTACACATTCCCCCTTGGTAAAATACAGCACTCCCGGGCTGTGAAATATAAGAAGAAAGACATTTTGTTTTTCATTTAAACAAGTAACATTTTAAACTCTTCCCATCAGGGAGGTACGGATTTCTTGAACGTTGCATTATAACAATAGGCATAGAAAAATACAAAATACTAAATAGACATTTTCATATAAATAGATGACAATATTCTTGTGAAGGACCCGCACCAAACCTTCAACGTGGGTCCTGGGTGGGCTGCAGGACATCTGAATGCAGACCTCACTCAGTGCCTCACCATACGGGTTTTATGTTCAGAGGTAGGTGTGCTGGTAGAGAATGCACAAAGTGCAACTATATACAAGATCAGTTCTTGGGCTGGCTCAGTCCTCAGCCTCAGAGTCCATCATGAAACATTTTCAAGTAATTTACATATCATAACAATACTTTATACAATTATCCATACTTAGTAAACTAGTTTGCTAGGACTACTTTTGATAACGAATAGGTATCTTCCCTTTCGTTGTACGTTCTGATCTACGTGGAGTAGCTTCAGGTATATTAATCTCTAACCCAACTGTTCTACGTAACGGCAAACTATAGAACTGCCTTAATCTTTCTATGGATCTGGCAAGCGTACTGATGGCTGGGCGGTGTGAGTCAGCTTCACCAGGGGTTCCCATAGCATGGGGCGCTGCTTCCGATGATTTTTCCTCTTGAGGTTCCGCAGGTTGGGGTGCTGCTGGAGTAGGTAACTCCTGAACTGGCTCAACTGGCACCATGGGCACAACTGGAGGTAGAACTTCCTCTTGTGGCTGATAAAATTGCAACACCGGAATTATTACAGCATCTCCCAGTCTCGGCCAATCTGCAGGGAAATCTCCCAGATCCGTGTGTATGACCTCTTCTTTTCTTTCTTCTTGATTGATGACAGAGTTCTCTTCACGAAACTTTAAGGGTTCTGGACACAATTTCAAATGGTCTCTGGACACAGTGGATATTGTTCTTCCTCCGTCCTTACTGATGATACAAACTTTTCTATTGTCATATTTGGAATCTTGTACGACGTAGGGTTCTTGCTCCCACTGGTTATCCAATTTGTGCATTTTCCTTTTCCTTTTCAATACCACTTCTCCAGGCATCAAAGGCTTGGCAGGAGCATTCCTGTTGTAAATATCTTCCTGTTTTTCCCGTACCTTGTTGAGACTTTCTTCTACACAGACTTGCACTCTTCTGTATTGCTCTTGCCGATTGATGTCCCAGTTTTCAATAGCGTCATCTGCCTCTGGTTCTACCACTCCAAGTTCTAAATCCATTGGTAGTCTTCCGGGCCTTGCTCTCATAAGATAGGCTGGAGTGCAGTTAGTGGAACTTACAGGTATATGGTTATACAAGTCAACCAAATCAGGTAGTAAGTCCGGCCATCGATTTCTGTCTTCCAACGGTATGGATTTCAACAAATCAAGGACAATGTGGTTCATTTTCTCGCAAAGACCGTTGGTTTGAGGATGGTATGGTGTGGTTCTAATTTTCTTACACCCATACATGTGACAGAATTCCTTGAATAGATCAGCTTCGAAAGCAGGTCCTTGATCGGTTAATACTTGCTCCGGATACCCATGCGGTCTGCAGAAGCTTGCTTGAAAGGTTTTTGCTGCCGTCACTGCTGTCTGATCCTTAACTGGTACAACCACCAGAAATCTAGAGTAATGGTCCACCATGGTCAAGGCGTATGAGTATCCAGATCTACTTGGCGACAGTTTGACGTGGTCCAGGGCCACAATCTCCAAGGGACGAGTCGTCCGGATAGGCTGCAGGGGTGCCCTCTGACTACCGTAGTCCTTTCTTCTGAGACCACAGGGTCCACAGTTCCGACACCACCTCTCAATGGAGCTGCGCATCCCTACCCAGTAGAACCGGCACCTCAACAGGGTCTCCAGCTTTCTCCAGCCAAAGTGTCCTGCTTGATCATGGTATGCTTCCAACACCATTTGGACGTCTGCCTTGGGGACCACTATTTGCCAGACCATCTCGTGGGTCCTGGGATTGACGTATCTCCTGCACAACTTCTCACGGTATAGGAATAACCTGCTTCTCTCGTTCCACAGGAGCTTTGCTGACATAGGTGCATCTTTTTCCAAGGAGGAACCTTCCTGTCTTAACAACTCCTTGATATGGCTGACCACTGGATCGCTGTCCTGAGTCTCTTTCCAGCTGTGATGGGGTAAAGGATTTAACGTTGCACCATACTGCTTTCTGTAGACTCGATGCTCGTGGACTACCCCATTTCGATGGAACGCAGGTAACTCAATTTCTTCCAGGTCGTCCGATTCTTCCTCCGTGTCAGAGTCATGCGGCATTCGGGACAATGCGTCAGCATTAGCATTCTTTCGGCCTGCCCGGTACTTGATAGTAAACTGGTAATTAGACAACCGAGCCATCCAACGCTGCTCCATGGCGCCCAACTTGGCCGTTTCCAGGTGCGTTAGCGGGTTGTTGTCTGTGTACGCCATGAACTTGTTGGAGGCCAGGTAGTGCTTAAATCTTTCAGTAATGGCCCAGACCAGCGCCAGAAACTCCAGCTTGAAGCTGCTATAATTTTCCGGATTCCTCTCAGTTGGCCTGAGTTTTCTGCTGGCATAAGCGATGACTTTTTCTTGGCCATTCTGCTTCTGACTGAGAACTGCTCCTAAACCTTCATTACTAGCATCGGTGTACAGCAGGAACGGTTGGCTGTAATCAGGATACGTCAAGATCTCATCGCCTGTAAGGATCTCTTTCATCTTTTGGAATGCTTCAGCCTGTTCCTTACCCCAATTGAAGGGAGGATTTCTGCTCTTTAGGGATTGGCCTACTAGGAGGTCCTGTAGAGGCGCTGCCTTCTTCGTGTAATCTTTCACGAACCTTCTGTAGTAACCCGTTAGTCCCAGGAACTGTCGCACTTCCTTGAGGTTCTTCGGCTCCGGCCACTTCTGGATGGCAGTGACTTTCTCTGGGTCCGGCGCTACTCCTTCCGAACTGACGATGTGCCCCAAATATTGTACCTTCTGTTTGAGTAGATGGCATTTTGAGGGTTTCAACTTCATCCCGTACCTGGACAGGGACTCAAATACTTCTGCCAGGTGCTTCAGATGGTCCTCATATGTCTTGGAGTACACGATGACGTCGTCTAAGTATAGCAGCACGGTTTCAAAATTGAGATGTCCCAGGCAGTTCTCCATCACTCTCTGAAATGTTCCTGGGGCACTGCTGAGCCCAAACGGCATTCTGTCGAACTCACAGAGCCCCATTGGGGTGGTGAAAGCCGTTTTCTCACGATCCTCCTCAGCCACAGCCACTTGCCAGTATCCACTAGTCAGATCAAGGGTAGAAAAGTAGTTAGCCGTTTTCAGAGCAGCTAATGACTCCTCTATACGTGGTAACGGGTATGCATCCTTGTGTGTTATGCGGTTCACCTGCCTGTAATCCACACACATTCTCAAGCTACCATCTTTCTTTCTAACCAGGACTAGAGGTGCTGCCCAGGGACTACAACTATCCCTGATTACTCCGGCTTCTTTCATATCTCGCAACATTTCCTTAGCCTTCTGATAATGGGCTGGGGGTATAGGCCTATACCGCTCTTTGATGGGAGGATGACTGCCTGTAGGGATATGATGTTGTACTCCCTTAATTATCCCAAAATCAAGTGGATTCTTGCTAAATACTTGGGCGTACTCTTGCACCACCGTAATACCCCTTGCTTCTGGTGAGCGGGAGTGGTGTCCGTCCCAACATGGAGTTGCTGACACCATTCCGCCACCTGGGTTGCCGGGTCATTGTCCTCCGCTATTTGGCGGGAGTCTAAGGACTCAGCCGGGAGAATAGAATTATTGTCAACAGCATGTAGTTTAGCAATGGTTGCATAACGGGGTAAGTTTACCTCATCATCTCCCCAGTTGAGAAGCCGTACCGGTACTCTTCCATTCACCACTTCCACTACTCCCTAGCAGTCATAAGTGTAGGTCTATGTTCTGAATGGTGGGGTTCTACTACAGCTTGGTAATTCTGTCCTCTCAGACCTATGGCTGCCCTGCACCAGATTATCATTTCACTCATTGGGGGTATCACAATGGGATTCGAGTCAGTGACCCGTACATTACCAATTTCGCCGTCTGTAAGCTTCGCTTGCTGCTGACACACCAGGGCCCGGATCTCTCTTTGGATTACTCCTTTCTGCCTTGGTCGGGCAATCTCAGCGAGCTGTTGGAGTAAGAACACAACTTCTCCCAAACAATTACTGATAATGTTAGTACCCAAAATTATATTTAAACCGTTCTCCTCATTTACAGTCTTTACTACCAGAAGCCCTGGTCTTTCAACTCCTCTCTGCCCACTTTCACATCTACACATTTTGTCCCGAGTACTTCTACAGGAAGACCATTAGAAGCATACACGGTAAAGTCAGGGCTCGGGGGTTTAAGATTGTCCATTGACCAGAACTTAGTATATAGGGCATCAGGTATTAGGGTCACCTGAGACCCAGTGTCTAACAATGCCGGAACAGCAATACCATCTAGAATGATAGACAGGTAGGGTCGTCCACCCACATACCTGCGGTTCCAGTCTAGGGGGCCTGACGGGTCTCCTCCTGGGTGTTGGCCCTCGGACCCAGGTTCTGCCCGTTTAAAGGACACTGTGGAGACATATGACCTTTCCGGTTGATCTCCCGACGAGGAGGGTGTTGATCAGAGGTCGCTCCTGGGGGTGGCGTTGTCCTCCTCCGGGGGGGCGACGTCTTCCTTCTTCTCCGGTTCATCCACGGGACGTCTTCTGGGCAATCAGCTAATAAGATCTTCCCTTCTTCCTCTTTCCGCAGCTGCAGGGCACTCATCACAGCAGCCAGATTTTTAGTCAGCTGGCGCACCTCTGAGCGCAGACAATCCAATTCACTAGGGGGTGTCACCTGCGTTTTGGTTTCGGCCACTAGCGAGGAAAAGGGGGTTGCCGCCGGCTCCAGAGTGACTTCACCCTGACGATGTTGGGTTGCCACCTCAGGTTTGCCCAGGGGCCGCAGCCCTTTTATTGCCATGTCCTTTAGGGCATCAAAGGTAGCATCAGGGTGATCTAAAGACCACCAATTCACAGTTCTGCGTTCCGCTTGGGACCTCAGTCCCTGCACAAATTGTTCTTTCAGCATCTTATTTTCATCAATGACACTTATGGTATTAACCTGCTTGAGGGCTCTCAGGGCCCCTTGTAGTCGGCAGGCATAGTCCCTTATGCTGTCACTTGGTTGCTGTGAACAGTTATAGAATGCCATCCGGAAATCTGTTTCGGTGCGATCTTCAAAAATGGCCTGTAACTTTAAGAGGATTGCAGGCACCAACTCCTGGTCCGTGGTAGCCCAAGTCTCCACTTCTCTCTCAGCAGCGCCAGTTAGCTGCCCTATTAATACTGCAGCTTTTTGCCTCTCAGACATAGAGTACATTTCCAGGACACTGCATATCTTCCGTTTGAATCCTGCTAAAGTGCCTGGCTCGCCGCTGTACTGGGGAAGCCATTTCGCCCCAGGCATATATGGAAGCGTTAGTGGCATGAGCGGGACCACACGGACTGAGTGCTGGGCCTGCGCCCCCATCTGGCGCTACAACGCCACGCGGTGCGGAGTCGGGTCCTCCGGCTGGGGCCGCACTGTCGGCCGGTTGTTGCAACATATTAGCGCCCCCTTGGTTAAACGGAGCCTACCGGTTTCAGAAGCTGCTATTTCCCAGGCACAGCAGTAGGAACAGGACCTTCGTCGCAGGCGCTCTGATGTCAGAGCGTCCACTTCCTGTCGCAGGACCTGCCGCTGAGTCAGAGCCGGGGGCGTGTCCAAGACTTTGCGCGCTCCTTCAGGTACGCCCACCTTCTTCTCCAGCGCCTCAGGGCGCGAATATGGCGGCAAATATGGCGGTATTTGGCGCCAAACAATAGCAACAGTCTTTTTCACCAAAACACTCCACAGGCACACAGGGCTCGCAATTCTGCAAGTTTCGGATCCTGTTCGTGACGCCAAGTTGTCTTGACCCGCACCACAATTGTGGTTTACCAGAGCAATGGGGTACTCAGAGCCGAGCCCATGGAAGTCTATGGGGTTGTCACAGGTAGCGCTGGCTCGGTCTGTGGCCCTGGCGGTCAGGCGTATGTTGGGGGGATATTTACAGGGGATAGGTATATATACAGTTCGTGACGCCACCTGTAGTTCTCTGATCACTAAGACCAGCGCTGCTGTAGATCTCTGAGGGGATGGTGAGGCAGCTAGATGTCGGGTCCCCTACAGGTGGGACTCTTCCCTCAGGTCGATAGTTATGGTGGGGTTGTGCAGGGATGCAATCAAATAAATCAGTCTCACACATAGAAGCTTCTTTCCATACCTTTTACTTCAAGTTGTTTAGGCAGGTCCCAGGGAGGCTGTTCGGGGTGGATGAATGCACGTAGCGGTAACAGTTGAGCAGGTTACAGGCCTCCTTCTCTTTCCAAATGATGAGTGAGTCCAAGCTTGCCTGTAGCTAAGTTAACTCTATAGTTTTCAGCTTTTCCCACTAGCTGTACTGCCCGGCCGGTTTTGTGATAGAGCCTTATAAGTGGTGAACTAAGTACTTTCTTTTGCCGCGCGCCGGACTCAGAAGTCTTGTTCTCCTGACTCGGTTACGTACTGGCACTCTAAGGGCGGCTTTCTGCAACCTAAGGTCCAGTAAGACTCTGGCTTTTCTATCACTATGCCTGGAGCTATAGTGACGCTTCGGTCCCCAGTGACCGGTGACAATGTGCAGGATAATCCGATCCTTAAGGCACTTCTGAATCCTTCCCACTATGCCCTTCGCCCTGCTTCTGCTTCCAATGTAGCACTGAAGCGTGAAGATAGAAAGTCAGTTTTCTTCCTTGGTCTCACTGAGTAACTCTCAGTTTCCTCAAAGTTCAGACTGAGTAAAAGGTAACTCTGACTAGACTCGGGATGATAACTAGTCATCCGTTACTAGACTCCACTTCGTTGAATTGGCAGGAACAAATCTTCTGCTCACCCAGAGCTCTGACAGGAATCCTCACTGTCTAAGAAGAACTAGCCCTGACTGCTCTGTACGATGACAGGAAGCTAGACTGACCCTCCTGTGCTACACGTCACTCCCCTATACACCCCTGTGGGTGTGTCTGAAGTGTAAGTGAGTGTCAAGCTTTAACTGTTACCTTACTGTGCATTCTCCAGATCCTGTGTGCCTTACATACCAGGGCTACACACTAGCAAGGTATCACACGCAAGTGCAAGTAATATACATACCAATAAATGAATCCACAGACTACACACGCAGCCCCTGCCCACCCCAACATGCGTTTCGGATAGTTCCTTCCTCAGGGGGCGTAACCACAAACTGTGGGCCGAGTATATATAGTTGTGAGGCCAGGAGGCAGCTGAGCTGCTTGGCGATGCCAAGACAACCGGACACCTGTTCACTCGGCAGGCGGCGCAGAAACACATGGGGCCCCATGTAATCTAACGCCGCCCGCACAGCGATAACCAAGGTATACCACGGCCATCTTAGTAAAGGGCACATCGTGGGCAGATAAAAAAAAAACAGAGCCACTAAACACACAAGGTACTAATGTAAATAAATCAAAGCGCCGCAAATTGGCCATATTGATTATATGAAGTGAGGATACAGAGCGACCTCAACACATATAAACAGCATTACAATAGACAATAAATACATATAGTGGCGCCGACACAAATATACATGTACTACCATACAAAATGCTTGCAAAGACATGGAGTTCTGTCATATGATAAACAAACACCAATATACATATACAGACATGCAATATACGTACAAATAAATATGTGGATATGTCATAGATATCATATAGTATATATAGCTAACCAATAGTACATACTAGATAGCAAGGGCCATATCTAAGGTAATAGCATAAATCAACTGCAAAGGATAAATATACGCCCATTAACACTAATGAATAATCACAAAACATATATAGCACACTAATATTTTAGTATATGGCGTAATGTAAATGGATATACAATATTGGGCAAAAATAGTATTAAAGATGAATATATCTCCACATTAGTTCATGTGTTAGAGGATCCAAGGTCCACTGGGTGAAATGACCACAAGGGCTGCACCATAGAAGAATGCACCACATTTCTGCTCCGTCCAAAACGCCTGCCATCCTGAACGTGGAGACGTACCCTAAGAGTGGTCAGTACTGAGCCAGCTGTGGAACCCATGCAGGTGGGTGCGGCATCTCAACCTAGCAAATTGTCTGTAGCCCGGCGTAAGGGGTGGAGTGTGTTTCTGTTGTGGCAAAAAGGGTCATTTTGTGAGCACATGGCCTACGCAACATCTATTTAAACAACCGCCGGAAAACTAGAGGGCCTGTGTTGTGAGGAGGTTGGCAACAAGGGTGTACTTATTACCTCAGTGGGAAATACTCATTTTTTCCTTCCAGCTACTTTACACGTGGGTGAAAATAAGTTGGACATTTCCGCCTTCCTGGACAGTGGGGCGGGGTTTAATTTGGTCAATGCTAGGTTTGTCCGGGGCCATGGCCTCGTCCCATCTACATTGTCCTGACCGATACCCATTATTGTTATTGACTCCGCTCCCAAAGCAGGGGCACTTCACGCAAGTGGTCCGTAACTTGCGGCTACAGGTGGGGGCCATACACTCTGAGGTGTTAAACTGCTATGTGCTTGAGGGCCTGCCCTCACCTGTAGTACTAGGACTTCCTTGGCTCACTCTGCACAATGCGGTGATTGGCAGACACTGGAAGTAGTCAAGTGGAATACATACTGTCAAGGACACTGCTTGAGTACCTAGTTGACAGGGATAGATACCCAGTCCGTGCCAGATTACCTGTCAGACTTTTGGGGATGTGTTTTCTGAGCAGGGGAGCCAAGAACTTCCTCCCCATTGTCCTTATGATTGTGCCATTAATCTGGTTCCTGGTACCAAGCTGCCCAAGAGCAGATTCTATAACATCTCAGGTCCAGAGAGGCAGGCCATGAAGGACTACATCACGGAAAGCCTGGCTAAGGGTCATATCAGACCATCCTCATCTCCGATTGCCGCGGGGTTCTTTTTTGTCAAGAAGAAAGATGGGGTGTTACATCCTTGCCTGGATTTCCGGGAACGAAGGCTAGTTTCACACTAGCGTTCGGCAGGGCTGCGTACTTCCTCCATCAAGCCCCGCCCACTGACGCACCTCTTCCTTTCAGCGCCACCTACATCTGCATACGTCATCCGTACCCTATCTTTAACATTGGGTACACAGGCCATGCGAATGTATGCGGATGCCTCCGCATGCGTCATTTTGACGCTGCGCCGAACTGCGTTGAACACAGCATGTTGCATTTTGTTGCGGTCGGCGCAGCGTGAAAAAAACGACGCATGCGGAGGCATCCGCATACATCCGCATGGCCTGCGTACCCAATGTTAAAGATGGGGTACGCAAGACGCATGCAGAGGTAGGCGGCGCTGAAAAGAAGAGGTGCAGCAGTGGGCGGGGCTTGACGGAAGTACGCAGCCCTGCCGAACGCTAGTGTGAAACTAGCCTTAATGCAATCACTGTCTGTGATCCGTATCCACTTCTCCTGACCTCTTTATTCAAATTGTTGGGGCAAAATGGTTCTCTAAGATAGACCTCAGAGGAGCGTATAACCTCATCCACATTAAAGATGGGGATGAGTAGAAGACTGCGTTCAATACACCAGAAGGACACTATGAGAACCTGGTGATGCCTTTTGGGCTGACGAAAGCGCCCGCCGTTTTTCAGCACTTTATTAATTACATCTTTAGTCACCTAGTAGGCAGGTTTGTTGTGATCTACCTGGACGATATTCTTATTTATTCACCTGACCTTGATTCACACCAGAGACATGTCAGGCAGGTCCTACACATACTAAGTGACAATAAATTGTATGTCAAATCCGAGAAGTGTATGTTCTCTGTTGAGAAGATCCCTTTCCTCGGATATGTATTGTCTGCCACCGGTTTTCACATGGATCCGGCGAAAGTCCGGGCGGTATTGGAGTGGGATCGTCCTGAGGATTTGAAGGTGTTACAAAGGTTCTTGGGTTTCGCCAACTACTACCATAAATTAATAAAAAAGAAAAAAGAACTAGCAGTACAAAAATCCCATAAGATCAACTTTATTAAATATGGTATAAAACATTAAACAAACAAAGGTGCATGGTACATGTAAGGGCTGATGAACATAGTGGTTTCAGCACAGAAAAGCCACTAGGGGACAGGGGTCCATCTACCCACCCAATTATATCCCAACTATATTAATGCCATATCTAACTATATTGAACACGAATCATAAACCAAGATAGAATCCTTACAATATCCAAGACATGACATGTATGATAATAAATAGAGTAAGGTAGAGAGGGACCACCGACCCACCCCGACGCGCGTTTCGGAGACACACTCCTTCCTCAGGGGCCCTGTCTTGGATATTGTAAGGATTCTATCTTGGTTTATGATTCGTGTTCATTATAGTTAGATATGGCATTAATATAGTTGGGATATAATTGGGTGGGTAGATGGACCCCTGTCCCCTAGTGGCTTTTCTGTGCTGACACCACTATGTTCATCAGCCCTTACATGTACCATGCACCTTTGTTTGTTTAATGTTTTATACCATATTTAATAAAGTTGATCTTATGGGATTTTTGTACTGCTAGTTCTTTTTTCTTTTTGCTTTGCAATTGCAGTCTTTCCTGTATTGTCCTTACATATATATGTATGCATATACACAGTATTATCTTAGCTGAGATTTATTTGGCATACATTGGGTATACATATATGTGATGGTTGGTGCTATTGTGTTATCATATACCATAAATTAATAAAGAACTTTTCTGTTCTGTAGTAGCCAACCCACTCACGGATGTGACAAGTAGGGGACGGACTTCTCCAAGTGGTTCAGTCCTGCCAGGGAGGTGTTTGACATATCGAAAAGGTGTCTTGCTTTTGCGCCAATTCTTATTCAGCCTAACGTCTCTCCTTTCATTTTGGACGTTGATGCATCCGAGGTGGGAGTGGGGGCTGTCTTGTCTCAGGGTGAGTCTCCTGGTAAATGGCAACCATGTGCATACTTTTCTAAGAAACTCACTAGCTGAGAGAAATTATGACATTGGTAATAGGGAACTCCGCTATCAAATTGGCATTTGTGGAGTGGCATCATTTTTTGGAGGGAGCGGTTCACCCAGTTATGGTTATTACAGATCATGAAAATCTGATTTACTTGGAGTTGGCAAAACATCTTACACCACGACAGGCAAGATGGACACTATTCTTTTATCAGATAATTACAATAATTTGTGAGAGCTGATAAAAAGACATGATACCACATGAACAAAATAGGACTAAAGAGGAGCACCAACTGCAAGGGATTCAAGATTAGCCAGCCTATGACCGGTCAAAATAATACAGCAGTTTTCCTAATATATATCAGGGCGGCAGAAAATCAATCAAAGCCCTATATTATGCGCCTCCTGACGAAGCTGCTTTAGGCGAAATGCGTGTCGAGGCTGCTGTGGGACTTATCAGAGGGCACCTACTTCCATCATGACTCAGGTATAACTTTCCCCTAACTTCGTGGGGTGTTTTGTAACATCTCTATTGTGCTTTAGCTCAGTTTTTTCTCTATTAGAGATAGATAATAATAATAATAATTTTATTTCTATAGCGCCAACATATTCCGCAGCACTTTACATTATAGAGGGGACTTGTACAGACAATAGACATTACAGCATAACAATAAACACAGATCAAAGTAGATACCAAGAAAAATGAGGGCCCTGCTCGCAAGCTTACAATCTATGAGGGAAAAAGGGGAGACACAAAAGGTGGATGGTAACAATTGCTTTCATTGTTCGGACCAGCCATAGTGTAAGAATCGGGTGTTCATGTAATTCTGCATGAACCAGTTAACAGCCAATGTATGTAACAGTACAGACACAGAGGACTATTAAATGCATAAAGCGGGTGAGAACATAATAAGAGGTACCTGAGTATGGTAAATGGGCTATATATCTTATTTAACAATAATTTGTCTGACAATAGTGTCAGACAATCTAACCATTTAAAGCATTAGTCATCATTTAATCTTTTTTGATGGTCTGCATAATACAGGGTTTTGATTGATTTTCTGCCGCCCTGATATATATATTAGGAACACTGCTGTATTATTTTGATAGGTCATAGGCTGGCTAATCTTGAATCCATTGTAGTTGGTGCTCCACTTTAGTCCTATTTTGTTCATGTGGTATCATGTCTTTTTATCAGCTCTCACAAATTATTGTAATTATCTGTTGTATAAATATTGCTAGTATCTTCTAAATAAACATTATATCTTATTGATAATATTCTTTATGGTGATCTCTTTATCTTTATGAGGTGAATATGCTCTTTTGCTAAAGTTGATTACTCTTTGGTTATATATGTCTAACACATTTCAGTGTTTTTGAAGCTATAGCTTCAGCTAGTGAGGTTAGTTTTGTCTGTATAATAAAATTATTCTTTATCAGGTTTATCTTTTTTGTTACTTTTAGGCCGGGGAGCAAAAATGTTAAGGCAGATGCCTTGTCCCATTGCTTTCCTGGGGGAGGAGATAAGTGCAAACCGGTACCTATTCTACAAAAAGTGGTAGTGATGGCGTCTATATGCTCCAATCTTGAAAGAGAGGTTGCTGATGCTCAGGGGGACGCCCCTGCTACCTGTCCACTTGGTAAACTGTTTGTTTCAGTCAATCTCCATCTTAGAGTCCTCAGTGAACATCATGACATGGTGTTGGCTGGACATCCTGGGAATAAGGCCACCGCGGATATTCTTACTCGGCGTTTTTGGTGGCCAGGTGCTCACAAGGATGTTCGGGAGTATGTGGCCAACTGCGATATCTGTGACCGTTCTAAGACCTCACATACTCATCTGTCATGGGCTCTCCAACCATTGGAGATTCCCAGCAGACCTTGGACTCATTTGTTGGTCGATTTTATTATGGATCTACCCGTGTCTGCAGGGAACACTGTAATCCTGGTAGTGGTGTACAGGTTCAGTAAAATGTCTCATTTTATTGCTTTCCAGCTTTGCCTAACGCCAAATCTCTGGGGCAAATTTTTGTCAGGGAAATAATCAGACTGCATGAGATTCCTACCGATATCGTCTCGGATCGTAGGTTGCAGTTTATCTCCAAGTTCTGGAGGGAGTTTTGCACCCGTCTGGGGATCCATTTGTCTTTTTCTTCTGCTTTTCAGCCACAGTCTACCGGGCAGACTGAATGGGTTAATCAGAATTTAGAGACATATCTCAGATGTTTTGTGTCTGAAAATCAGGAGGACTGGGTTACCTACTTACCGTTGGCCGAATATACGGTAAATAATCGTTGTCAGGAATCAACCGGTAAGTCCCCGCTTTTCAGGGCATATAGGTTCCACCTGCAGTTTAGTTCTGTCACGATGTGACCCAAGCAGTGTGACACAATCCCAAAAATGGTCGGTCAACGGACAACACAACAAACAAGGGAACACCGGGGAAACTTTAACAACGGTGGGCCCTGCGATGGGAAATGGACACCTCCTGCACTGACCTAAGTCTGTGCCCTGATCTCCCTATCGTCCCTATATGGGTTCTTTCACTCTGTCGCCGAACAGGATACCTTAAACCATCACAAGCCCTGCGCTAATCCCTAGGTAGGGAGCACTAGTCACATCACTGCACTAATGAAACACAAAGGAAAGGTACAAACAACAAAGGGCAACAAAAACACCACACTTAGCTTTCTGCTGTAAAGCTCCACACAGCAGTATAAAGTCACCAGAACAGGGTAATAGTCGAAGCACAACTGTACTTAGCAAGCTCCTTCTCCTGCTTGGTTGGTCTCCAGAAGGACCTGTATCACCAACAGTCAGCTGATACATCAGGTGACCTTTTAAAGGATGGTGGGAGTGGTCACCACCTGCATCAGCAAACTCAGCAGCAATGTAATTACACCAGTGGCCACCGGTGGGAAAAAACTGACATCAACCCCCGATGGTCTGAAAGGAAAAAAGTTTTAATATAAAAAGCAAAATCTGCCACAGATCCAAAAATGGATCGCGACAGTACCCCCCTTTCAATGAGTGGCCTCTGGACCCTCAACATCGCACCTCACCAGAAAACCTACGGTGAGGACGCCTCGATCCACCAGAGTTCATCCCGGGAGTCACCTGACTCTCAGGTTTATGGCAAACGCGGACTGATGGAAGTGACAATAACTATCCTCCAGAGGTGCCACAAATCTCCAGAGCGCCGACCGGGAAATGAGTTGTGTAGGGCATTACTGGGGGTAACTCCAGCTGGTAAGTCCTCGGTCCGAGAATGTCTGACACCCGATACGGCCCAATCACACGAGAACTCCAGGCCCCAGCAGCACACTTCCACTGGATGTTTTTGGTGGACACCCATATGTACTCATTCACACACAGGTCCGGACCTGAACGTTTATTGCCACGCACTTGTTTGCCACAAGATGGAGAACTCTTTACAGAACCGACAACAGAGGCGTCCCCCTGTGTCGCCACACTCACACCCTCACAATGCTCCAAGGGAACCACCACCCTCCCCTGACCCTCCTCCTTAGAGGACTCTGAAACTCAGGGTTAACTTGTGGTGAGGGTTGAGTCTTGCCCTACTCCCTGGCAGCACCTCCACTGCCCCCACCGGAGAAGAAGGGGGTAGGATGAAAAAGGACGGCAGTGACAGTAGCCCAAGGCAGCAGCCCTCACACGACTGATCCCAGCTGACTACTTCCCTGGACGACCAATCTATGACCGAGTTGTGTTTTTTCAACCAAGGGAGGCCTAAAAACGATGGGTGTTGGCATTCCCCCCAAGACGTAGCACGACAAGGACTCTATGATGAGTCCCTATAAACAGGTGTATATCATCTACGACTTGGGTCACTCTCCCCTGGCTGAGAGGGACAGAGTCAATGGCCTGGACACTTAGGGGTTTTGCTTGCGTCCTACACCTTATGCCATGGGTCTGGACAAAGTGAGTATCCACCAAATTGACTCCTGCTCCACTGTCCAAAAGCACTGGTATTCCTTCAGTTACCCGCCAACCACCACTTCAGTGGACAGGGTACACTGAGGGGAAGAAATTGAGGAAATATACACTCCCTGGTTGCCTCCTTCCACACAACCAGGGGGACGCGGCTTCTTAGATCGTACAGGTATCTTGGCGCGAGTTGGGCAGACACATATGAAATGACCACAGTAAAAACAAGCCCCCACACCACGACGAACCGCAGGCAACCCGTTTGGGAACCAACTCCTGCAGGGGTGGGATTCAGCCGGTTCTCCCGGTTCGGTGGAACCGGTTGTTAAAAAAGCAGCCGGTTCCCCGAACAGGGGAGATTCTTAACTGCGATCCGGTACTTTGTTGCAGTGCCGGCGCGCCACAAGTTGAAGGAGGGGAGGGGAACCAGGGCCGGCGCAATACTTACCTCTCCTGTGCCACCATTGCCGCAGCTCTGAGCTCCAGGGGGCGCCGGCGCTTCCTCTCTCACAGCAACGCCGCTGAATGACGTCATCATTCAGCGGCCGGCTGTAGCAGAGAGCGCAAGGACGCCGGACAGGTGAGGTGTGTGTGTGTGTGTGCCTGTGTGTATGTGAGAAAGTGCGCTCCTGAACCTTCCATCACCTTCTAGCCCTAAACATCCCTGACCTCTACTGGTGGACCCCCGTTGTCTGCTATGTTTACCACACTCGTAGCTTCGCTCATGCCCATCAGTATGAGTCCACCACTGACAGTTTCCAAGTCACATGTAGACCCTCGACCCTTACTAACTATGACTCTGGCTTGACTGCTCCACCATCATTTGTGCTATCCGAGCACTCAGTATTTTCCTCATTGCCATCTTTAACATCTTACCTGTCCATTGACATCTCTAATAACTATCCACCATAACTCATAGAACAAGTGTCTTCTCTGAAGTGCATGTCCCCCACCAGTCCCTCGTTCTTCAGTATCTTCATCTCCAGTACTGTCCCATTCTACTGAACTGGTCTTAGTGATCTGGCCGAGCGTGAGGCCTATTCATACTTCTCCAGTGAAGGTTCTCCACCAGATCTTCTATAATTAATAGGGATCCACCTATAGTAATTGGTCTAACTTTTCATCTACATGTTATTAGTGCATGGTGTGTGTGTGTGTCTGTCTGTGTGTATCAGTGTGTGTGTGTGCCTGCGTGTGTGTGTGTGTCTGCCTGTGTGTATGTGAGAAAGTGCTGCCTGCGGTGCTGTATGTGTGATGGTGGTGGGGGGAGGCAGTGATGGTGGTGAGGAGGCGATGATGATGATGATGGGGAGGCAATGATAATGGGAAGGCAATGACGATGATGATATTAATGGGAAGGCAATGATGATGATAGGGAGGCAATGATAATGGGAAGGCAATGATGATGATGATATTAATGGGGAGGCAATGATAATGATGATGATGGGGAGGCAATGATAATGGGAAGGCAATGATGATGATATTAATGGGGAGGCAATGATAATGATGATGGGGAGACAATGATAATGGGAAGGCAATGATGATGATGATATTAATGGGGAGGCAATGATGATGATAATGGGCAGGCAATGATGATGAGGGGAGGCAATGATGATGATAATGGGCAGGCAATGATGATGATAATGGGGAGTCTTTCCACAGCGCCCTTTCCTGAGCCGTAACAGTGCAGAACGCAGCACAGTGTAGAGGAGAGCTCCATATTTTGTATGGATCATTATATGTGGTCCAGTATTCTGTATGGAGCATTATATTGGGTCCAGCATTCTGTGTGGAGCATTATATGGGGGATGGCGGGGTGACATCCTGCATGGGGTATTATATGGGTGATGAGGGGGAGACTATGTGATGCCCATAATATTGTATGGAGGACTGTACTGTCCAGTCTTTACTGTGCGCTGTGAGGATTTGGCGGTTTTTGAGCTATTGTACAATTTACAATAGGTATCAGTCATGTAATGGAAGAAAAGAAGTTTTTGGCGTTGTGCTATACCCATATTTCTCTGCAGTATCTGTGCATCATGTATCGTGGTCTGTGTTAAGGGGGCCCACTGAGGCTCTTTCGCCCGGGGCCCATAAAAACCTGGAGCCGGCCCTGAGGGGAACTCCGGAGTCGGGCTCTGCTTCCTAGCCGGAATCCATACAGCGCGGCACACTGATACACTCACACCATGATACACCGCCGGGCCCGGCCCTCGCGCACTGATATCTCTGGAGTGCAGTGCGGCGATTGGGTAGCGCAGCCGCGGCCATCTTCTCAGTCACGAGGAGGAGGCACGCGGCACAGCACAGGCTGCACACAGCTACTCCGCCGCCTCGCTAGCTACCCGACCGGTCCCAAGTGTCAGTGGACAGTGTGTAAGGCACTGCGGCAGCTGCACTGCAGACATTAGAGAAAAGGACTCAACTCAAGGAGGGCTCTCAGGGCGGTGTTGAAGTTTGGCCCTGGCTGGGCCTGGCCTTTGCGTTGCGCCGTTGCGGTGAGTAACTAGCCCGGGCTGGGGGCTTCATAGGGCCGGGCAGGGGTGATGGCAGAAAATGCAGATCATGTGATTATGGATTGTAATGATGACCAGTCACCAAATGATTGATACTGGGTGTAAAGAAAATGCAGCGCTGCCTGGAGTGGACTGAGGCAGCGCTGATATATGTACAGGCCTCCATCCATGACTGGCCGCAGCGCTGATATATGTACAGGCCTCCATCCATGACTGGCCGCAGCGCTGATATGTGTACAGGCCTCTATCCATAACTGGCTGCAGCAGTAATATGTGTACAGGCTTCCATCCATGACTGGCTGCAGCGCTGATATGTGAATAGACCTCCATCCATAGCTGGCCGCAGCGCTGATATGTGTACAGACCTCCATCCATAGCTGGCCGCAGCGCTGATATGTGTACAGACCTCCATCCATGACTGGCTGCAGCAGTAATATGTGTACAAGCCTCCATCCATGACTGGCTGCAGCAGTAATATATGTACAGGCCTCCATCTATAACTGGCTGCAGCATTGATATGTGTACAGGCCTCCATCCATGACTGACATAGAAATAGAAATATATGCAGCTGTCACACTCGGGTCAGGAGAGCCTCTGGCCAGAATGTGCACTGTTCTGATCCCATTCCAATTTATTTTTTTTCAAATTTTTGACTGCGCCCCTACTTGTATACGTTTGAGGAAAAGGTGTGTGTAAATGGGTATGGCTTTAAAATTGGGTGTGGCTTAAAAATGGGTGTGGTTTTAAAAATGGGTGTGGCTTAAAATGGGTGTGGTTTTACGACGCACAAACACAGAACCTGTTGTTAAAAATTTGAATCCCACCCCTGAACTCCTCCCACCAGCATGGGTTCGTCCACTTGCACAAGTGTGTCCTCCTCCCTAGCAAGGACTACAGTGGGCATATTTGGTGTATGCCTCTCACTCAAGCATCTATCCACCCGGAGAGCAAGGGAGATGGCGACCTCCAATGACCTGGGCGTGGCATACTGCACCAGAGTATCCTGCAACCTTGGGGACAGACCCTGCATAAAATGGCTCCTAAGGGCAGGGTCATTCCACTGTGTGTCAGTGGTCCACCTCCTGAACTCTGAGCTGTACTCCTCAGCCGGCTGGCCCCCCTGCTTGATTTTACGGAGTCGGGATTCCGCCAGGGAGACGCCCTCAGGATCTCCATACACCAAAGCCACAAAAAGCCCGTCCACCGACTGTAACATGGTGAATCAGTCGGCAGGGAGAAGGCCCAGGATTGGGGATCACCCTTGAGAAGGGAGACAATAATCCCCACACGCTGTTCCTCACTCCCTGATGAACAGGGGCGGAGCATGAAGCATATTTTACAGGCCTGAAAAACCAAAAATTTATCTCTCCCTCCAGAAAACCTGTCAGGGAGAAATATCTTGGGTTCTGGTTGAGCCTGCACCTGAGCCGAGGCCCAGAACCCCACCAACTGCTGCACCACCTCGCCCCGCAGAACCTTAAGCTCATCGGTGAGTGTCTGAAGCAGTTGGGCAAAGGCCTGCATTTGGGCCATGGTTCACCAGAACTAATGTGTGGGTTGGTGATAATGTCACGATGTGACCCAAGCGGTATGACACAAGCCAAAAATGGTCTGTCAACGGACAACACAACAAACAAGGGAACACCAGGGAAACTTTAACAACTGTGGGCCCTGCGATAAGGAACGAGGGAAATGGACACCTCCTGCACTAACCTAAGTCTGGGTGAAAAAAACGGTATAGGGAGATCAGGGCACAGATGCCTAGCAGGATACATTTAACCCTTTGAGCCCTGCGCTAATCCCTAGGTAGGCAGCAGGCCCTTGAGAGCACTAGTCACACCACTGCACTAATGAAACACAAAGGAAAGGAACAAACAAAGGGTAAAGGCAACAAAAACACCACACTTAGCTTTCTGCTGTAAAGCTCCACACAGCAGGATAAAGTCACCAGAACAGAGTAATAGCTGAAGCACAACTGAACTCAGCAAGCTACTTCTCCTGCTTGGTTGGTCTCCAGAAGGACCTGTATCACCAACAGTCAGGTGATGCATCAGGTGACCTTTAAAAGGATGGTGGGAGTGGTCACCACCTGCATCAACAAACTCAGCAGAAATGTAATTACAACAGCAGCCACTGGGGAAAAAAAACTGACATTAACCCACAATGGCCTGAAAGTAAAAAAGTTTTAATATGAAAAGCAAAATCTGCCACAGATTCAAAAATGGATCATGACAAGTTCATTCAATGGTAATTGCCCTTCTGGATTACCGGAGGAAGAACGTTTTTCATCTTCCATATCTACCATATGGAAGGGGGTGACTAATAGTTTGCGAAAGATGGGTTCCAAATATCAGTGTGTGTGGATGATTGAAGATGTTTGGTGGGTCCGAACCTGTGTTTTGGTGACTTGGTATGGCTGTCCTCGAGGAACATTAAGATGAAGGTTCAGTCTTGGAAACTGGGTCTCAGGTTTATCGTCCTTATAAGATCATAGCCGTTGTCAATCCGGTAGCATTAAGCCTTGCTCTGCCACCTAACTTCAGAATCCATGTTTTTTTTCACCGTTTGCTTCTCAAGAAGTACGTGGCATCTGTAGTACCTTCACCTCTACCACCTTCTCCTGTCATTATCGATGGTAATCTGGAGTTCCAGATAGCAAAGGTCTTAGACTCTCGTCTTGTTCGTCGGTCGCTTCAATATATGGTACATTGGAAGGGGTATGGTCCTGAGGATAGGATGTGGGTACCAGCTTCTGATGTCCATGTGGCCAGACTAGTTCAGGCCTCTCATGTTGCACACTTGAATAAACCTGGCCTTGAGGTTCCAGAGGTTCCTTGTAGAAGAGTGGGTACTGGTGGCTCCTACTCCGCCGCTGAGAAGAAGCACTTCTCCAGTGTATTAAACATGTTTGTTTCTTTCAACAGAACAGGGGTTAAAGGGAATCTGTCACCCCATTTTGGCTATATCAGATAAAGATATGACTGAATAGTGCATCCCATAAGTAACCTATCGGTATCTATCATATATCCTGACACCCCCGTTTTCATGCCCAAATACCTTTGTAAAGTTCGGATTTTGGTATGCTAATCTGGGCGGTCCGGTCCGGAGGGCGGTGTTTTTTGCTTCCTCCCCCCACTCCTCGGCTTCTCTTGCGTAGGTCCGTCCGTGCATAGCACAGACGGCGTAGTGTTCCCGCGATTGCGCGTTTTAAAATCCCCCCGCGCCTGCGCAGTGTGCTTTGCCCAACAGTGGGCAAAGCATAAAATCATTACAGCGCATGCGCAACTATTTTCGACTACTTTCCTTGCCCCGGAAGTCGTTCAAGGCAAGCAGTCATTTCCGGGGCAAGGAAAGTGACCGAAAATAGTTGCGCATGCGCTGTAATGATTTTATGCTTTGCCCACTGTTGGGCAAAGCACACTGCGCAGGCGCGGGGGGATTTTAAAACGCGCAATCGCGGGAACACTACACCGTCTGTGCTATGCACAGACGGACCTACGCAAGAGAAGCCGAGGAGCAGGGGGGGAGGAAGCAAAAAACACCGCCCTCCGTAACGGACCGCCCAGATTAGCATACCAAAATCCAAACTTTACAAAGGTATGAAAGCGGGGGTGTCAGGATAAATGATAGATATCGATAGGTTACTTATGGGACGCACTATTCAGTCATATCTTTATCTGATATAGCCAAAATGAGGTGACATATTCCCTTTAATCAGCCATGTTGGAAAATTCCTGCATTCAGCTATGCTCGGATAGCCACTCCTCTACCCTATAGAAGCTAGGCTTGATTACCAAGTCTTTGTCTGAGTTAGCATTAGCTACATAGATCTGGAGTGGGAGAAGCTGGTGTTGTGAAGGAGAACTGGAGGCGTTTATTAGCGACTGTTGCTTGGTTTGTACGCTTGGAAATTTGTTATCCTTTCCCGTTTACTTTCTTCCTCCTCCCTACATACCCTAGTAAATACTTCTGTTATATGTGAGTGTATATTTTGTGTGTGTGTTTTCTTCTCAGCCTTGTCTTTGTCCCCGTCTCTCGGGTTGATGTACTACAGTACACAATAGCGCCTCTCTTCCTCGGGTGGGCGGAAGGGGACAGACGTAGGGCTGTTGTAGGAGATAAGGCAAGGGCAGAGGCCCCGGCGTCTTCGCCATCTGAACTATCCCGGGGAATAGGTCTAGCTAGGGTGTCGCCTAGTGTTAGGGCCAGGAAAGGAGGCCCCTGGTCCCAGGTCACTCGGCAGTCGAATCATGACACCTACCCATAGTACTTAACAGCTCGTTTACATATTCCAGAGAAATCCACTTTTTTGTTATAAGACACTGGATTGTAGATGTCAAGGTATCATTTTATTCAGCTTCCTATGACCCACATGCCCATATAGGCGGCTCTGGAG
>JARQOD010000003.1:400119704-400249944 GCA_033576555.1 Oophaga sylvatica | reverse complement strand
ATCCCCTGTATATATCCCCCATTGTATGAGCGCCCAGGGCCACGGACCGAGTCCTGCTGCCAGTGACAAACCCCATAGACTTTGTGGGCTCGGTGCCGAGTACCCCATTGCCCTGGTACTTAGTGCGACTCAATGACAATAAGGAAAACTAGTCAACTTCAAGACACCGCTCCGTCCAAAGCTTTGCCGGCTTTTGTACGCCCGGTGATTCCGATGTGATCATTGAACCGTGCGGAATGACCGCATCCTATACATTGGACAGTGATATTTGTCTTGCGGAGACTGAGAGTCTTTGCAAGATAAATAGACATGTGCAGTCTAGAAAGACGAAACTGCATGTGTGTATACACAGGGAAACCAGAGGCGGCCGTGCATGCATAGTGGACATGGGATTTCATGAATTTTCCATTAAGGCTGTGGTTCCACGATCCGGAACCACAGCGCTTTGGACGGAGCGGAAAGTCGACTCCGCCCAAAGCCCGCCCCCTAGTGAACGCGCGGTCATTCCAGATGTGTTCATGGAATACACCCGGGAACACATCCGGAATTGACCGCGGCTACACAGGCCTGTGTTATTTCCCTTGCAGTGACGCAGCGCGACGCAAGGGACTAGGGCATGCTGCGGTCTGGAAAAGCGCGCCGCATGTCGTTAACACAGGTCTGCCGCCTGCGTGTTTTTAAGCATAGTGGAGACGGGATTTTTGAAATCCCCTCAACTATGCAGAACATCTGGACGCTGGTGTTTTGACGCTGCGCCAGCGCACAGCATCAAACACACAGCAATTCCTGACTGTTTCCTGACCGTGGAAAACACACCCTCACTATGCTGTAACATCTGGACGCTGCGTGTTTGACGCTGCGCCAGCGCACAGCGTCAAAACGCAGCAATTCCTGAAGCATTCTGGATCGTGGAAACACACCTCACTATGCTGTAACTTCTGGCAACTGCGGATTGGACGCTGCGGCTGTATGCAGCGTCCAATCTGCGGCGTTTACTGACCGTGGAAACATAAGTTGCAGATAGGTTTGATGCTTCTGGGAAGAATGATGGGAGGAAGAGGAGACAGATCTGTCTGGAGGATGCCCCACAACAACTCATAGACATCAGCAACAAGTGGCAGCTGTACTGTACACAAAAGTTGTGGGAACAAAACAACATACAAATAAAAGAGCAATCTAAACTTTTTTACATTGTCAAATATCCAAACAATGAAGATGATCACATCACTAGTCCAACAAAAAGAAAATAAATTATAAAAGCAGAAATCAGAATTGAGTGGGAGAAGTTTCAGAAGCAGATCGCTCAGACACCGTAACTGCACAGTTTATTACAATGCCACCGCAATGTATGTGCAGAAAAACACATTTCATCATCACACAATCAGCTGAATGACTGCTCTCACCGTCACAACATGATACAGTGTGACAAATGAGTTTTTGATTGTAAACTTTAAAGTTTTAATTCATGACAGAAAGCAGAGATCTTAAAAAATGGAAAAGAATCTGAAACATGCAGTATACCGTATTAGAAGTTTCAAAGCTTTCCATTAACATCTATTATAAACCTGGTGGCACAATTAAACCTATGCACGCCGGCCACCTCCTGGCGCTGCTGTTGCATCTGTAAGGTATCTTTACCCCATCTCCATAAAGACATAACATGCTTTACATTATGTATGGATGAGCTCATGGAGTATGGCAGCTTTTCCCCTTGGAGAATTACATTTATAGAGCCAGAGTCAGGGGAATCTCCATTGATGTCCATTAACTGTTGCTTGTATGATGATTATTAGCAATAAACTGCCACCACTGCCACATATTTGCACAGCATTGACCTGGGATCGGCTTGGTAAACATGCTCTCCACATTGTGCATGCAGCAATGTGAAGGTTGTCACAGTTTCCCTTCATTTAACTATTCCCATTAGCAGAACAGCTTGGATCAGTGCCATTGAATGTAGAAAATAAAAGGTGGGCGAGAAAAAAACTAAGGGAACATGGATCCGTGTTCTTTGATGGATAAATGTGATGACAATTGTCTATTCACATGAAAAAAAATATCTCTCAATAGGATTGTATTGAGCAGAACATTTTCTATGTATGGTATGTGGTGTGCTGAATGTCAATAGGACCATTAGAGAATGACAGCATCTGTCAGACAGCTCAGCAAGCTCCAGTCGTCCTCCACTGCCGGCTTATTGCTCCACACACAAACAAACCTGGACGTCTGTCATAAGGGACGACACCTGCAAACAGTGGTACAGCCATCACCAACTCCGGTATGCCGGCACATCGTAGTATTTCATCCCTTCAGGAAACCTTTCTGGTGAAAGAGGGAACTTGTTCGCAGCACGACTCTCCTGTTTGAGGAGTTGGGCAATTATATACTGTGGACAGGGCGGCCGAACGTATAGGCGAACTAGGCGGCCGCCTAGGGCGCCGACCTAAGGCGGCGCCAGAGAAAAAATATAAAAAAATATAAAAAATCTTTTCAAAAGGCAAAAGTTTTAGGGATGGAAAGAAAAGTGTACATAAATTTTTTTACCATAAAGTTAAAAGAAAAACCGTTGAGCTTCAATTTACGCACGGAAAGGAGGCGCTAAAATACGGACGTGAGTCGTTTGCATCGTTTTGCTGACAGGTGTTTGATCCCGCGCGTTTATTTTGCTCCTGAGTTTTCAAATGTTGGCAAAGCAAAGCAAACAACCAAAAATGCACACACTACACTAAGGGGGCGCCGAGAGAAAAAAATACGTATACTTAATAGTAGGGGCGCAACAAAATAGTTTCACCTAGGGCGCCGTAATCTCTCAGGCCGGCCCTGACTGTGGACTAAAACCTTGGAAACTGGCAAATCTGTCAAAACCAAAGCTCACTAAATCTCAAATGGGGGAAATCACATTGTGCAATGCATCCCAATAGCTGGGGGATTATGACCCAATCTGTGAACTGCAAAACTGAATGGGAGGGAAAAAAAACGACACCTTGTTTGGGTATCAAGGTTAGAGAATAACAGTCACTAGGGGAGAGAGTTACTATACAAGAAAATTACAGATCGAGATACTAAAATGACAATCACCTTGATGTGTGTGCACTTTCTTACCTAGGAGAATGAGAAGCACTGTGGCCTCCAGACCCACAAGACCGGACGCTTCTTCCCATGCACAACCAACCCCCAGCAAATCTAAGCAGTGACCATCTCTCAAGTATGGTGGGCAACACGTGCAGAAAAAACCTTCAGATTGTTAGCGGAACAGATTACGGTACATTTTCTATGTAAAGCGCCATGGAATAAATGGCGCTATATAAATATATAATAATAATATATAATAATTTCCTTGTAGAAATATATACATTCTCATGAAGTGGAAAAAAAGCAAAAACTTAAAACTTGAAAAAGTCCAAAAGAACTGTACTTAAAGCACAATTGTGCGGTTACCGTTACCTATTGTTTACTAGGTAGTGGAGAGCTGGGGAGTTACTCTTTACACCCTTAAAGGGAATGTCCACTGTAAGAAAAAGTCTAGAGTCACGATATGTCACAGCACATGGCTGAATCTTGACTATGCGAATGTATATAAAATAAAAAGTTTTTGGTTTTTTTTATACTGTTCGCAATAAACAAACTATCCAAATTACTCCTGCAGGGTAATAGGGTCATCTGGATACCCAAAGTGTAATTTTGTTTTAACTTTTGTGCAATAAATGGTGTTTTTTACTAAGTAATCATTCATGATCACTACAGAAGAGAGCAGACAGGATCAGTGATCATCTCCTCCTTATCTACTACGCTCCATATACCTGCAGTTAAATTGCTAAAATGCCCAATCTAAAATTATAAAACAAAAAACAAAACACTATATTCTCCCAGCACCATTCCAGAAATGTTGGCCCTGTCTTCCAGGGGTCATGTGAGATTGTTAGGTCACATGACCACTGCAGCCAATTAGCAGCGGCAGGCTTCACACTTCTGTTAGATCAGGGGTGGGGAACCTCAGGCCCCAGGGCCATTTACGGCCCTCGATGACCTTTTATTCCGGCCCGGGCAGATTCTCAGGACTGCAGTGCTTTGGCGGGGAGCTGTATTTTGATTGCTGTAGCTTATTAATTTCTTCTTGATCTGTGAGCAGTGAGCACACACACGCAGTGTTCACTACTGAACACTGAAGAGCATGCAATACAAGATTACGCCTTGAGACCAGTGCCAGAGTCAGGATGTACTTTGTGGGCGGAGTTTGTATGACCTCGAAGCATGGTATAAATATCCAAAATGGCCCTTGGCAGAAAAAAGATTCCCCACCCCTGTATTAAATGGAACTGTGAATGCTGCATAATAAAAAATGTCAAGTGACAGCTGGGAGACTCTGGCACAATGCAGGAATGGCGCTAGTCAGGAGGTGAGTGTATGTTTCTTTTCATCCTATGTGGGGCCCTACAACGTTTAAGAAGGAATAAAGGAAAGGCTGTAAATGCTGCATCATCAGAAGACGAAACTGTGGACTCAGGAACTGCACCACCTACCACAAAAACACCCAATGTAATATTCCACTGCTATGCTATGTCATGAGAGGACACACTTCATTTTTTATATATTTATTTAATCTATTATGGTGATTACAATAGTAGTGAACGTTACCCCAATATACATAACCCACTATTCCTGCATACTGAAATATCTGGACCACAATACAGCATTTCTGAGTGCTCACAAGTGACGCAGAAAACCAGTATATTCCACTCAGTGTAAAAAAGGAAGTATTAGGATGTCACCCTGGTTATAATTAATCTTCTGCTTCACCATTGACCATGTTACCTGATACAGGCAGGCTGGTTGTATCCTACTTTCTGTGAAGCAGAAAACACCCAACGCTCCTCTCTGTTCTTCCTATTAGTGCAGAGCAGACTTAATGATTCCCCATTCATCTGGACAGAGATCGACAGGATCTAAGCCCAGAAATCAGATCTTATCTCTGTAGATGGAGACAAGTAATAAAGTCATCTGGTTTCTCTCAGTTTAATCTGATATTGCCCCTATGTTGCCATCCTCCGAACTGGGGGCACCATTCTGCGAACCTTTGTGCCTATGCAAAATGTAGAGCGGGTGGACGAGATGTTCCTCTCTTTGTAATTCCTCCAGCTCTTTGGCACTACAGGTGGGCGTGGGGGTCTCATAGGTATTATGAAAAGTTGTATAATCCACTTCAAAAAATCTTTTTCCAGGGTAAGGACTGGGGTGAACCGATGTCCCCATAAAACCTCTGTATCCACATAGGAGCAGCGTGCCTGGCAAGTCATTCCTACAAAAATCAGAAAAAAAACATGAAAGTGGTAATGCACAAAAATATCTTTAATGTCTGTCACTCATGGCAGTTTTCTGTCTGTAATCAAGGGGTTAAAGCTTTCCGTCTATGGCTCCTGTGCTACTGAATGGCCTGTGTTATTTATTGTCCTGCTTAATGTTCCTTGAAACAGGGAATAACTTAGTTTTAGAGCTAACCTGAGAGTCACAAGGGTCAAATAATGATTTATAGGTTCTTGTGCCAAACAACTTTATATGAGAATCACTTTAGACACATTCTCTAGTTCACATTTGTACCCAAGTCACAATCATTGCAGGAACAAGGATGGAAAAATATTGACGAAGTAATGGAAATAATGGAAACCACGACCAAGAATTGCACCAGGTGCCAAGTGATGGTCAGTATGTATCAGCCAGAATATTATCAGGCTACAAAATGTCAAATGTATATAAAGATGGTAAGTCAAAGGGGAGGGGGGCGATTATGCCATAGGATGTACCCACTGGCCAGCTGGAACTGATGCAGGAAGGTGCAGAGCCATTGGTCACCTCCTACACAATCAGGGGGGACCACTAATAGGCTTTCACCCTCATTCTCTAGTTTAAATGATACAGTCTGATGTATAAAGGGGGTGTTCCACGAATAGACCACCAATCCACAGGAGAGATGATGAATGTATGATTGTTGGAATCAGCCTGCTAAGACAAACAAGGGTCCAAAGTCTCCAATATAAGTAAGCATGTATGACCCCACAAATATGTCACTGGTCAACAAAAGTAAGATTAAAAACTCTTGTTCAATCAGCGCCCGTCAAACCTTTGCCATCTGACGAAGTGTTTAAGAAGCCACGAGCTGTACAGAACTTTAGTCAGAGTGTCAAGTTCTGTCCAACAATAATCACAATGGAGAAAGCGTTACCGATTCATGAAGGGGATAATGTGAGAAGAGCACAATGAAATCCATGAATCACAGGTGAGGATTTTATGGTCGATGTAGAGTTATAACATAATCTAGTTAGAAAATGCTAATGATGACCAATACCGGGATTTACGCCACTGAGATCGCTCACTATCAAGATGGAAGAACTGATAATTGAGATTAAAGTCTAATGATTTAACAAGCAGAAACTAGAAGTCATTGGTTTTGTGATATTATGAGGCGATGGCGTGACACTAAAGAATCATGAATGAACAGGAGGCCCTACAATCACAAATGGATTTACGGCTCCCATACTAGAGTCAGGGTCCAGGCAAGACTGACATACTAGCAACTCTTGTTAGACTTTTGTCTCTAATTGGATGAAATATATGATATGGACATGGGTTCCTGCATCTATTCCACACAACGAAGGTCTAAACTGCCCCCTATTAAAGTAATAATGTCCTCAGTCGCCCCTCAAAGTAGAAATTGCCGAGTGCCACTTGTATAGTAATAATGTCCTATTGTCACTGATACAGTTCAGCGTGGCATTAGTATGAGCCAAGAAATCCTGGTTGGCATTAGTTTGATAGATAACAAACTTCCCCCTACATGAGGAGATAAATTATGCTAAATAATAATTAAGTAATTGCTTTGTAGTCACACTTGTTGGTATAAAAAATCATATATAACCAAAAAATAGAAAACTAATCCAACGTCAAACGTACATAAATTACTACTGGTGTCAACCATGTTCTGAGTGTGTGATTGGGACAGGAACAAGCACCCTATAAGACACCTCGGTGGACATTACTGCTGCTCAGTCTGTCAGACATTAGAAGGCATTACACTCTGATGCCAATATACCCACAACATAAAGAAATCTACATAATCCCCAGAATTCAGGGCTGCCGGCAGGTAAGTGTGGAGCTTTCTCAAAGTAACAGTTAGCTATCGCTGTAAATCATCAGCAAGAATAGCAAAAATGATAGTGGTAAGGAAGAGAGCAGTAAATGAACACTCCTGGACTGTCCTGCAGGAGACACAAGTGCAGGGGGTTTTACACACCCGACTCTGGAAACATCACGCTCACATATTTTGTGGATAGAGCCAGGTAGAAAATGAGAAAACCACAATGTCTCCCGACAGCCCTGAACAGATTTAAGTGCCGGAACCCACACGGACTGGTTATTCACATCGTGTTTTATACACCACAAAAGGTAGACGCTGTAAGCTTACTATTGGTCTCTATAAGACACTGCTAGGCCACAGAGAGTCATATTTATAGGCTTCATGTTTCCATCTAAACACCAAACTATATACCAACTGACAAATGGTGAGCGTGTATATACCAATACATATTACTAAAACCTAGATTTATAAATATCCCCCTAATGCAAGGCCTGAATGTGCTATCATGTGATCGTTCAATGTAATCAATAAAAGAAATACTATTTTTTCATTGCCACCATGATTTTTCAACAACCTCGTCCGTAGTCCTGTGTTCTATGTTTGGCCACTGACTATTTTACAGGTGTTTTGTGACAAGCACATGTAGCACAACATCCTAAGAGTAATATCTCCTAGAAGCCTACAGATGGTCTATTCCACTGTGTCTGATATTCTACCACAGTAAAGATGTGTATCTTAGTACCGTGTTAGCCAGTAGATAGAAAAATATTCAGAATTGAGAGTCCTCAGTGGTTGATACATTTTAATGGCTAACTGAAAAGATGGTAATTGCAAGCTTACGAGACTACTCAGGTCTCTTCATCAGGCAAAGACTATTAGTCACTAATAGTCTTTGCCTGATGAAGAGACGTGAGTAGTCTCGTAAGCTTGCAATTTGTTACCATCTTTTCAGTTAGCCATTAAAAGGTATCAACCACTGAGGACTCTCAACTCTAAATATTTTGATATTCTACCAGTCACCTATAGGGACGACAGTTTCAAGGCTTTAGAGGGACTAAAACAAAATGGAAAGCAATGTATGTAAAATGGGCTGAGCTTCACTCCTCCAAGTCTTTTAATGTGTCGTATCATCTGCTCCTTCTCTATACACGTATGTACAATATTATATACATCCACAGCAGAACACACAGAGCTTACCCGTCGCTTCCACCATGCCTTCTAATATGACGACAATTTCAAAGTTTTCTGATTCCAGCTGAGAACGAGACAGCTCCCAAAATGGGCTCTTCTCATTGATATCATGTGAAATGATCAGTGGGGAGACAAGGAAGAGGCGGTCGTCCCCGGTGTCAAAGCCAACATTGATGTCCGTCTGATTGAGCGGGATAAATTCTCCTTCCTTAGTCTGCTTGGATTTGATGAGTTTAGCTCTGATGGAGGCTTCCACAATATGTGAACTGCGGAGATCTCCTACACGAAACATCAGACACATTTTCTCATCCCTGAGGGAAATGACTGCGTTATTAGAGAACATGAGGGTCTCTGCCCGTTTCTTGGGTTGGCTTATCTTTACAAACATGCACCCAACCATCAAGGCATTAACAATGGAGCCCAGAATGGCCTGAATTAACAACAAGATGATTCCTTCCGGACACTTCTCCGTAATCACCCGGTATCCGTAGCCAATGGTGGTTTCAGTTTCAATGGAAAAGAGAAAAGCAGACACAAAGCCGTTGAGATTTTCCACACAAGGGACCCAGCTTTTATCACCTACATGTTCAAGATCTCCTCTGATGTAAGCAATCAACCACCAAATAACTCCAAAAAATAGCCATGTGACCGTGTATGCCAGGGTAAAGATGAACAGGCTGAAATGCCACTTGAGGTCCACTAGGGTGGTGAAGAGGTCACTGAAGTATCGGTAGGTCTCTTTTACATTGCCATGGTGAACATTGCACTTGCCATCTTTCTCCATGTACCTCTGCCGCGGCTTTCTGTGCTCGTAGAACTGATGGGAGCAGTTGACATTCAAGCCTGGGTCTTCTCGAGCCTGTTTGGGTAGCTTTTTAGGCTCCCTGGGTATTATATCAACTGTAAGGTCTTGGTCCATGGAAACTCTTGAGTCTCTTGCCATGATGGGTATGTTGCCGCTGGATGAAAAAAACAAAAGACTCATTGAAAATCAACATATGACAAGTTAATCCAACTCAAGTGAAATACAAAATAATTATGTTTATAGAGCCTGGTCAACAACAGACTAAGGAGGACTTCAAACAGGGTGTTTTTTTTGTAAAAGCAAAGCAATTTCTCTGCCAGTTTTGCAAACCATTGCTAGAAGTAGATACAAAAGGAAGGATATATAAAGGAAGGATTTATACTTCTCCGCTTGATTGATCCAATTCTGGCTTAGGCTCAAATACTCCATGAAAAACTGCAGTGATATTATTTAAAAACAAAAGAAAACACAGTATGAAACCAATACAAGAAAGGCCCCAACCAGTTTATGGGGCCTCTCTACCTGACAAATGATGTCAGGTGGAAAAGAAGAATCTGGCCTGTTGAACTACATTGGCGTCTCCTTTTGTTTGCCGCCAATATAAGACTCATGACACAAGACTACACAGGAGTGCTCTGCCCAGTATTCCCAAGTATGAGGAGAAGACAGCTGGGGGAACCACGTGTATGGGGGCCTCTATTGTGAGCGCTGACCAACATCCACAACATCTGTGTATACTGAAGCCGTCACTGCTCAGATGTCAGACGTACAAATTGCCTCTTCAAACAAAGAGGACTTTTACTCTATAGCGCCACCTATTGGAAGTAGCGATCCTACAAATCACAATCAACCCTTTAACGAGTCTTGTAATATGACTTAGGATAAAAGCCAAATTAGTATCTCAGTTTGCAGACACGGTGTTTCGGACTATTGGTCCTCATCAATGCAAAATAGGAGAGATCTGATTTGGCTGGGTGAGAGGCTCTGGACTAGGGTCTAAGGGTAAGGTTTCTCCTTGTGGAGAGTGACATACCAGCTCTGGCATGTCAGGTAAGGAGGCTTATTCGCCGTGCAATGCTCCTCTGGGAAATTTTATATGCAAATTGCCTCTTCAAAAAAATGAGGCCTTGTACTCTATAGCGCCACCTATTGGAAGTAGTGATCCTACAAGTCACAATCAACCCTTTAACGAGTCTTCTAATATGACTTAGGTTTTTTTGAAGAGGCAATTTGCATATTAAATTTCCCAGAGGAGCATTGCACGGCGAATAAGCCTCCTTACCTCGACATGCCAGAGCTGGTATGTTACTCTCCACAAGGAGAAACCTTACCCCCAGACACCAGTCCAGAGCCTCTCATCCAGCCAAATCAGATCTCTCCTACTTTGCACTGACGAGGACCAATAGTCCGAAACACCGTGTCTGCAAATGGAGATACTGATTTGGCTTTTATCCTAAGTCATATTACAAGATTCGTTAAAGGGTTGATTGTGACTTGTAGGATCGCTACTTCCAATAGGTGGCGCTATAGAGTACAAGTCCTCTTTTTTTTGAAGAGGCAATTTGCATATTAAATTTCCCAGAGGAGCATTGCACGGCAAATAAGCCTCCTTACCTCGACACGCCAGAGCTGGTATGTCACTCTCCACAAGGAGAAACCTTACCCCTTAGACCCTAGTCCAGATGTCAGACATAACTGCATTTCCCCTACACAAAAAAATACAAGTCAGGAATCCAATAAGAGCTGGAGAAAAGGGAGCAAAACACAAAGTCATTCAGTAACTAATGTAATATCTGGACAGCAGCTGCTCTATAGGGGCATTAAATTCCTACGGAGCGCAGAACATTAAAAAAAAGTGCTGCTTTTTTTTTTTTTTTTTTTTTTTTTTTACATTTTGTAGCAGAGTCTCCAAATTTCTGAAATTCCAGTTCTCACACCACTCACATGTGCAGGGAGACAAATAGTTTTTATGTATATTGAAGATGAAGCAATCAGCAGTTTCCAGGTCCTGCCTGGTACACAAATATGAAATGAACTCGGCACTCAACTTATGTGTATGAGACAGAGGCGTAGCTAGGGGTTCAGCTCAGGGGGGGCGAAACATCTGAGTGGGCCCCTAACAGTAGGACATATCATTGGAGCAACCTGCGCAACCGCACATGGGTGCAAGAGGTAAGGGGGCCCATATATTCCTCCAAAGAAGGTGCAATTTTGCATTTTTTAGGAGCTCTTGGGCTGCAAAGCGCCCATATATTGTTCTTGCACAGGGGCCCTTTCTGTCTGTGTCTCCTTGTGGCCCCTAACCAGGTAATCATGATTATAGCTATGGGGGTATAGGGGAACCTCAAGAGATGACCGCACTGTCATTGAAAATGAATCTCCATACAAACACCAGCACTGATATTACCGCCATATAGTGACACATAGTGGTAGATACCAGTCCTACAGAGCATATAAGAGATTACAGTACAGTTATAGATGGTGACTTACAGAGGATGTCCTTTCAGGTGGAGTCATTCACTTTTCCGTTTTTTCCATCTGGGCCAGACCGACATGTTGACTTCTCCAGCCAGGGCTCATCTGCACAGATTACAACAAAGACACATCTGACTTCTCACATTTCTAGCACCGTTCACATGTAGAATCATAATCCTCATGTCCAACCCCAAGCTCAATGCTGGATTCACTAAACCATCTCAATATAGGAAAGATGTGTATCTTCGTACCGTGTTAGCCAGTAGATAGAAAAATATTTAGACTTGAGAGTCCTCAGTGGTTGATACCTTTTAATGGCTAACTGAAAAGATGGTAACAAATTGCAAGCTTTCGAGACTACGCAGGTCTCTTCATCAGGCAAAGGCTAAAACAAAAACTGAAGAATCACATATATATATATATACACAAGAGGACACAGGAATAGTGCAATAGGTAAGACAAGTGACGTGAAGCAGAACTGTCATTATGGCAGAGGAATGAACATAAATATTGGAACAGATCATAGATAAGGAGAGAGTTTTATTACCCTCTGATTGGGGTCTGGTGTTGTGTTTTGATGCCCCTAGAAGGTCAGAAACGCAGATTCCTTAATTGATATAGAATGACATGAATCCATGTGACACGTTCATTCCAGCACTAAGAGTGTCAAAGGTCATCATAAGTTTGTATTCCCAAACCTTTCTATCTTTCTCAGATTTAACTTCAAATCTGAGAAAGATAGAAAGGTTTGGGAATACAAACTTATGATGACCTTTGACACTCTTAGTGCTGGAATGAACGTGTCACATGGATTCATGTCATTCTATATCAATTAAGGAATCTGCGTTTCTGACCTTCTAGGGGCATCAAAACACAACACCAGACCCCAATCAGAGGGTAATAAAACTCTCTCCTTATCTATGATCTGTTCCAATATTTATGTTCATTCCTCTGCCATAATGACAGTTCTGCTTCACGTCACTTGTCTTACCTATTGCACTATTCCTGTGTCCTCTTGTGTATATATATATATGTGATTCTTCAGTTTTTGTTTTAGTCTTTGCCTGATGAAGAGACCGGAGTAGTCTCGAAAGCTTGCAATTTGTTACCATCTTTTCAGTTAGCCATTAAAAGGTATCAACCACTGAGGACTCTCAAGTCTAAACCATCTCAGACAGATGTCTGTCCAGCCTATGTGTGAAGACCTCCATTGAAGGAGAACTCACCACCTCTCGTGGTAGCCTGTTCCACTCATTGATCACCCTAACTGTCAAAAAGTTTTTTTCTATTATCTAATCTGTATCTTCTCACTTTCAGTTTCATCCCATTGCTTCTTGTGTTTCCACAATGTATTCCCAACCTGCACCAACTCCTCATCCTGCTGATACCCCAATACTGAGCCGCTGCTGCCGTATATGCCCCTATTACTGCACCTGATACCCCAATACTGAGCCGCTGCTGCCGTATGTGACCCTATTACTGCACCTGCTGTGTGGTACAAAAACAGAGCTCCTCCTAGTGCCCCACATAATAATGCCACCACTGTGCACCTTAGACCTTAATAATGCCTCCTTTGTGCTCTCTAGATGGTAAAATTGCCAATATTAATTTCCTGTGCATGTGCCCCCCACATTTTGTCCCTAGAAAGTAATAATACTCCATGTGCAACTTTGATGGTCACAATACTGAGAGCCCCTATAATAATAATGTTTAAGTGCCCACTTAACATTTAATTATGTCCCTTACATTCCCCATGTACAACTCCCCTTTATACAGTATGGAGGGCCCACAGCTCCCCGCTACACCATATGATGATCCCACAGCTCCAGCTCCCTCATACACAGTATGATGATCCCACAGCTCCCCTATACACTGTATGATGATCCCACAGCTCCCTCATACACTGTATAATGATCCCACAGTTCCCTCATACACTATGATGAGCCCACAGCTCCCCTATACACCGTATGATCCCACAGCTCCCCTATACACCGTATGATGATCCCACAGCTCCCCTATACACCGTATGATGATCCCACAGCTCCCCTATACACAGTATGATGATCCCACAGCTCCCTATACACAGCATGATCCCACAGCTCCCCTATACACACTATAATACTCCCACAGCTCCCCTATACACACTATAATGCTCCCACAGCTCCCCCATACACACTATGATGCTCCCACAGCTCCCCTATACACAGTATGATGTTCCCACAGCTCCCCTATATACAGCATGATGATCCCACAGCTCCCCTATACACACTATGTTGCTCCCACAGCTCCCCATACACACTTTGATGCTCCCACAGCTCCCCTATACACAGTATGATGTTCCCACAGCTCCCCTATACACAGCATGATGATCCCACAGCTCCCCTATACACAGCATGATGTTCCCACAGCTCCCCTATACACAGTATGATGTTCCCACAGCTCCCCTATACACAGCATGATGATCCCACAGCTCCCCTATACACAGTATGATGTTCCCACAGCTCCCCTATACACAGTATGATGTTCCCACAGCTCCACTATACACAGCATGATGATCCCACAGCTCCCCTATACACACTATGTTGCTCCCACAGCTCCCCCATACACACTATGATGCTCCCACAGCTCCCCTATACACAGTATGATGTTCCCACAGCTCCCCTATACACTGTATGATGATCACACAGCTCCCCTATACACAGTATGGTAGGCACACAGCTCCCTTATATACAGTATGATGGGCCCGCAGCTCCCGTACATACAGTATAATGTCCCTCAGAGTTTCCCTATATACAGAATGATGTCCCCACTGCTCCTCCAATACACAGTATAATCGTTAATAGCATTCTGACATCTTGTGACGCCTGCACTGAGAGCCCCTCTGCCAGGAGGAAATTAACTTTATTCCTCCCGGCAGCCTTGCTCTTCCAGTCATAGGGGCGGCGCTGGCACGGTTTCAGTCACCGCTCTGTGTATAGAAAGTGGCGGCTGTAAGAGCACCACAGCACTGACAGCCGGCTCAGCACCGTCTCCCACCCAGTAACTACCCTACTGGTGCCCCTATAAATAATAATGTTTCTTAAGTGCCCACATAATAATTAACTGAGTCCCCCTATGTACAGTAATAATGGCTCCAGCATCGCTGATGTGAGCAGGGGGTCGTGTGATGACTCTTTCTGCTTCTCCCAATTATCTTCTATTGAGAGAAGTCAAACTTATCTAGCCGACATGTGCAAATAGCAAATGTGGTCACATGACCGCCTGATCGCACCAGTGGTCTTGGGGTCTCATGACAGCAGGTGCACCATATCATGATTTGGCCATCTGTAGTCTCAGAGTGACTGCAGACAATTATCCCGAGCCTTTAATAACTTCATAATAATAAATGAATTATGAAATTATTAAATAGAATGCAGCTCGTGGTTACACTTGTTAAGGGGCCGACAGATGGACATATTTCTCATGCGTGGATCGTATCGCCATCCTCGGACTGACAGTTGGCTCTCCTGACCTGAGTGTAACAGCTGCATAGTCATCCATCACACTGTCACGCTCATGTCAGGAGCGGCAGCGGGCAGTCCGAGGATTGCGAAGTGATCCTCGCATGAGTATACGGCCGTCTGCCTGCACCCTTATGCTAAGGCCGGGGTCACATGTGCGAGAAACTCGCACGAGTCTCGCACCTCAACACCCGGCACTGCTGCCGGCACTCGGGCGCGGAGTGTGCGGCTGCATATATTTCTATGTATTACTATGCAGCCACACATGAGGGTCCGAGTGCCGGCGGCAGCGCTGGGTGTTGATGTGCGAGTTTCTCGCATCACACTCGCAAGTGTGACACCGGCCTTATACTTATCCTGGTTATACTAATACTTAGATATTAACCCCATCCTCTCACATTCAGTCCCCAGTGCCCTAGCCCCCACAATACCCCATCCTTACATTAACCCCCAGTGCTCTAGCCCCCACAATACCCCATCCTCTCACATTAAGCCCCCCAGTGCCCTAGCCCCACAATACCCCATCCTCTCACATTAAGCCCCCAGTGCCCTAACCCCCACAATACCCCCCATCCTCTCACATTAAGCCCCCCAGTGCCCTAGCCCCCACAATACCCCATCCTTACATAAACCCCCAGTGCTCTAGCCCCCACAATACCCCATCCTCTCACATTAAACCCCTAGTGCCCTGTCTCCTCTCTCCCATAATACCCCCCATCCTCTCACATTCAGTCCCCAGTGCCCTAGCCCCCACAATACCACATCCTTACATTAACCCCCCAGTACTCTAGCCCCCACAATACCCCCATCCTCTCACATTAAGCCCCCCAGTGCCCTAGCCCCCACAATACCCCATCCTCTCACATTAACCCTCCAGTGCCCTGTCTCCTCTCTCCCATAATACCCCCATCCTCTTACATCCACCCCCAGTGCCCTAGCCCCCACAATACCCCTGTCCTCTCACATACACCCCAAGTACCCTGTCTCCTCTCGCCTTAATACCCCTCATCCTCTTACATTCACCCCCAGTGTCCTAGCCCCATCCTCTTACATTAACCACCCCAGTGCCCTAACCCCCACAATACCTCCATCCTTACACATTAAACCCCCACTGCCCTAGCCCCAACAACACCCCCATCCTCTCACATTTACCCCCAGTGCCGTCTCCTCTTCCCCACAATACCCCCCATCCTCTCACATTAAGCCCCCAGTGCCCTAGCCCCCACAATACCCCATCCTCTCATACACCCCCAGTACCCTGTCTCCTCTCCCCTTAATACCCTCATTATCTTACATTCACCCCAGTGTCCTGTCTTCTCTCCCCATAATACCCCCATCCTCTCACATTACCCCCCCAGTGCCTTAGCCCCATCCTCTTACATTAACCCCCAGTGCCCTAGCCCCTACAATACCTCCATCCTCACACATTAACTCCCCACTGCCCTAGTCCCAACAACACCCCCATCCTCTCACATTCACCCCAGTGCCATCTCCTCTCCCCATAATACCCCCCATCCTCTCACATGCACGCCCCCAAGTGCCTTAGCCCCCACAATACACCCCCATCCTCTTACATTTCAGCTCACAGTGACCATGAGATGTCCAAACGAAACGAATGCAATCAATTCCATCCCCACTTACTGATGAAGCTTGCAGGCACAGTGAGGCGGGACCAGGAAGTGTCCATGTGAGGAGGGCACTAGGACCCAGCGTGCCTGAGCCCATCAGAGTCTGTACAGAAAGTAATGCAGCTGCTGCGGCCAGGAAGGAGCTTCTGGGGTGAGAAAGCAGCACACTGCACTGACTGCAGGGACTGAGACTCTGGCTCTACAGTCTGTCAGACAGGGAGCCGGCATTGTGCTGCTCTCCCTGCACCTCAGACACGGCCTCATGATGTAAGTGGCCATGTCTCCCAGTGGGCCCCTGCATGTGACAGGGCCCGGGGCAATGGCCCACTCTGCCCCCCCCCCAGTAGCTACACTACTGGTATGAGATATAAGGTTTTTATTCACAGTAGTAGCGAAACGTTTCGGTCCTATATCATGGACCTTCATCAGTCACACAAACTACTGCATAAAGGGTTAATCCACAATGGGAAAAGGAGAAGCTGGATGCAGCCAGTGGTGGTAGATAAGAATGAAGCCAAATGTCTCTATTTGAGCCGATATCCTGTGGGATAAAGTCCGGCGGTGAATGTGATCTCTGTGTGTGACGCGGTGTGCACCGCAAATCTGAGCCAGACTTGCGGTGGACACCGCGTCACACGCAGAGATCACATTCACCGCTTCTCCTTTTCCCATTGTGGATTAGCCCTTTATGCAGTAGTTTGTGTGACTGATGAAGGTCCATGATATAGGACCGAAACGTTTCGCTACTACTGTGAATAAAAACCTTATATCTCATACACATAAGTTGAGTGCCGAGTTCATTTCATATTTAGTTACGGTGTGGGAACCTACTCGGCAGGGCCGGCGTCAGCACCCGGCACACCCGGGCAAGTGCCGGGGCCCTGAGCAGGCGGGGGGGCCCACTCGCAGTTTGGCACCCCCGCGCCCGTTAGCGGAGGAGAGCGGTGTCAGCGCCACCCCTGGGCCCCCCCCGCCCGCTCAGGGCCCCGGCATCAGCTGGCACAATACTTACCTCTCCCGTGCCTCCGCTGACGCAGCTCCGGGCTCCAGGGGGCGCCGGCGCTTCCTCTCACAGCAGCGCCGCTGAATGACGTCATCATTCAGCGGCCGGCTGTGGCAGAGAGCGCGGACGCTGGGCAGGTAAGACGTTTGTGTATGTGTCTCTGTGTGTGTCTGTGTGTATGTATTGCGGTGCTTTGTGTGTGTGTGTGTGTGTATGTGAGAGAGTGCTTGTGTGCTGTGATGCTGTCTGTGTGTGATGATGGGCAGGCATTGCTGATAATGAGGAGGCATTGATGATGATGATGGGGAGAAGATGATGATAATGGGCAGGCATTGATGATAATGGGCAGGCATTGATGATGATGATGGGGAGAAGATGATGATGGGCAGGCATTGCTGATAATGGGGAGGCATTGATGATGATGATGGGGAGAAGATGATGATAATGGGCAGGCATTGATGATAATGGGCAGGCATTGATGATGGGGAGAAGATGATGATGGGCAGGCATTGCTGATAATGGGGAGGCATTGATGATGATGGGGAGAAGATGATGATAATGGGCAGGCATTGATGATAATGGGCAGGCATTGATGATGGGGAGAAGATGATGATGGGCAGGCATTGATGATGATGGGGAGGAGATGATGATGGGCAGGCATTGCTGATAATGGGGAGGCATTGATGATGATGGGGAGAAGATGATGATAATGGGCAGGCATTGATGATAATGGGCAGGCATTGATGATGGGGAGAAGATGATGATGGGGAGGAGATGATGATGATGGGCAGGCATTGATGATAATGGGGAGGCCATGATGATGATGGGGAGGCAATGATGATGATAAGGAGGCAATGATGATGATGGGGAGGTAATCATGATGATAATGGGGAGTCTTTCCACAGCGCCCTTTCCTGAGCTGTAACAGTGCAGAACGCAGTACAGCGCAGAGGAGAGCTCCATATTTTGTATGGAGCATTATATGGGGACCAGTATCCTGTATGGAGCATTATATGGGGACCAGTATCCTGTATGGAGCATTATATTGGGTCCAGTATTCTGTATGGAGCATTATTTTGGGTCCAGTAATCTGTATGGAGCATTATATGGGGGGTGACATCCTGCATGGGGTGATGAGGGGGAGACTGTGGTGCCCATAATATTGTATGGAGGACTGTACTGTCCAGTCTGTACTGTGCGCTGTGAGGATTTGGCGGTTTTTGAGCTATTGTACAATTTACAATAGATATCAGTCATGTAATGGAAGAAGTGAAGTATTTGGCATTGTACTGTACTCATATTTCTCTGCTGTATCTGTGCATCATGAATCGTGGTCTGTGTTAAAGGGGCCCACTGAGGCTCTTTCGCCCGGGGCCCATAAAAACCTGGAGCCGGCCCTGCTACTCGGGCATCTCTCTCTTTGGCTGTGCACACGGTTACCTTTTCACATGATCTGCCTGGTACACAGGCACATCAATGGAAGAAAACAATGATGCACAATACGTTTAGTAACGGCTAAAAGCAATGTTCATTATAACAATAGATTTTATTTCCAAGCTGAAATTCCCATTAAACCATTGAGAAACACGCAGGCTCTCTGTCCTACAGGACATCAAGCTACAGTCTGTCACACACATAAACTATTAACTCAAATTAAAACAAATTGCTAAATAAATTGACATAAAAAGCAGAAACAAAACTAGGAGCAAAAATTACAGATCTGCTCCTTTTAATCAAATCTCAGGAAACATTGAAATCCCACCGTGCACATATAATATACATATAATGTGTAGGACAGGTGACAGGAAGATCCATGTCACATATTAGGATTCATTTCTGGATTATCAGGTGTTCAGATGTCAGCTGAGAATATTCACAAATGATGGATGGTAACAGGATGGCAGCGAGCATGCTCGTCATAACTAAGAAATGGATTCATCACCATTATTACTTTATAACCCCAGTTTTCTATTTACATTCTAGATGAATATGAAAAACCTAGAGATGTTTGAAATGGTAAAATGTTATCCTATATTTGAAGAAGAAAGAAGTCAGGTCTGGACTACACAACACAAATTACAGCCAGCAGAGGTTTAATACTTTATTGTACATGATGTATATGTTATATACCAAAGAACTACAGATTATCAGAGACAATGATGTACAGCTGTGAGCAGCGAATGTCACTGATGAAAGAAAATCCATAAGGAAATAAATGAATACCTGAGTAAGGAGGGTATCGTACTGTCACCTTAACACAAGGGAAATCATCATGCAAGCAATGTAAGCACCAACACTTTACATTATGACCTATGAATAAACATCTTTGAAGTCAGTCTTCTCCATCTAATCTAACAAATCCACTGACACTGAACAAGATAAGGAAAATTCCAGCAAATACAGATGCGTCCAGCATTAGGGCATGTTCACACAGAGGATATGCTGCAGATTTTCCATCTGGATTTGCGGGAAGAATATCCAGTGTATTCCTGTAATGGTAAACTGAACAAGGTTTTGAATAGTTTTCTCCCAATCGCTGCAAAGACATTTCAAAGTAGAAATTGGCATGCAGGTTCTAAATCTGCTGCATGTCAATTCTTTCCACAGATTTTCGCTTTGGATTTCATCCTTTACAATAAGTTGGATGCAATCTGAAGAAAATCTGCAACAAAATCCCCATGTAATGCCTGGAACTTTGCTGCAGATGCATGATAAAATGTTACCATTCAAAATGGATTACTTTACTGGGTTAGCGCTGCAAAGTCCTGGAGACGACTGCTCTGTGGGCAGAAGAAGCATTTCACTGCCAGTTCTACCAGGATACCAGGATCACTCTGTGTAATAATTATCTTTTGAAATATCTATTAAATATGGACAAATTCACCAAAACTGAGAAGAGTTCCCATTACTTGATACCAAGTCGTCATCTGAATACTGGAAATGAACACCCATCTGTCTAAATCATCTTCATAGACGCAGTGACATAATATGAAATAGTCACTAAAAATGTGATAACCCACCCTCGCCACCCACGCAACCAAAGAATAGGTTTATACTGAGATTTATCAAAAGTAAACAGAAAAAGTAATTTACACTTGTTAGCCAACCTGACATGAGTTCCAAAACTTTCCTACTACTATTTCCATCAGGACAACAAATTTTGACACCTTTCCTGGAGAAGTTGGAAATTCTACACAAGAGGGATTTTATTATATACAGTACAGACCAAAAGTTTGGACACACCTTTTATTCAAAGATTCTTCTGTATTTTCACGACTATGAAAATTATAGAATCACACTGAAGGCATCAAAACTATGAATTAACACATGTGGAATTATACATTACACTTTACAAAAAAGTGTGAAACAGCTGAAAATATGTCTTATATTCTAGGTTCTTCAAAGTAGCCACCTTTTGCTTTGATTACTGCTTTGCACGCAGAAAAGGTGATCGATGGACTCTACATGCCTGGTTCCCACCGTGTAAGCATGGAGGAGGTGGTGTGATGGTGTGGAGGTGCTTTGCTGGTGACACTGTTGGGATTTATTAAAATTGAAGCGGTGAGCGGTCCAGCTCACCCCAAACCATCTCGATTGGGTTCAGGTCTGGTGACTGTGGAGGCCAGGTCATATGGCAGCACCCCAACACTCTCCTTCTCGGTCAAATAGCCCTTACACAGCTGGAGGTGTGTTTGGGGTCATTGTCCTGTTGAAAAATAAATGATGGTCCAACTAAACGCAAACCGGATGGAATAGCATGCTGCTGCAAGATGCTGTGGTAGCCATGCTGGTTCACTATGCCTTCAATTTTGAATAAATCCCCAACAGTGTCACCAGCAAAGCACCCCCACACCATCACACCCCCTCCTCCATGCTTCACGGTGGGAACCAGGCATGTAGAGTCCATCCTTCACCTTTTCTGCGTGCAAAGCAGTAATCAAAGCAAAAGGTGGCTACTTTGAAGAACCTAGAATATAAGACATATTTTCAGCTGTTTACACTTTTTTGTAAAGTGTAATGTATAATTCCACATGTGTTAATTCATAGTTTGATGCCTTCAGTGTGATTCTACAATTTTCATAGTCATGAAAATACAGAAAAATCATTGAATGAGAAGGTGTGTCCAAACTTTTGGTCTGTACTGTATTTCTTCACTTACAGATCTGCACATTATTTGATTTTTCAGCCTTTACATTACTAGGTCATATACTGTAAATATGTACACATCTATACTATATCACACAGCGTCTCATCTGTAGACAAGTTCACAGATCCCAGATACATCACACACAGGACCACAGCCTTGATTACAACATACAAAGAGTTAATGAAACCGGTCCTCACCCAAACTTATGGGAACCAGCAGTGCACTCACATCAGCAGGTGCCAGTGGTGCCCTCACATCAGCAGGTGCCAGTGGTGCCCTCACATCAGCAGGTGCCAGTGGTGCCCTCACATCAGCAGGTGCCAGTGATGCCCTCACATCAGCAGGTGCCAGCGATGCCCTCACATCAGCAGGTGCCAGTGGTGCCCTCACATCAGCAGGAGCCAGTGGTGCCCTCACATCAGCAGGTGCCAGTGGTGCCCTCACATCAGCAGGTGACAGTGGTGCCCTCACATCAGCAGGTGCCAGTGGTGCCCTCACATCAGCAGGTGACAGTGGTGTCCTCACATCAGCAGGTGCCAGTGGTGCCCTCACATCAGCAGGTGCCAGTGGTGCCCTCACATCAGCAGGTGCCAGCGATGCCCTACACACAATAAGTTTGGGATGCAGGATGTGTCACAGGTGGAAGTATGCAGAGTCCCTTCCTCTCTGTGATTCCAGTCTCTACTGCTCTGACATTCCCCATCCTCTGTCTCTAGCAATGTGATTAACCCTTCTCTCACTACTCCCCCCAGAAGGCTCCACAGAGAGCAGGGAGGAGGAATTACATAAATGGATGAGGATTCCCACAAAATGTATCTGCCCCCATTGACCCGAGACCTTTACCACTACCCATCCCCCCAGGTGGATATACACTGCTGCAGTGTAGATCTTCATGTTTTATGTATGTCTTGTGTTATTACATCAGGATGGGTTATGTTGGAGAAGAACAAAAGGTTTCCACTTCAATTGCCGAGTTTAACACTTTGATGCAAGGTATCTATTCTGGAACAGCTTACTGCAGTTTCCTATAATTTGCAAATATGTTTTTTTTAATGTTTGCTTTTGCTAATTATATCCATTGATGTAAGAGTTAAAATCAATTAAATCAACGATTACAGGACAACTACTACTAATCAACGAACATACATCCAGGGGGAAAGAGCAGAAGATGAGGCAGACTCCTGCGGTGAAAGGGTTATCCCTCCAGGAAGCCAGGCACCACACAACATTCCTGCCTGAGCTTCACAGATAAACTTCTCCTGATAGTGTGAACAGAGCTCAATGTGCGGCTTATCGCCTGCCTCCTCCAATCCGATCATTTCCCTACCCAGCACAGGAGGGATGAAGACATTATTATATCCTATAGGTCACGGTTTTTTGGGGGTCACAATTGTGCAGTTTGCTACATTTTTCTGCAATGATTCATTTAATAACTTAACTAAATCGATTGTGCTTAAAATTCCTTGGATCCATTGGGACCAGTTAGGGTATGTGCACACGTTGTGGATTCCTGTGCGGATTTTTCAGCGCGGAATCTGCAGAATCCGCAGGTAAAATGACCTGCGTTTTACCTGCGGATTTTCTGTGGATTTCCACTGCGTTTTTACACCTGCAGATTTCTATAATGGAACAGCTGTAAAAACGCTGCGGAATCCGCACAAAGAATTGACATGCTGCCGAAAATAAACCGCTGCGTTTCGCGTGGAATTTTCCGCAGCATGTGCACAGCGTTTTTTTGTTTTCCATAGGATAACATGGTGCTGAACATCCCATATAAAACAGGGCCAAATCCGCGGCGGATCCGCAGATGAATCCGCAATATGTGCACAGACCCTTAGTCTTCCACTACGACACGGATACATCAGAAAGTTACACGCACAGTGGTAGCTAAAGGTGTGGATACTTTATGAATTTACATTGTATCACCACTTATCTGGAGATCTTCTCATCACTTGTGATGCAGATATTGGAGTTCTGCAATTTTTTTACTGAATTCAGCACGAAAAGGAGGCAGTGGCCCCTCCAAAAAATTCAATGTAACTATTTAGACATTCACGAGGATTTGGCGCCTATAAAAATCATACTTGTACTGAAGATTCTTAGCTTTATATAGGCCTGCTCTAGATCCCCAGCCCTGCACACACTCACACTGCAGGAGCGGAGAGCACAATCTGTGTGTGTGTAGCAGCGATCACACCGCTCTCCTGTCTGCAGAGGCTGCTTGCTGCACACACTCACACTGCAGGAGCGGGAGCACAATCTGTGTGTGTGTAGCAGCGATCACACCGCTCTCCTGTCCAAAGAGGCTGCTTGCTGCACACACTCACTGCAGGAGCGGAGAGCACAATCTGTGTATGTGCAGCAGCGATCACACCGCTCTCCTGTCCACAGAGGCTGCTTGCTGCACACACTCACACTGCAGGAGCGGAGAGCACAATCTGTGTATGTGCAGCAGCGATCACACCGCTCTCCTGTCCACAGAGGCTGCTTGCTGCACACACTCACACTGCAGGAGCGGAGAGCACAATCTGTGTATGTGCAGCAGCGATCACACCGCTCTCCTGTCTGCAGAGGCTGCTTGCTGCACACACTCACACTGCAGGAGCGGAGAGCACAATCTGTGTATGTGCAGCAGCGATCACACACCGCTCTCCTGTCTGCAGAGGCTGCTTGCTGCACACACTCACACTGCAGGAGCGGAGAGCACAATCTGTGTATGTGCAGCAGCGATCCACACCGCTCTCCTGTCCGCAGAGGCTGCTTGCTGCACACACTCACACTGCAGGAGTGGAGAGCACAATCTGTGTATGTGCAGCAGCGATCACACCGCTCTCCTGTCTGCAGAGGCTGCTTGCTGCACACACTCACACTGCAGGAGTGGAGAGCACAATCTGTGTATGTACACCGCTCTCCTGTCTGCAGAGGCTGCTTGCTGCACACACTCACACTGCAGGAGTGGAGAGCACAATCTGTGTATGTGTAGCAGCGATCACACCGCTCTCCTGTCTGCAGAGGCTGCTTGCTGCACACACTCACACTGCAGAGCGGAGAGCACAATCTGTGTATGTGCAGCAGCGATCACACCGCTCTCCTGTCCGTAGAGGCTGCTTGCTGCACACAGGCTCACAAAGCAGCGGAGAGGAGAGCACAATCTGTGTATGTGTAGCAGCGATCACACCGCTCTCCTGTCTGCAGAGGCTGCTTGCTGCACACACTCACACTGCAGGAGCGGAGAGCACAATCTGTGTGTGTGTAGCAGCGATCACACCGCTCTCCTGTCCAAAGAGGCTGCTTGCTGCACACACTCACTGCAGGAGCGGAGAGCACAATCTGTGTATGTGCAGCAGCGATCACACCGCTCTCCTGTCCGCAGAGGCTGCTTGCTGCACACACTCACACTGCAGGAGCGGAGAGCACAATCTGTGTATGTGCAGCAGCGATCACACCGCTCTCCTGTCCGCAGAGGCTGCTTGCTGCACACACTCACACTGCAGGAGCGGAGAGCACAATCTGTGTATGTGTAGCAGCGATCACACCGCTCTCCTGTCCGCAGAGGCTGCTTGCTGCACACACTCACACTGCAGGAGCGGAGAGCACAATCTGTGTATGTGTAGCAGCGATCACACCGCTCTCCTGTCCGCAGAGGCTGCTTGCTGCACACACTCACACTGCAGGAGCGGAGAGCACAATCTGTGTATGTGTAGCAGCAATCACACCGCTCTCCTGTCCGCAGAGGCTGCTTGCTGCACACACTCACACTGCAGGAGCGGAGAGCACAATCTGTGTATGCGTAGCAACGATCACACCGCTCTCCTGTCCGCAGAGGCTGCTTGCTGCACACACTCACACTGCAGGAGCGGAGAGCACAATCTGTGTATGTGCAGCAGCGATCACACCGCTCTCCTGTCTGCAGAGGCTGCTTGCTGCACACACTCACACTGCAGGAGCGGAGAGCACAATCTGTGTATGTGCAGCAGCGATCACACCGCTCTCCTGTCCGCAGAGGCTGCTTGCTGCACACACTCACACTGCAGGAGTGGAGAGCACAATCTGTGTATGTGCAGCAGCGATCACACCGCTCTCCTGTCCGCAGAGGCTGCTTGATGCACACACTCACTGCAGGAGCGGAGAGCACAATCTGTGTATGTGTAGCAGCGATCACACCGCTCTCCTGTCCGCAGGGGCTGCTTGCTGCACACATCACATGCAGGAGCGGAGAGCACAATCTGTGTATGTGCAGCAGCGATCACACCGCTCTCCTGTCTGCAGAGGCTGCTTGCTGCACACACTCACACTGCAAGAGCGGAGAGCACAATCTGTGTATGTGCAGCAGCGATCACACCGCTCTCCTGTCCGCAGAGGCTGCTTGCTGCACACACTCACACTGCAGGAGTGGAGAAGCACAATCGTGTATGTGTAGCAGCGATCACACCCTCTCCTGTCTGCAGAGGCTGCTTCTGCACACACTCACACTGCAGGAGTGGAGAGCACAATCTGTGTATGTGAGCAGCGATCACACCGCTCTCCTGTCTGCAGAGGCTGCTTGCTGCACACACTCACACTGCAGGAGTGGAGAGCACAATCTGTGTATGTGTAGCAGCGATCACACCGCTCTCCTGTCTGCAGAGGCTGCTTGCTGCACACACTCACACTGCAGGAGCGGAGAGCACAATCTGTGTATGTGCAGCAGCGATCACACCGCTCTCCTGTCCGTAGAGGCTGCTTGCTGCACACAGGCTCACAAAGCAGCGGAGAGGAGACGCGCACAGTCAGCTGGATTACATTAGCAGCTGCTCAACCGCTTCAATCCTTACGCAAGGAGGAACAGAATGTAATAAGGCTTCACAACGACCTCACTTACTATCTAATAAAACAAGATTACGGAAAACTACATACAAGTTGACTTTATGGGCCAGTCAGCATCGAGTCTAAAGTTCAATTAGCTGCTTCAATTTTCTTAAACAAAATGGTCACGTTCAGAGGAATCTGCGCAGTTCTTTCACGAAAAGCCATGTCTAGGAGGTTGAGACCTTATTCGGAATGTGTAAGGCGTTCACACTGCGCACACCAGCGATGCCGCTGAAACGATAGAACTGCAGGATCGCTGGTGGTCCACAGATCGCTGATGGCTGCAAAACACGCCGATCGACACACTAGCTTCGGATGCAGACTGCTTGCACGCAGATTAATCACACCTGCAGGAGCGGAACCACATCTTGTTCAGCGCATCAACCCGAGTCTACCAGTCCGCAAGCGCTGTTCTAATACCACACAGCTACAGTGAGGCGCAGAACTGTATGTGTACCTGGTACCACTCCCTCTGTCAGAGGCTCTTGCTGCACACCAGCAGCTGCTGGCCAGCGGAGAGCCAACTTGATCAAAAACGTCCAGACTTCCAGGGCTGCTCTGAGATACCAGCAGGGGGATGACACTCTGTGTAACACACAATTCGCTGGAGCGCTGTTGCTCACACACTCACACTGCAGGAGCGGAGAGCACAATCTGTGTATGTGCAGCACGATCACATCCCACCATGTCTAAGCTGCTTGCTGCACACAGGCTCACAAAGCAGCGGAGAGGAATGCGCACAGTGACAGGGCTGGGGGATTTACATCAGGCAGTGCTCAAGAGCTGTCAATCACTAATAAAGGAGGAACAGAAAATGGTAATAAAATGGAGCATTAACAACGAAAGGGATCCCTCACTTAGCGTATCTAATAAAACTAAATTACTAAAATCTACAGTACAAGTATGACTTTAGGGGCCAAGTCAGCTATCTGAATGTCTAAATGTTCAATTTAAGCTGCTTCAAATTTTCTTAAAAAGAAAATGGGCAAATGTTTCAAGGAATCTGCAGCAGGTTTTCCGTTATGCAATCTGAAAGCAGCATGAATTCAGGGTTGAGACCTTGATTCCAGGATGTGTAAGGGCGTGTCACACATAGCGACACACCAGCGATCCCGAAAACGATATGAACATGTCAGATCGCTGGTGTTCGACTACAATCGCTGGTGAGCTGCCAAACAGCAGCTCAGCAGCGATCAGGACAGCGATATGGTGTAACAACGATGCACGTCGCTTTATTACACCAGTGTATTTTAGATATCACACGCTGGTGCAGGGACTGGTAACCAAGGTACACATTGGGTTACTAGGCGCCTAGAAACCGATGTGTACCAGCTCCCTGCACCAGCGCGCTGGTATCTAATGACACACAGGTTTCTAGCGAGCGGCGCCTAGACCCCCTGATGTGTACCTTGGTTACCAGCCAGCTCGTGATCGCTGGTTTTCCCTGTCACAACGCAGCGATGCGTGCTGGCCGCGGGAGACCAACGATCAAAAAATGTCCAGACATTCAGCGACATCAGTGATACCCAGGGGGGGTGATCATCGCTGCGTGTCACACACAGCGATATCGCTGGGGAGATCGCTGTTGCATCACAAAACTTGTCACTACAGGCCAGGAGTCTCCTGCCTTCTTGTCAACTGCTCTTGTATATCCCAATCCCCAGCACAGATTAGCATCTTGTGACAGTGCACAGAGTACAAGAAAACTGCCAATCAGGGGGTGGCGTGGGGTTATACACAGGAAATCTGTCAATCAGGTGTGGGCGGGTTAACACAGAAATCTGTCAATCAGGGTGTGGCGGGGTTATACACAGGAAAGAATAGGTTGGCTATCACAATCAAGGGGTGTGGGCGGTTTATACACAGAGAATCATGCAATCAGTGTGTGGCGGGGTTATACACAGAACAATCTGCCAGATCGCGGGTGGGCGAGAAAGTACATAACATTCAGAACACTGCTACAGCGAAAAAGGATTTTATCCAAACCACAGCTGTCAGATGAGATACTTGCTGACAGATTCCCTTTAAAGGTGCTATCCTATTTGTGATCATTTTTTTTATTTACAAATATTTGGTCTAAAAAAGAAATTTTTGTATGAACTGTATAAAAAAGAATCTGCAATGTATGCATTCACTGTCTATTGCTGGCTGCAGAGTGAGTCCTCTGAGACTGTCAGTGAGTTTGCAAGTCTTTCGAGCTCATGCTCAGCTGATTTATGACCACAATCAAAGACAAAATGCAAACAAAATGCTATAAAAGTCAAAACAGTGTGTAAATGGACTCCATCGCAAACGGATTTAGCCACAAAATTCATGCATTTAAATAAACTAATAAAAAATGTTATGGCTTGAAAAATTTCAAAGTGTTGGAGTTTTACCATTGCTGAATGTGAATGAGTGATATTTACATGTTAAATTATTTACACATTTATTCTGCATTAGTGTAAAGCTTTGTTTTTCTGTGTCTGAAAAAATTGCATTGCTCATCCGGACCCTGTTGGGGGTAAAAGACTACAGCACTAAGAGGAGGTGACTGAGGTAGAAAAACCACACAATGTAGAGGTATACACTGGAAGGTATGTTCACTCAATCAGAAAAGCCCGATTAGCTGCGGTTTGACGCTGTGCGTTGGCGCAGCGTCAAACACGCAGCGTCCAGATGTTACAGCATAGTGGAGGGGATTTCAAGAAATCCCGTCTCCACTATGCGTAAAAAACGCAGGCGGAAGACCTGCGTATCCGGACATGCGGCGCGTCTTTTTAGACCGCAGCATGTCCTCGCGTCTTGCGGCGACGCTGCGTCGCCGCAATGGAAATAACACAGGGCTATGCAGCCCTGCGATCATTCCGGATGTGTTCCGGAGGTGTCCGGAACACATCCGGAAAGAGTGCGCGTCAAAAAGGGGGCGGGTCTTTGGGCGGTGCGGAATTTCCGCTCCGTCCAAAGCGCTGTGGTTCCGGACCGTGGAACCACAGCCTTAGGCTCTATATGTGCAACCACAGACAGGTAGACACTGACTGTAACCAACGCAGGGGAACAAAAGAAATAAAGGCAGAATTTAAGAAGTTACATCATGCACACACACAAAGAGTTTGAGTTCTTCCTTTTTATGAGCAATGTGCTTAGCTAAGCCCATAGCCTACACTAGTACGTATTATGGCGGGATCACTACTCAAACCATATCTGCAGTGTCGCCAGAGGGGCAAGAAAAGAAAACCATGAGGTTTCACTGTAAAGGCCAGTTATTATACATCTGATATGTCACCAAATTTCACAATGCAAACTGCATACAATGCTATATAGGTTTCTTAGATCTGATGAGTCAAGTGTTTTTACTGAGAAAATCCATTTCAGAATGTTTGTAGAATCCTGATATTATAATGAGCATTACTCCAAGTTTATTCAGTCTCCACTAGTTGTACTGAGCAGTGTGAGATCTCAGCAGCAGTGGGGAGACAACTGAGGAACCATCAATCAGGCAAGGTGGGCAGGGTTTCTGCAGCAGAATGGAGGGGACATTGAAAAAAATTGTTAATCCGGCTAGGTGGGCAGAGAAGGCGATTCAAAGTTGGCTTTGGATTTCACAGCAAGTACACCAGCCTCCCCAGGTCTGGAAGATCTATTTAGTAATGTATGCAGTCTGTATTATGGCATCTGGTGACAGATCTGCTTTAATCATCACATTATCAAATGTATAATAAGTCAAAACCAGTGCAAGTATCAAAGTTATAATTTATTGTGATCACTTGTGTAGCACCATTATATTTTACAGACCTTTACAGATGTCATCACTGGCCCCATTGGGGCCCACAATGTACATCCCCTATCAATCTTTGGAGAGTGTGAGGAAACCATAGGAAAATCATGCAAAACAGAGGAGAACAGGCAAACTCACTGCAGATGTTGTCCTTGGTGGGATTTGAACCCAGGACCCCAGCGCTGCAAGGCTGCAGTGCTAACTACTGAGCCACAGTGCTGCCGTTAGATATCAATACATTACTGGCTGTCACAGCTTCTTCTGCTAGCAGCAGGGAATTGGGAAAGCATGCACAAGAATAGTGCAAACTGTATAGAATTTTTATTCTATCAGTTATTAATATAATCGTTTCTGTTTTGTGCAGAATACAGGAGCTCTGTATCCCGGTAGAGAAAGCCGACAGCTAAATTCTGGTACATTAATTAAGCTGTATCATTATGAAACATGGGGGAAGTTTAGGGATGCTCTGTCAGTTACCAATATCAATTACTCTAAACTGTGCAGGTTACCATTGTGAAAATGACATGTCAGCGCTCCCCCATTACTCTCTTTCAGGATTCTTGTATCCATTCTACAATGAAGTCCCTGCAGCTAAAGATTTATATTGATCCAAAGAGCATGTGACCACAAATCTCACCAAAGGCTATGTTCACATGTAGCGTTTTTGTTGCGTTTTTATGCAGGCAAAACCTGCTCTCTTGGCACAAAGAAGCCGCTTACAAAAAAAAAAAAAACAGGTTTTGCTGAGGTTTTTTTTTGCTGTGTTTATATTGTCTTTTGTGCACGTTGATAAGTTTAGCGGCCCAAAAAACCATGATGCAACTTCCTTAGGTTTTTGCACCAAAAACCAGATACCTACGTTTTCTGCTGTGTTTTTGCACTTACCATCTCTCTGCTTTCTAAGGTGAAGAAACACTGCAAAATCTCTGAAAGGGACATGCTGCTTCTTTCAAAACACAGCAGGTTTCCATATAAGTTAGAGAAAAAAAAATGTGCGTACTCCAAAATGCAGCGTAAAAATTGCACTAAAAAGCAGCAAAAACGCAACGTGTGAACATAGCCTAAAACAACAAAAATTCATCATTAATTATGTTAGATCAAGTAGTGTTTGATGCTCTTCAGAACAACAAGTCTGTGAATTCATGACGACTCAAGTACAAAAGAACATCAGGCAGAAATTGCAGGAAGTGTGCAGAAGACGAAGTTTATGGGGAAAAATCAGAAGATAAGGGTAATAAAGTGATGAATTAAGCCATACAGGGCAGCGGCGATAACACCACGCTGCATTTTATTATTTATACCGCAAGACAAGAGTCAGGGATGGTTTATAACCAGTAAAAAAGTAGCTGTGAAATTTATACGAGTCCTTTGCTCTGGTGTTAAATGCATACAAAGTAAATCCTGAAGTCTGGATTACATCATATATATTATAATGAAATCACAAAAAAGGACACAAATACTAACTAAATATTATACATTGCACATAGATGGAGTGGGTACACTTTTTACTTATATGCTAACGGGTGATTCGTCATACAAATATTACCCCAAAAAGAAGAAAACAAAGTCGGAGGCTCTCGAGCACACATGTGTCTTACGCATTCTCACTCCAGTGCTTAGTTACTAAATAAAAATAAAGAAATGCACATTAATACCAACATTGACTTTGGTGCATTTTTTCTTTTCTGTATTTCTTTTCACCTAGATATATAACTTACATTAAAACTTGTATAAAATATAACTACACCAATGTCTAGCTATACAGGTTTATAATGTGCACATAACCCTGGTTTTATAGCACATTCTCATGTCAAGACCTTCTATATATTATGCTTTACAACTGCTTTACTTCACCTTTAATCTTCCTCTCATTGAAAAGCTAAAAAAAACTACTTGCACCAAATATACATCATCCTGGAGAAAGCAACTCTAGATCACATCTTTTCTGGAGTGTGCTGTATAACTGGGCTTATAAAGAAGGCAGTAACCAACCTAAACACATGAAGGGTGACTTTATCATCTCAGTCTCAAAACTCCAGCAGATTTTGGAAGAAACTAAAGACCATCCATTCGTTCCTTGCTCCAAAAAAACAAACAAAAAAGCATTTACACTACTGTCCCTGACAGAAGTTATGTCGCTTATCCATGTTATGTAAATAAAAGCTTATAACCTGATGTTAAATTCATCCATTGGTTTTATAAATTACTCTTTGAAAGCTGAAACCCTCCGAAATTTGGTTTAGGTACAGAAAATAAATGGCATCAATGCTGAAATATTGATCATTTAATGAACATGGAATGGTCAGATTTTGGGAAGACAAAAGTTTTGTCGCCCACAGAAAGTAATGTGATATTCAAACAAATAATTATCTTAAAATACAAATATAGTTGCATAACATTGGTGAATGAAGTTGTGGTGCTATTAGAGTCATATTAATATTTTGTGTGACTTCCATGAGCTTGAAGGACTGCATCCATGCGGTTCAACAATGATTCATACAATTTATTAATGAAGTCATCAGGAATAGCAAAGAATGCAGTCTTACATGCCTCCCAGAGTTCATCTAGATTCCTTGGTTTTGTCTTCCAAGCTTCCTCTTTCATCCTACCCCAAACATGCTCAATGATGTTCATGTCTGGTGACTGGCCTGGCCAGTCATTGAGCACCTTGATCTTTTTTGCCTGAGGAGCTTTGTTCTAGAGATGGATGGATGTGATGGAGCACCATCCTGCTGCAGAATTTGACCCCTTTTATGATTTGGAATATAAGAGGTATCTAATACATCTTGATATTTTAGGCTATTGATATTGCCTTCCACCTTGTAAATGTTTCGCACACCCCATACTGAATTTAACCCCAGACCATGATTTTTCCACCACCAAATGGTGTTTTCTGGGTGTATTTTGGATCCATACGGGCTCCAGTAGGTCTCCTGCAGTATTTGCGGCGGCTGAGGTGTAATTCTACTGAAGATTCATCAGAGAAATCCACCTTCTGCCACTTTTCCAGCGTCCATCTGTTTAGCAGGCTGTGGGACTTTGCAAATGCCACATGGTTTTTTATTTGCCTTTTGTTTAGTGCTGGCTTCTGGGCACTGATTCGACCATGGAGGCCATTTCAAGACAGAATCCTACAAACTGTTCTAGTTGACACAGAGACTTGAGGTGACCAGGCCTGTTGGAGCTCTGCTGCAGTGGAAGAGGGGCTTGCTTTGGATTTTCTAACAAACAAACGTTCCTCCTGAGCAGTTGTCTTGCGGGGTATGCCGGACCTGGGCTTGTCAAACACATCTCCAGTCTCTTCAAATCTTTTTTTAATTCTTTGTACTTGACGCCAAGACACACCAAAGGTGCCAACCACCTCTGCAGTGGATCTGGTCTTCAGCCTCTTTGATAATCAAGGATTTGGTCGCAGGATGGATTTTTGGCATGTTGTCAGAGCTCAAGTTGCAGTTCAAGTGAAGGTCTGGGGTGCTGGGTTTCTTTTTATACACACCCACTAATTAACCGATCATTTACTGAGCACAGGTGAGGATGTAAACTAGGATTGGGTGCATTATATGACCAGGTGACAAAACTTTTGTCTTGCCAAAACCTGACCATTCTGTGTTCATTAAATGATCAATATTTCAGCATTGATGCCAATTTATTTTCTTATTTATTTATTTATTTTCTTACAGTGTTATTACTTGGTAACTTGCGTTACACAAAAAGGAAAGGCAATTGTCCATCATGAGACTGCCAAATTATCTGTTCTGGTAAACAGGGGAGAAGCACTATTTTTATTGTATTAAAACACCATAGTCCAAGCAACTTTAACAAATTTATTTTAACCTCTCAAGTTAAATGCAACAATTTTTATAACAAGAAATGTAGATAACTTACATTACAACACAATATAGTAACTTACGTTACAAAACAAAGAATGTGTTCAACTTTGTCAGTGTTTATATTTGAGAAGGCAAACTGACTTTATTTAGACAAAACATAGGCTGCATGTGAATTCATTGATGTGAACTACATATGTAGACTAAAATTTTGTATAAAAATGTAATCAATCAATATTCATACTTCAGTTGTCAACATTTTTGCAGAGTGGAAATTTTGAATACAAAATATGACCATAGATCAATTACATAATGTAGACTAAATTTTAATCTAGGCCTAGATATGTGGTCCAGTTCAATGAATTCAGACAGGGCTAATGAAGAACTTCAACAAGGATGTAAATTTGTGCTCACTGCTCATTTAACTTCCTGGCTAATCAAAAAATTCCCAAATGTCCCTAGAACCCATTTTCAGGGGAGGATCAAGCTTTCTTAAAATTTGACAGACATCATAATAAATTTCATCATCTTTAGATGGCCATTTCCAGGTATTTTTATTCTTGCCATAGAGTTCCATGGTTTTCACTTTCATCTCATTGCGTGCAACCTCAGTAACCACTCCACGATACTTTCTGCTATCATACATTACTTCAACCCAGTCATCAACTTTGTATTCAGCGTACTTGCAGTTATTAGCATTGTAATAGACCATGTTTTTAGTGGTTCTAAAGCCAATAAATTTGCCTGCAAAATACCCTATGGCATGAAATTTGGAAATTTCTTCAACAGGCTTTGCATTGCTTACCAACTGCTTTAAATCCAGAGCCAAATTTCTGGAATCAATCTCAGTGGTGCTTATGTGTAGGACCTCTACATTCTTCAGTTCATTTGCAGCTTTGACAAACTGAGTTGCATTTTGACAAATTCCTTCCTGGTCATGATGGATTCTCGTACACGCCTTTTCACAACAGCTCCTATTCCATCTACAGGACCTTTGCCATGAGGTCCATAAAATGATTCAAATAGTTTTTTTACTACATATTTCTTTCTTGGTGTGCTGGTAGGAAGTAACCTCCTTACTTTCGCAGTTGCTTTGCCTAAGGAATTAGCTGAATTGTATGGCACTGGTGACATCACTTGAATCTGTTTCACATTTTTCTTTAGTTCTCTGCATTTCCTAACCCTTGCACGAACCTTCATCCTTTCTTCTTCTTTAATTTTTTTCCTGCTTTTTTTTCAACATAGCACTAACATCAATCTTTTTCTTCTCTCTGGATTTTTTAACTGCTTCTCTGACTTTTATCTTGTACTGTTCATATCCTCGTTTCTTTCAACTTCTCACATCATCTCTTCAGCTGGCGTTAATGGCATTGTGACTCAAAAAATACAAAGAATGACCTTATAATATAAAGTAAAATGAACATCAAAATTATGATAGTATTTAATTATCTCAAAAAGCTGACTGTAAGTCTTGTCCAAAAATTGAAAGGCAGGTAACTTACAATGAAAAGCTGAAGCAACTTAAGTTACAAAGCTGATGGTAACTTGCGTTACAATATGTTTACTTCATACAGAAACTGTGAAACTTTTGGAAGCAACATGAAACTTAGTGAATAGTTAATACATTATGCAATATAAGAACTCTGCAAGTTACAACTTAATTTATGCTTAGTTCTCAATCCTACAAAAACTTTTTATCTTTTTGGTAACTACTGAGCAAATGTCTACAATGGATATGTGCAAAATTTCTGGTAAACAATAATCTTACAGAACCAATGATAATATAGTATTTTGGTTTCCTAACAGTACTTCTTTTACTGTATATATACTGAACTTAAGTTATGCATGTTGCTTGTTAATAGTAATCCACTTACCAATATAGCCTGTTACTGTATCATTCCAGTAAGAACAGTAGTTGTTCACATTCAACCCTCTGCCATCTTGGAAATATATGGAATTTGAAAGAAACAGTGATGCCACCTTATGCCATGTGTAATGAAGTACCAACTTACAAAAAATTAACTATTTCCAAAATATTGGAAAATTTTTAAAATATTCCTTCTCAGCATGGAACTGCACCTCTCTATTGGAGTCCCCCAAGGCTCTGTTCTAGGACCCGCTCTCTTCTCAATCTATACACTTGGCCTGGGCAACTCAGAGTCCCATGGATTCCAGTACCACCTTTATGCTGATGACACTCAGATCTACCCCTCAGCCCAGACGTCACCTCTCTGCTGTCCAGAATCCCGGAGTGTATCAGCCATATCCTCCTCCTCTCGCTTCCTCAAATTCAATGTGGACAAATTTGAACTCATCTTTCCTCCATCTCACAGATCTTCCTTACCTGACCTATCTATCACAATTAACGACATCACGCTTTCCCCCGTACCAGAAGTCAGCTGCCTCGGAGTAAACCTTGACTCTGCCCTGTCCTTCAAACCGCACATCCAAGCTCTTTCTACCTCCTGTCACCTCCAGCTCAAAAATATTTCCAGAATCCGTCCTTTCCTCGGCTCTCAATCTACTAAAATGATTGTGCACGCCCTCATCATCTCCCGCCTCGACTACTGCAACATCCTTTTCTCTGTGGCCTCCCTGCTAACACCCTCGTGCCTCTCCAGTCCATCCTTAACTCTGCTGCCTGACTAATCCATCTCTCTCCTCGCTACTCCTCCGCTTCTCCCCTCTGCAAATCTCTTCACTGGCTCCCATTCCCTTAGTGTATCCAATTTAAATTACTAATACTGACCTACAAAGCCATCTATAACCTGTCTCCTCCATATATCTCTGAACTAATCTCCCGATATCTTCCCTCACAGAATCTCCGGTCTTCTCAAGACCTCCTTCTCTCTTCCACACTTATTGGCTCCTCACCCAACCGCCTCCAAGAAGTCTCTTGAATATCCCCCATCCTCTGGAATTCTTTGCCCCAACACGTCCGACTATCAACCACATTTGGATCAGCCTGCAATGACCCCGCTGCCTCCTCACCATTACCGGAGCCACCGCCTCACCAACACCAGAGCTGCTGCAACCCCCCAACCTACTGTCTCCTTCCCCAAAAGAATGTAAGCCCGCAAGGGCAGGGTCATCTCCGCTCTGTATTAGTCTGTTATTGTTAGTTTGTTTACTGTAAGTGGTATCTGTAATTTGTATGTAACCCCTTCTCATGTACAGCACCATTGAACCAATGGTGCTATATAAATAAATAAATAATAAAAATAATAATATAGGTTTACAGACCATGGCTTGTGCTGTAAAATGCAACTAAGAAAATGTCAGGAAAATCCTTCTAAAAAAGCAAAACTATATGGGGTTAAACTGAAATCGTTGTGACTGTGCACTGATTGCTATGTCACATGAGGGTAAATGTGATTGGTTAATTGTGAAAACAACCACATCCCAATTACAGTGTTCAGACTAAGGGCTCATGTAGACATCTATGCAAATCTGTCTGATCTAGGACTGCAATGCACTGACTGATCCAGGCAGGGGCGTACATAGAAATCATGGGGCCCCATAGCAAAAGTCTGAATGGGCCCCCACCAAAAAAAAAATTAAAAAAAATCAACAGGTGCTCTTAACTCCAGGCTGCTATATACACACACACAGACACACACACACACACACCTGCAGTGCATGCAGGGCACCCTCCTCCACCCTCCACAGTGCATGCAGCCGAGCCGCCCCCCTCCCTAAGATGCAAAGTGCAGCCAGAGCCATTGTAAATGTAAAGTGCCAGGCTGCCAGCACAGTGAGGGACACATTTAACAAAAAAAAATCCACCCCGTCCCCCAGCCAGCCGGGCTCACCGTCTTGTGTCACTCTCCCTGAGTGAGAGAGTGTTTTTTGCTTTCTGCTTCCTGCAATGCACGTGTGCTGCTCTCTGGCTGCCAGGAGGCGTGGTGGTCTTATGCAAATCCAGCCAGAGACTTCAGCCAACTGCTGACCAGGAAAAAGGAAAGGGGAGCTTCAAGGGGTATACAGCGGCCGGCGCTTACATTTAATTAAAGGACTAGATAGTACTGTGTCAGCACAGCACGGCTGCCAAACCGCAGCGGCCATCACGGGCCCCCTCACCTGTTCGGGCCCCATAGCAGCTGTGTGGTCTGCTATTATTGACGGTACGCCACTGGATCCAGGCTTTCCTGACCTCAATGTGACAGCCTCATAGAAATATACCAGAACTAAATATCAGAAATAGAAGCAATTCTGCGCTCTCTGAAGTCACGACAATCGAATAGTAAAGTAAAATGAAGGTTTATTGTCAACACATTTCAGAGTTGCACTGACTCCTCCTTCAGGACAACCATACATGAGCGTTTGCATTTTTGTATTGTATATACGGTAATAGAAATAATTAGGAACAATGATGTTTGGGTCAGGAGAGCCATGACTAGTCTGTGCACTGCAGGCCGAGATCAAACCGATTAGCACGGACATCTACTAGAACCTTTATGCAATCGCATTTGTGTAGCCCTGGTGTTAGGCACACGCAGTACCCTGGAGGGTGTGTGGCGAGACGGCAGTTTAATGCTAAATATTCATTCACTCAACATATACTAGACACACCCTTAGGGTAGTGGAGTTTACTCTTGAGGGAGTGGTCAAGGTATGTGTTAGAGTGATTTAGTCAGTCTAGTTCCTGTCTTCGGACAGAGAGGACGTGTTTAGTCTGTGTCTAGACTTCAGAGAGAGAAGACGTCTGGAGGGAGGAAGGAGTCCAGCCTTCTCTATCATCAGTTCAGATCGTGGAGGCTGGTACAGGTGTTTGAATTCACCTTAGCCTAGTCAGAGCTGTACCTCATCAGCATACACTGGAAGGAAAGAAGAAGTTTAGTGCAGAAAGTCTTCAGTATCCTGTCTAAAGGACGGTATAAGGTTCAGAGACGTGCTCCTGCCTATTGAAAACTGAGCATCTGTAACTAACTTTGAAGTGAAGGAAAAGAAAGAAGTGACTACTCGACCCTTGGCTAGTGTGAGTGCTTATGTTACCAGCGTGGACAAGGCGAAAGGCACAGTGGTTTATTGGAATAGTGCTTACGGATTGAACAAGTCCTGCACATTGCTCCCGGTCACTGGGGACCGAAGGATCACTACTGTTTCAAGCAGAGTGATAAGAAAACCAGGAATCTACCGGACCCTAGGTCGCGGCAGACAGCCCCTTATAGTCAGTACGTAACTGGGGTCAGGGGAGTGAAGACTTTGGAGTCTCTGCAGGACAAAATAAGAATTCAGCTCCTTCACAGGAAGGCCCCTACCACAAAGCTGACTGGGCGGTACAGCTATAGATTAGCTGGAGATTTTGAGGGAACTACGCTTCAGGCTGGTTGTACTCGTTGTATTGGAAGTAAAGGAGGCCCCTAACTTGTCCAGCTGCTGTCTCAAGATACACTCTCCTTGGATCAGCCTCCCTGGGACCTGCCTGAACATCTTACAAGTAAAGGTATGGAAAGACGCTGACCGTGTGAGACTGTGTTCTTTATCTGCACTCGACTTCACAAATCCCATAGACTTTGAGGGACCAGTCCCACCTGTAGGGACCCGACATCTAGCTGCCTCACCATCCCCTCAGAGATCTACAGCAGCGCTGGTACTAATTACCAGAATACTACAGGTGGCGTCACGAACTGTATATAAACCTATCCCCTATAAATATATCCCCAACATACGCCAGACCGCCCGGGCCACAGACCGAGCCACAGCTACCTGTGACAAAATCCCCATAGACTTCTACGGGCTCGGCTCTGAGTACCCCATTGCCCTGGTAATCCACAATTGTGGTGGCGGGTCGACACAACTTGGCGTCACGAACAGGATGCGAAACTCGCGGAATTGCGAGCCCTGTGTGCCTAAGGAATTGTTTTTGTGAAAAAGGACTGTTTGCACTTTTGGCGCCAAAATCGCCATTTTTGTCGCCATATTCGCGCCCTCAGGCGCTGGAGAAGAAGGTGGGCGTACCTTCGTGGGCGTCTACCCCCCTGTGGCGCGAAGAAAATGCCGGCCTTCTCAAAGTGCTATTACAATATGCGATCCTGCCCTACAGCAAAGGAGGTCCGCCTCCTCTTCACCTTCCCTGCGAGGAGGAGGAGACGCAAACCCCACCTCCACGGAAGAGACCGGATGTCTCCGCAGGAAGAAGAAAGAATCTTCTGGAACATCATGGAGGCAGGACGTGTGCAGCCGAGCAGGGAAGCGGAGGAAGGCAGGCCCCGTGCCCCAGCCAAGCTGCCACCAACACCGGAGTTATCCGTGATCCTGCACCTGAAGCAGGCGTTGCTAGAGACAAGAGAAGAAAATGCACGCCTGAAGAAGATGGTCCAGGACCAACCTGGCTTTGAAGAAATCGAGAGACGCCGGCGTACCCTGGAACAGCGGAGGCTGTGGGACACGGTGATCTCTCCCCTCAACGAACCCCCACGATTCCAGATACCGAAGAGTCTGCTGCCCAAGGCGAAGGAGCAACCGGAGGCTGCCCCCGAAAGTACCGATCCCGATCCCACTGGTGAAGCGGTGGAAGCGAAGGAGGTTGAGGAGGTACAGCCAATCCCGGAACGCCCGCCCGGCCAAGAGGCCGCAGCAGATGATCGGTCCCCGGCAGGGACACCGGAGGGGTCCTGTCCGTCACTACCAGATGTGGACTGGGACGAAATGGCGCGCTTGGATGACGTCGCCTATACCGCCCAGTGGGAACAGGAATGGCAGAGTCGTGAGGAGAAGAAGAAACGCCAGCAGGAGGAAGAGCGGGAAACTCAGAGGAACCGTCAGCGACAATATGCCGAGCTGATCGCGGACAAAGAGAGCGTCCGAAGAGATAAAGGTACCCTGAGGGAACCACGGCGGCAGGGGTGTGTGACTGAGTTCCAGCTCCGGAAGGGCTGGGGCTTTATCCGTGAACCAGGCCTCTACCCAGCGGTCTTTGTCAGCAGGCGTGACGTAGAATCTCACCTGCCGCAAGGCCATCCCGGGAGGGACTTAGCAAACGGAGATATCGTCACATATACGCGGCACTGGGGAATGAAGGGGTGGTATGCCCTTAACGTCACCATCGTCCGTGACCCCGTCCCAGACGCAGGTACCGTCACCATTACCGCCGCGTCCCCGTCTCCAGCTCAAGCAGCATCCGGCCGTGCCCCAGCATCGCCCCCTGCAAATTCATCGCAACAAGCGACCCAGATTTCATCGCAGATTAAAGCCACCTCTACATCGCAACATGCGACCCAGTCTCAATCGCAATCCCTGACGCGGTCCATATCGCTAACTGTGATTGAAACGCAATCGGTGTCACGTGAAGAAAATGTACCCGTCGCGCCCCTAGAGGTTCGCACCAGAACTGTGGCGACCCAGACCCCAATCGCAGCGCATGATTTGCTAGTCCTGGGATCTAGGGCCCATTGCATTGTTCCAGCCCCCGGGTGGAAAGTGTATTTGCAGAGAATGAATAGATAGTGAGGAAAAAGTGGTGAGATCCCTATCGGGTCTACCAAAAGTAAAAAAAAAAAAAAGTTTGAAATGTTTTATAAAGTTTTGCACAAATTATATAGTGAATATATATATTTCTAACTGTAGAATGCCCGGCTGGGTAAATGATAAATAGTAACTAGAAAAGGTTTTGCACTTTCGTATTATGTGATTGATATAATATGTCTTTGGTTTTACATTGGACTTGGAGGTTGAGGACTATGCCAACCCAGAACTTACTTGTAAATAGTTGCGCTTCGGTGCCTTATCTTGGTTTTACATAAACCAGTACAACTACCTCTGAAAACAAAACCCGTGTGGTGTGGCACTGAGTGAGGTCTGCAATCGGATGTCCTGCAGCCCACCCAGGACCTACGTTGAAGGTTTGGTGCGGGTCCTTCACAAGTATATTGTATATTTATTGAATGCTATTTAATATTTGTATTTTCTATATTGTTTGCAACGTTCAAGATATTCTCACCTCCCGGATGGGAAGAAGTTATTGTTTAATGTTTATTGCATAAACAAAATGTCTCTTTTGTATTTTACAGCCCGGGAGTGCTGTCTTTTACCATGGGGGAATGTGTAGCCCTGGTGTTAGGCACACGCAGTACCCTGGAGGGTGTGTGGCGAGACGGCAGTTTAATGCTAAATATTCATTCACTCAACATATACTAGACACACCCTTAGGGTAGTGGAGTTTACTCTTGAGGGAGTGGTCAAGGTATGTGTTAGAGTGATTTAGTCAGTCTAGTTCCTGTCTTCGGACAGAGAGGACGTGTTTAGTCTGTGTCTAGACTTCAGAGAGAGAAGACGTCTGGAGGGAGGAAGGAGTCCAGCCTTCTCTATCATCAGTTCAGATCGTGGAGGCTGGTACAGGTGTTTGAATTCACCTTAGCCTAGTCAGAGCTGTACCTCATCAGCATACACTGGAAGGAAAGAAGAAGTTTAGTGCAGAAAGTCTTCAGTATCCTGTCTAAAGGACGGTATAAGGTTCAGAGACGTGCTCCTGCCTATTGAAAACTGAGCATCTGTAACTAACTTTGAAGTGAAGGAAAAGAAAGAAGTGACTACTCGACCCTTGGCTAGTGTGAGTGCTTATGTTACCAGCGTGGACAAGGCGAAAGGCACAGTGGTTTATTGGAATAGTGCTTACGGATTGAACAAGTCCTGCACATTGCTCCCGGTCACTGGGGACCGAAGGATCACTACTGTTTCAAGCAGAGTGATAAGAAAACCAGGAATCTACCGGACCCTAGGTCGCGGCAGACAGCCCCTTATAGTCAGTACGTAACTGGGGTCAGGGGGAGTGAAGACTTTGGAGTCTCTGCAGGACAAAATAAGAATTCAGCTCCTTCACAGGAAGGCCCCTACCACAAAGCTGACTGGGCGGTACAGCTATAGATTAGCTGGAGATTTTGAGGGAACTACGCTTCAGGCTGGTTGTACTCGTTGTATTGGAAGTAAAGGAGGCCCCTAACTTGTCCAGCTGCTGTCTCAAGATACACTCTCCTTGGATCAGCCTCCCTGGGACCTGCCTGAACATCTTACAAGTAAAGGTATGGAAAGACGCTGACCGTGTGAGACTGTGTTCTTTATCTGCACTCGACTTCACAAATCCCATAGACTTTGAGGGACCAGTCCCACCTGTAGGGGACCCGACATCTAGCTGCCTCACCATCCCCTCAGAGATCTACAGCAGCGCTGGTACTAATTACCAGAATACTACAGGTGGCGTCACGAACTGTATATAAACCTATCCCCTATAAATATATCCCCAACATACGCCAGACCGCCCGGGCCACAGACCGAGCCACAGCTACCTGTGACAAAATCCCCATAGACTTCTACGGGCTCGGCTCTGAGTACCCCATTGCCCTGGTAATCCACAATTGTGGTGGCGGGTCGACACACATTATTTTAGTTTTGGTATTTTTAATTTTCTCCCTCAAAGATTTCAGATTTTTTTTTATACATTTGTGCAGATTATGAGCGATATTTAAGGGGAAACTTGTGAAATGATTCTTCTTGCTAGGAATTTTATACACAGCAAAAACATGGCACTTAATGACAGTGTGTAGACTTTATATATCCACTGCACACTAACGGTCAGTCTGCTAATCCTACAAAGATACAGATGTCCACAATACATACTGATTGCTCTTTTTTTTAACTCCTCCTCCTCTCCTCCATGTGTATTTTACCATCTTTAATGACCCTTGTGGTTTATTTCTTGTATTATATTTGTGAGGTATACCTAGTTATCCATGCCATGAGGGGCTTCTTTCTTTGTTTGATATAAACTACAAGAGCCAGACTTTAACCACATTGGCTGCAATTAAATCCATGAAAAATAGTTTTCTGGCTCCCATAGAATAGTAACACATATTGATTAGTGCCAGGTTGATTGAATATATTCATTCTGATATAAGAAAATGCGCAATTGTTATATATATTTTTTATTTTTTATTTATTTTCCCATACTGATAACAATGTGATGCACTTTGTTGTACCGCTATTGTGTTATTTCTTCTTCATATGAGTTGCACTGGCGTTGAAACTTTACATCATCTTGATCTTCCGTCTTACCTGTTCCGACGTGGAGGTTTAGTTACTCCATGGGAATCTGAGTTGCCGTGTTACTGGAATGAACTGTTTTCAGCCCGATCTCCTGGACGCTATGACAACCGTATCTATGGATACGTGATGATGCGGTGAAAGAGACGGTATCACATGATCGGAAGCCTCCATGACGTCACATCCAGAAGTGCGAGTCTGCCTCCACAATTAATAATCAAGCAGTAGCCACTGTATGTGACTATTTCGCTATCTGTTGGAGATTCATGGATGAAAGATTGAGCGCGCTTTATGGCAACCGCGGTACAAATGGTTTTTTATGAATACTATGTGATTTTTCTGGTTCTATATGTGGGTCTCCATAACAACGGCATTAACAATATATTTCCTCTCGCGCATGCGCCGAGACTTGATCGATCTATGTCTCTGATTGGCCTATTGTTATATAAAAAGGTACCTTACCAACGTCTATCCACCCCTGGACGAAGCATTTCAATGCGAAACGCGCGTAAGGTAAATATGCGTTCTTAGTACCTGTAGGCATTTGACTGATTATACGTGTATTGCCAAGTTTCTCTCCTTTTGTCATTGATTTTCTATGTTACTTTTTGACTTATATGGATATGTCCTATTCGCACTAGGGGATCTACACACCAGCAACTATGCTCATATAGGAGTCTTTATCCTTTTCTAGGTGCTCTTTATGTTATAACTCCACTTGGAGATTAAATATACCAGGGTCTGTGTGTGTTCCCTTACTGCTGGTCTAGGACACCCATTTATTATTTTTCTAGCTTATATACAATTATTGATGGAGGCTTTGGATCTTTAAATACTATGCAACTTTCTATTCTTTATTGCATTTTGGCAATCGCATTTTTTGTCCTGATTTCCGGTATTCATAGGTACTTTTTTAGCACTTAACATACATGGGCTGTACCACTTTTTTCTGTCCGGTATTCATTATGTATTTGTACGTGTTTTAATTATTATGTCTAATAAAAATTTATATTTTTTTAAAATACTCATTTCTTTATAGAGGTTTTTCGGTGTATTATCCTCTGAAATTTGAAGAATTTACCAATATCTGAACCATTTCACAACCGCAAACACACTTTACTGAAGAGTTCCTTGTTGTGACCAGGGCCTTAGCGGCAGGCAGACGCCTAGGACCCTCGCTTCCCCAGCCAGTGGCATACTGCTAATAGCGGCATACCACACGGTCGAAATGGGGCCCGTGAGTCAGGAGGGCCCACCCCGGCACCAGCTGCTCCCCCCCCCATGCGCCACATTCAACTGTATCAGCATCACAGACGCCGATACAGTTGAAAGCAATGATGGAGGAGAGAGCTGTCAGATGATGATCCCTCTCCCATCATTTCTCCTCTGCCTCTGACAATGCGGGTGCGCGATGACATCACTTCATAGTGCATAGTGTACTTGCTGTGTGCCGGGCAGAGGTGAGGACTGTGTTTTGTTTTTTTTAATATATCAGTGAGTGAGTACTGGACTGTGGGGCTGTATTACATTCTATGAGGGGGATGCATCATACTCTAAGGGGGCTACATTATATTATATGGGGGGGCTGCATTATACTATATGACGGGTGCTGCTTTACATTCTATGGGGGAGCTGCATTATACCTTACGAGGGGGCTACATTATATTCTATTAAGGGGCTGCATTATACTCTGAGGGGGCTACATTATATTCTATGGGGGGCTACATTATACTCTATGAGGGGGCTACATTATATTCTGTGGGGGGTCTGCATTATACTCTGAGGGGCCACATTATATTCTGTGGGGTGGCCGCATTATACTCTATTGGACTATGGGCAGTGCATTATACTTTATGTACCATATAGGACCTGCATTATACTGTATTGAGGACTATGGGGAATGCATTATACTATATGACGAAATAAGAGGTGCATTATACTATGGGAAGTGAACTGTACTACATGAAGGACCATGGGGTACATTATACAATATGTTAAATTATGAGGAGTGTATTATACTATATGAAGGACTGAGGAGTGTATTTTAATATATGGAGGACTATGAGGAGTGTATTATACTATATCGAAGACTTTGGGGAGAGTATTATACAATATGGAGGACTATGGGGCACGTTATATTATATGGAAGACTATGGCATGTGCATTATGCTATATGGAGGACTGTGGGGTGCATTATACTATATGGATGGCTTATGGGGTATATTATACTAAACAAACAAAATGCTGCCGATTCATCGAGTAATTGGCTTCTTCATGCCAGAACAAAAATCATTGTTCTCAGCAGCACAGCACCCAGTAAAAACTACAGGTATGCTGCTGATAACATGATGATACTGTATGGGGACAGATTGATCTATTAGTGATTGTTCTGTCTACATCATTATTACTCAGCCGGTGGAAAGAGGCCAGGAAACAAGCGAATGACTACAATATAGTCTATCATGCTCGTTTAGCAGCCTGAACTCAGCGCATGTAAATTCAACCAAAACACCAAGGTTACTTACCGGTAGCCGGTTTTTCCGGAGCCCATGACAGCACACATAAGAGAGGGGATCCACCCGGTCAGGACAGGACCCTACTGAAATAAAGGGCCGGAACGTCTCCCTCGCTTCAGTTGGTTTACAGAGCATTAGAGGCCCCCCTGGTAAGTATACATGGTAAAACTATCACCACATTTTATTAACTTAAAAAAACACCCAAACTAGTGCACACCAAAGTAGTGATAAGGGGGGAATGTACAGGTGCCGTCATGGGCTCCGGAAAAAACGGCTACCGGTAAGTAACCTTGGTGCTTTCCCGTCTCCCATGACGGCACACATGAGAGCCTTTTGTAAAATGAAACACCTTGGGGAGGGACCACTGCTTGTAGCACCCTTCTACCAAAGGTTAGGTCAGTAGAGGAAGATAGATCCAGCCGGTAGTGCTTGAAAAAGGTCAAAGGTGAGGACCAAGTAGCGGCTTTACAAATTTGCTTGATTGATACCTCAGCTTTTTCTGCCCAGGAGGTAGCCACAGCTCTGGTGGAGTTAGCCTTGATGCCATTAGGAACCGGAGCGCCACTCGCAGAGTAGGATAACATAATGGCCTCCCTGATCGATCTGGCAAAGGTACTTTTGGCTACCCCATACCCTTTTCTACTACCCTGAAAGGCTACAAACAGGGCCTGATCTTTCCTCCATTGACGAGTCACTGCTATGTATTGTAGTATGGCCCGCCTTACATCTAACATATGGAAATTTTGCTCCCCAAGGTTCCTAGGATTATCGAAGAATGATGGCAAGGTGATCTCCTGAGACCTATGGAACTTGAGGACCACCTTTTGGAGCTAGACCGGATCTGGTCTTAAAACCACTCTGTCATCAAAAATTTGGGTATATGGAGGGCATACAGACAGAGCCTGTAGGTCGCTCCCTCTATGGGCCGATGTTAAGTCTACCAGTAATACTGTTTAAGTGTAAGAAATTTTGGTGACAACTCTTGCAATGGCTCAAAGGGGTCTCTGGTTAAAGCCTTCAAGACTAGATTCAGGTCCCAGGGTGGTATCTTAGGGATAATGACTGGACTAGACCTACTACAAGACTTTATGAACCGGGACACCCACCTATTGGAGGCTAGATTGCAGTTATGTAGGGCCCCCAGAGCTGAAACCTGGAGGGTGCTAGTTGCTAACCCAAGTTGCAGTCCCGCCTGTAAGAACTGTAGGGCTACATCTCCTAAAGGTTTCCCCAGGAAGTCTAGAACTTTTTCCATGTTCTACCGTCTACTCTTCAACAGGGTGGAGACTAACCCTGGTGAGAAACCCTGGCGACTCAGTAGCACCCTCTCAAATTCCAGGCTGCCAGATGGAAGCCCTTCACTTGAGAGTGGACCACTGGTCCCTGTGTGAGCAGGTCTGGAATCTCTGGTAAGAGCCATGCATCTGTAACTGACATATGCCTTAGAAGGGAGAACCAAGGCCTCCTCGGCCAAAATGGAGCTATGAGAATTACTCTTGCTTGATCTTCCCTGATTTTCCGGACTACTATCAGAATCATTGTCATCGGGGGGAACGCGTAGGCCAGGGAGAACTTCCAGGGTATTTGTAAGGCATTACTGCAACCGGATGTTCTTTTGGATTCAGGGAGCAGAACTTCCTGACCTTTCTATTTTGTGAGGTGGCAAACAAGACTATTTCCGGTTTGCCCCAAGCCTGACCTATTTGTTGGAAAGCCTGGGGGTTTAGGGACCATTCCCCCGGTCTCAGGTGTCTGCGACTCAGGAAGTCTGCTTGTATGTTTTCGATACCCCTTATATGCAGTGCTGTGATGGATAACAGATGTTGCTCTGCTAACTGGAATAGTAGGTTTAATATTTGCATGAGGCCCCGGGATCTCGTTCCCCCTGGTGGTTGATGTAAGCTACTACTGCTCGATTGTCCGTCATGACTCGAGTATGGCAGGCCCTGAAGCAAGGGGAGAAAATGTTCCACGGCCTTCTCCACTACCCACAGTTCTTTCACATTTGAACCGTGATCCCATTCTAGCAAGGACCAGATTCCTTGTACTGAGTGGGATCTCAGGTGTGCTCCCCACCCTGTAGCACTTGCGTCGGTTGTAATAATGTCCTCGACTGGTTTTTGCCACAGGACACCAGCTATTAGATGCTCCTCTACAGTCCACCAGATTAGAGAATCTCTTACGGCCGAGGAAAGATATAGTTCCCCTTCTAAATGATCTTTCAATTGTCATAGGTGGAACTGTGCCCACCCTACTGCGGGTATACATGATGTTAATGAGTCTAAAAGGGACATTGCATTCCTCAGTGTCATAGCCGATTATTGTAGTGCTGAAGAAGTTAGACCCCTTATCTTGGTCACTTTGCTCTCAGGCAGGAGGCAGAGCTGTCCCTCGGAGTCCAGCATTAACCCTAGGAAGGATTGCACTTTCACTAATGTTAATCTTGACTTGGGAATGTTTACTATCCATCCCAATTCTATTAGAGTTGACGTCACTTCTTTTAGTTGCTGAATGCAGTGGCCCTCCGACCTCCCTACCACAAGAAAATCGTCCAGGTATGGGACAATCACTATGTCCTTGGAACGAAGCTATGACATCACTTCGGCCATCACTTTGGTGAAGACTCTGGGAGCTGTAGACAGGCCGAACGGAAGGGCTGTGCACTGATAGTGTTTGACCTGACCTTAGACATAGAGTGCTACCCTCAGGTATTTCCGATACTCCCGATGGATTGGGATATGATAATAAGCATCTTTTAAGTCTATCACCGCCATGAGGCAGTGCTGATACAAGATTTTTATGGCCGTATTGATTGACTCCATCTTGAAGAAGCAATTGTCTACCCACTGATTGAGCCTCTTCAGATTGACTATGGTTCTCCAAGAACCATCTGGCTTTTGTATCAAAAAGAAGGGGGAGTAAAACCCCCTTCCTTCATCCTGAGTTGGGACTTCCTGTAGGACTTGTTTCTGCACTAGACCCAGGACCTCTGTCTCCAGGGCCAGTTACTCCTCCTGGGACCTCCTTCGGGGTGTCATTATAAAGGTTTGCCTGGGTGGATGGATGAATTTTATTTTTAACCCGTCCTTGATTATATTTAGGACCCATGTACTGGGGGAGATGTTTGCCAAGGCAGAGAGGAAGAGAGAAAGGCTTACCCCTACCTCTGACCTGATGTCATTGGGGAGATTTTTTGGAGGATGTAGAGGGCCTTCTGAACATGTAGCCTCATCCTCTCTTTTCCTTAAAGTCCCAATTTTTCCTGTCCCTCGGGGGACGACCTCGGTTAAACCTTCTCCTCCGAAAGGACAGTTTTTGGACTGTCCAGGAAACCTTTTCTTTTTATCCCCTGCATACTCCAAAATTTCCTCCAATTTTTTGCCAAAAAGGAGTAGCCCATCACATGGAATGGAACACAGTCTATGTTTGATGGCAGATCCCCCGGACACCCTTTAAGCCACAAGTCACATCCTGCCGCATTAGACAAGCCTGCTGTTCTGGCTGTTAATCTTGCAGAATCCGCCAAGGCATCTGCTAAAAAAGCTGCTGCTCCATGCACTAGTGACATATTTGTTAGGATCTCGTCCCTTGGAACTTTATCCCTTATCTGATCTTCTATCTGCTGTAGCCAGACCATGAGGGCACGGGTAGTACAAGTGCCAGTTATCGCTGGCTTTAACCCCCTGCCGATACTTCCCAGATGGTCTCAAGAAACAGTCTGCTTTTTTGTCAAGCGGGTCCTTTAGCACACCTGAGTCCTCTAATGGTAAGGATAATTTTTTTGATCCACTGCACTCCCCGCCTCCTCCGGTGCCCATCGATAGCACCTCCCCCCCTGCCACGCCACTGGGATGGTTATCTGCCGGCTGGCGTTTTCTTCATCTTGGATCCGGCGCCGCCCCCGACATCACGCGGGCACGCCCATTCCAAGTGTGCCTTACGCGTGATGTCAGACACGCGCAACCCGCCGGCAGAGGGGAGGAGGGCGGCGTGGCAGACATGGAGGAGCCCCTGGTCCGGTGCCATGCTGCACCAACGCTCGCTCGAACAGAGCCCCTGGGAGACCCATGGACGGCGCTTCCATCCCCTGAAGCCCAGCGCACAGGCCTTGCCCACTCTTCCACGCCGGCACAGGAGTGGGCAGGTAACTTGCGACCGCCGTCTTCAGTGCAAGGGTCCCTGTCAGGACAGGAAACCCAACTAAAGCGAGGGAGAATTACCGCCCTTTTATTTCAGTAGGGTTCCTGTCCTGATTGGGTGGATCCCCTCTCTCATGTGTGCCGTCATGGGAGACGGGAAAATGTTTGTGTGATGGTGCAATATGTGAGCATTTGGGGCCCCACTTTGCCTAAAACAGGCCCTGGTTCTGACACAGTGTAGGTAGAAGATAAATAGCATTTCTGAAAAATTATTTAGTTCCTTATGGATTGGAAACGGCCATCACTCATGGTGTAACTTTGGTGAACATGTCACCTGTAATTGCCTAGGGAAGGGCTGGTCCAGGTCCCATGGTTCCCAACCTGAAATCAGCAATAAGACTCCATACACTTGGGCAAAGATAACAGAACTTCTATTCAGTCGTGGGGGAGGGTTGCCATATCACTATGGTACCCAGTATATGCCCTCTGGTAACTTCAACTACACTTGCTTGTGTCTGTTATTGTAGTCGCACCCCAATAAAAAGAAATCCAGACACAGCCATAGGCAAACATCACTACTGGAAAAAGTAGACTTTATTTTATTTATTTTTTTTATTTACTAATTTCATACAACCCCTTTCCTTAAGTCTGAGTACTCGTATAGAAGAATCTAGAAAACATAATTCAATAACAGTCTCCCCAGGCCGCAATTTGTGCAAAAGTATAAACCAATCACAAAGAAATGGGCTAAGGAAAATTAATTTCAGGGAAGGAGAATTCGATAAGGCTAAATGGTTTAAGAGATAATACTGGTTTCAGTTTCTGTGCAATTAATAGTTTGACATCAATGTCCTAGTAAATCAGATGTCAAAACTAAGCCAAAAATGAAGCAGCACTCTTGACTCCATGAGTAAATAAAAAGTTATTCCCATATTTATAAATGGATATTGCTGAATATTCCTTGTGAATACAATGATTTTGACAATTTGCTTCTTATTAAAATTTTCAGCCGTTCTTGAGATATTAACACTTGTTTACAGCTAGGTGCCTTGGAGATCAACCACAACTGCTAGGTAGAAAAAGAAGAGCAGTGCTTACAAGCTCTTCTGTATTTAAGGACTGTTTTGTTTTGGCCAGAATCACTGGAGTGCACTGTTAGCTTCAGTGCAGTGCTTACAAGCTAGACAGTAGAAGTGGTTGGTCCCCTAGACAACGAGCTGGAAACAAAAGTATTAAAATTTGAAGCCAGTCTTGAGATATTTACCTTAAATTGCTAAATTGCTTACTTTTACAAGCAATATTCAACATTAACCATATATGAAGATGGAATTTTATAAAAGGTCTTGTTTTCATATATCCGGCTACTCCGTCGCTTTTTTTTCCCCCCACAAACCGGTACAAAAACGTCAGAGAAAAGCTGATGTGGGAACGTTTTTTGTGATATTGGAAAAAACACTAGATGCACCATTTTCGGATCTGGCTATGAAGGCATAAACCCCTGTGCTCTACAATCAGGTGACTGGATTACCTGCTATTCTACAACCTGGTAAATATGTTCCAGAGCTTTCCATTGTTCCCTGGGGCATGGGAGCCTTGGGTATACTTGGTACTAAATATGGAGACCAGAGGCTTTTACTTCTATCCCAGGGAAACAAATACAGAGCTCTGGTGGAAAACACGAGAAAGAACAATAAAAACTCAATACAATAAAGAAAGTCAGGAACTACTGTGTACATGTCCTTCTACAGTAAACCTGTTGCATCATCCTGCTGCCCTCATTTTTGCTGTTTTTGGTGCAAAATTATTCAGCTCTGTAACTTGTCATACACTCTTTCAGTGGCCATTTCATTGTCAAAGATTCTGCCAGCACTATATATGCTGGAACTGCCTTTATCCTGATTTTCCAGCGTTACCTTTTTCCTTTTATTACATACTTAAGTAGGTGCAGCTGGACCCTTTATATGCCTGGGCATTGGACAGCAGCACCCACACTGATATCTTGCCTCTATCACATACAGGTGCTTCTCACAAAATTTGAATATCATCAAATAGCTAAATTTATTTCAGTTCTTCAATACAAGAAGTGACACTCATTTTATATAGAGTCATTACACACAGAGCGATCTATTTCACATGTTTATTTCTGTCAATGTTGATGATTATGGCTTACAGCCAATGAAAACCCAAAAGTCATTATCTCAATAAATTAGAATAATTAACGAAAAACACCTGTAAAGGCTTCCTAAGCATTTACAGAGGTCCCTTAGGCTGGTTTTACCCTTACCGTGTTTTTGCGGCCCCAATGCATTTCTATGGGGCCGCAAAAACGGGCCCGCAAAAATTCTACTGAGGGCCATGTGCCGTATGGCCGTGAGGGCCGTATATACGGCCGTGAAAAAATTTCAAGCTTTTTCGATATATTTCACGGCTCACGGACACGGCCCCCATAGAAAATTAATGACTTCGGAACTCCAGTTTTTTCTTTACAATACTTTTCTATACTATTGGAAACGGCGATCCGCAAGTTTATTGCGGTCCATTATTGTGGCAGACCTTGAAAATTGCGGTGATACGGCCCGCAAAAAAGGGCTACAATAACGGGCCGCAAAAATCACAGTAAGTGTAAAAGAAGCCTCAGGCCGGTGTCACACTGGCGACAAAATCGGACGACTTCAATGTGATGAAATATCGCATTGCAGTCGGTCCAATGTTAATCTATGGAGCAGCTCCCAGTTCCCAGCTCATCAGATATTTTGTGGTCCGTTTTAAACGTTCGAGTGCAATCGCAGCATGCTGCGATTGTCACCGATTGTGGGTCGACTATCGCCAATGCAAGTCTATGGGAGCGATGAAAAATTGGATTACAAACGGACCGCACGTGTGACTTGCGATTAAATCGAACCGGTGTCCTTTAGAAAAGCAGGCAATTCATACCCGGCTATACTGTAAAATCACACTGACAGCTTTAATAAAGTATAGAAAGAATAGATATATACACATAGAACACATATATATATATATATATATATATATATACATGTAATTGTGACATATATATATCCATATATTTATAGTTCATACACTTCTACATACTGTAATAGCCACTAATTCAATTGCCGGCTTTTGTGAAAGTTACAGAACCCGACATGAAATGACACATGGTTTACATACAGTTAACCATGTCATTTCATGTATTTTGATATGTGGTTTTCACTAACAATTACATGAGTGTATGTGTGTGAAATTTCACACATGTAGGGGTTAATTAAAGGTGTAAATTCGTTGTAAAAAAATGCGTGGGCTCCCGCTGTATTTTCTCCACCAGACAGACAAAGCAAGCGAGTGGGGGCAAATAATAATAGCCCAGGGAGGGTGCATTTATTTTGTGCCCCCCCTGGCTACTAACATCTGCCCCCAGACACCCCAGAAAAGGCAAGTCTATAATTAGATTCACCCTTTCTGGCACTTTGGCCGTCTATTCCCATTGCCCTGTAGCGGTGGCGAATGGGTTAATAAGGGGTTAAAGCCACCTTGCAATTGAAAGGTGACTTTAAGCCAGGTTAATATTTGAGAGTTGTCAATTTGTATGAAAGGAAAAAAAACACACACTTTAATTATTAATCCTTTTAATTAAATGAAGACACAGTTTTGGACCATAATTTATTGCTCAGCTGTAATCCCCTGAATGAATAACTTCCTCTCCCGGCGACAGGAGAGGAAGTGATTAGTGTGTGAAGCTTAATTGATTGCTTCCCACTTTCACTTCAGGTCAGGTCAGGGTGACCTGACCTGAAGTGAAAGTGGGAAGAAATCAATTAAGCTTCACACATTAGTCACTTCCTTTCCTTTCGCAGGGAGAGGAAGTTATTCATTCAGGGGGTAACAGCTCAGCAGGCAGCATTAGCTGCGTGCTAGCTGTAACCTGTTAACCCTTTCTGATGGATTACAGCGTGGGACCTGACTGTGCATCTGATAGGTAAGAATCATTTTGCTTTTTTATTTTATTTTTATTACAGGAAATGGTTTTACCAGGAAAATAAAAGATGGTCAAAAACTGTGTCTTTATTTCATTAAAATGATTTTTTATTAAAGTGTGTGGTTTTTTTCCTTTCATACAATAGGATTAATAATTGAGAGTTGTCAAATTGACAACTCTCAATTATTAACCTGGCTTAAAGTCACCTTTCAATTGCAAGGTGGCTTTAACCCCTTATTAACCCATTCGCCACCGCTTACAGGGCAATGGGAATAGACGGCCAAAGTGCCCAGAAAGGGTGAATCTAATTATAGATTTGCCTTTTCTGGGGTGTCTGGGGGCAGATGTTAGTAGCCAGGGGGGGCACAAAATAAATGCACCCTCCCTGGGCTATTATTATTTTCCCCCACTCGCTTGCTTTGTCTGTCTGGTGGAGAAAATACAGCGGGAGCCCAGGCATTTTTTTACAACGAATTTACACCTTTAATTAACCCCCACATGTCTGCAATTTCACACACATACACTCATGTAATTGTAAGTTAAAACCATATATCAAAATACATGAAATTACAAAACATGCATGAGGTTGTAATAATAATAATAATAATATAATATAATAATAATAATAAGGGTATTTGGTAAACATAATTTTGTGATAGCATAGAAAAAAGGGGGAATAAAACTTAACATTTATTCAAAAAACTTTAAAACAAGGACACAACCTCAAACAAACCCATCCTCTTTTTATGTAATAAATGAGGATATATGATAAAGAGAGTAAATTTAAGGGACTAATTGTATTTATATAGCAGCAAAAAAAGGTTCTGCACCGCTAGAACCAATATTTATATACAATCAAGCACCGCTAGCATTGCATTGCTGCTTATTATGTCATGAATAGTTGCAAAAAACGCCATTATATCGGAAATGTATGGAACGATCTCACCCGTTTACAAGACGTTTTTGCTGAAAACCTATTCATGAATCATGGTCCCAGGTAAATGAAGCCTTTTCCCATCACATTTCCTCCCTTAGGATTCATCAGGGGATATGGCATATGTAGATGAACATTGCTTCAATGCGTCTCTCTCAGGGAATCTAACAGAATGACTCCCTTATATCAACTTAAGCAGACACTCCCATCACCATAACAAACCAATCAGTGCACAAAAAGAAAATAAAACCACCAATAATCAATGAGATTGTGATTTAAAATTTAATTCACCATAAACGAGGAGCATAATTAAGCTGGAACGCACGCCAAGCGTTAGAGCAGTGGTCAAATATAGCGGCGATTATAATCACCTGCCAAAAAATGACTCCGGGACGCTACGAAGGCGGGCGCATGCGCAGTACCATTGCTGAATAACTTCCGGTAAAACGGAAAGAGACTTCCTGTTGTTACACACACAGGAAGCTAGCGCATGCACACTAGATGAAACCGGACTTTCTGTAATTACATACACCAGAAACTAGCGCATGCGCACTAGATGAAACCGGTGACATCATTACTCATCGGAATAGACTGCAAACTTTGTTAAAGCTCGTACAACATAACAAATTCTGTTTATGGCAACAAGGTGCAGCTACACAGAAATAACAATGAGTATATACTAGTAGATTTAATAAACAAATCAAAGACATGTATGCCGATAATTATTACTCCTTGTGATATGACAATATACAATATGTCAAAAGAGACCACGTCTTGCTAATTCTATAACAATAGAACTAAGCTTAGTATAGACAATTATGGTATTTTTTATATAGAAAGTATAGCCCATTGTTTACAATATACGGTTAGAACCAATAATTTATCTATATATGTCTCATATGACTAAAATTCATGCTAAATTACCCGCATGACTAAAAGACTGACTGTTTCACATTATATTTCAAATAAAGAATCAAAAAATCAAGAAAGGAGTATCAAATACTGTGTCCAATAATACCAAACCCAACTTTGGGTAGAGATTAGATAGGAATATAAATATTCCATTTATCAATCAATATAGAGCTTGGGCTGGCTTACCCCAAAAAGGAATGACAACTGAATTGGATATTATGTATTAAACATTGAATGGATTTATAGAAGGAGGAGGAACCATTAGAGACCAGTAACCACAGGACATTCATAATTGGACAAACACACGATCTAAAGGGTGGAAAAAAACATATATAGCCTCAAAGAAACCCTATAATGACCCTGTGCTATCTTTCCCTACCTAACAGCGGAGGTTGGAGCCCTAAACCTGCGCAGGTGGCCCCCCCGGTCCACGACGGCTGTCCCAAACTTATGACCCTTTTAAACCCTTATCCTAGAAAGCAGGAAAAAGAGAGCTGCTCATTCAGACCGTTGGGGGACATAGATTTCAAACGAAAGATCCATTTTGTCTCATGTTGCAGAATTATTCTGTCCCAATCACCACCACGGTGTGGTTTAGGGACTTTTTCAATGCCTAGAAACTTGATAGCATCAGGGTTCCCGTTATGGTTCGAATGAATATGTCTAGCAACTGGCGTATCATTCTTCTTAGCAATGTCTCTCAAGTGTTCGCCAATTCTTCTTCTGAACTCTCTAATTGTCTTGCCAACATAGATCATACCACAACTGCAGATAGCTCTGTAAATTACACCCTCACTCCTACAATTGATAAAGGATCTAATATCAAATTGTTTGCTTTTATCAGATGAAAGAAATTTCTTGCCTATTTCAATATTCTTACAAGCAATACACCCACTGCATTTGTAACAGCCAACCACATTAGATTTAAGCCATGTAGTATTTTCGACATTAACAAAATGACTGTTGACAAGCCTATCTTTTAAAGATCTTCCTTTACGGAAGGTAATCTGAGGATGAGGAGGCAAGAGGTCACCAATATCCTGGTTCATACGTAATATCGGCCAATGGTTCCTCAAGATTTGTCGCATGGCATCCGACCCATTGTTAAATGTAGTAATAAATCTCAAGCCCAAAAACTCGTCTTTCTTTACCGGGGAGGGGGTCAGCAGATCCATTCTATTTTTAGTTTTAATGTCATTATAAGCTCTTTTTAAGACATAATCAGGATAACCCCTATCCAAAAACCTATTACGTAAGTCATTCGCTTGAAATTTGAAGTTACTATCATCAGAGCAATTCCTACGGACCCTTGTGTATTGCCCTCTCGGTATGCCTTTCTTTAAGGGCAAAGGATGACTGCTCTCCCATCTCAAAAGAGAGTTAGTGGCTGTAAATTTTCTGTGGATACTGGTACTCAAGGAACCATCCTCCATTTTTTCAATCAAAACATCAAGGAATGACAATTTTGATAGATCTCATTCACATGTAAAACTCAGACCAACATCATTCATATTTAATTTAGTGACAAAATCAGCAAAGGATTCTCCTGTACCTCTCCATATGATGAACACATCATCTATATATCTTAGCCATAAGAGAGCATTCTCAGCTCCAGCGACAGAGTTCTCACCAAAAACCAATGTCTCTTCCCACCAGCCCAGGAGCAAATTTGCATAAGAAGGGGCACATGGGCTCCCCATAGCGGTGCCCCTGAGCTGGTGGTAGAACTTACGATCAAAGACAAAGAAATTGTGTGTCAAAAGATATTGTAGACAATCAATCACAAATGTATTGTGTTCTCTTAATTGAAGACCCCTACTTTTGAGAAAATATTTTGTGGCCTCCAACCCTTTCTCGTGCGGGATTGAGGAATATAAAGCTTCAACATCAATGCTGGCCAGAATAGTGTTCGGTTCCATCATAACACCCTCTAGTTTACTCAACAGATCAGTTGTATCCCTCGTAAATGAACTTAGGGCAAGTACAAAGGGGTTTAAGATCTTATCCAAGTAAACACCCAGGTTTTTTGTTGAGCTACCCACCCCTGAAACAATTGGTCTCCCCTTCAGGGGGGATAGCCCTTTATGTAGTTCCATTGTTCCTAAATTTCCTATAGTGGCTACATTTTACTGCTTGCCAAAAGTACATAAAGGGCTATCCCCCCTGAAGGGGAGACCAATTGTTTCAGGGGTGGGTAGCTCAACAAAAAACCTGGGTGCTTACTTGGATAAGATCTTAAACCCCTTTGTACTTGCCCTAAGTTCATTTACGAGGGATACAACTGATCTGTTGAGTAAAATAGAGGGTGTTATGATGGAACCGAACACTATTCTGGCCAGCATTGATGTTGAAGCTTTATATTCCTCAATCCCGCACGAGAAAGGGTTGGAGGCCACAAAATATTTTCTCAAAAGTAGGGGTCTTCAATTAAGAGAACACAATACATTTGTGATTGATTGTCTACAATATCTTTTGACACACAATTTCTTTGTCTTTGATCGTAAGTTCTACCACCAGCTCAGGGGCACCGCTATGGGGAGCCCATGTGTCCCTTCTTATGCAAATTTGCTCCTGGGCTGGTGGGAAGAGACATTGGTTTTTGGTGAGAACTCTGTCGCTGGAGCTGAGAATGCTCTCTTATGGCTAAGATATATAGATGATGTGTTCATCATATGGAGAGGTACAGGAGAATCCTTTGCTGATTTTGTCACTAAATTAAATATGAATGATGTTGGTCTGAGTTTTACATGTGAATGGGATCTATCAAAATTGCCATTCCTTGATGTTTTGATTGAAAAAATGGAGGATGGTTCCTTGAGTACCAGTATCCACAGAAAATCTACAACCACTAACTCTCTTTTGAGATGGGAGAGCAGTCATCCTTTGCCCTTAAAGAAAGGCATACCGAGAGGGCAATACACAAGGGTCTGTAGGAATTGCTCTGATGATAAAAGAGCTTATAATGACATTAAAACTAAAAATAGAATGGATCTGCTGACCCCCTCCCCGGTAAAGAAAGACGAGTTTTTGGGCTTGAGATTTATTACTACATTTAACAATGGGTCGGATGCCATGCGACAAATCTTGAGGAACCATTGGCCGATATTACGTATGGACCAGGATATTGGTGACCTCTTGCCTCCTCATCCTCAGATTACCTTCCGTAAAGGAAGATCTTTAAAAGATAGGCTTGTCAACAGTCATTTTGTTAATGTTGAAAATACTACATGGCTTAAATCTAATGTGGTTGGCTGTTACAAATGCAGTGGGTGTATTGCTTGTAAGAATATTGAAATAGGCAAGAAATTTCTTCATCTGATAAAAGCAAACAATTTGATATTAGATCCTTTATCAATTGTAGGAGTGAGGGTGTAATTTACAGAGCTATCTGCAGTTGTGGTATGATCTATGTTGGCAAGACAATTAGAGAGTTCAGAAGAAGAATTGGCGAACACTTGAGAGACATTGCTAAGAAGAATGATACGCCAGTTGCTAGACATATTCATTCGAACCATAACGGGAACCCTGATGCTATCAAGTTTCTAGGCATTGAAAAAGTCCCTAAACCACACCGTGGTGGTGATTGGGACAGAATAATTCTGCAACATGAGACAAAATGGATCTTTCGTTTGAAATCTATGTCCCCCAACGGTCTGAATGAGCAGCTCTCTTTTTCCTGCTTTCTAGGATAAGGGTTTAAAAGGGTCATAAGTTTGGGACAGCCGTCGTGGACCGGGGGGGCCACCTGCGCAGGTTTAGGGCTCCAACCTCCGCTGTTAGGTAGGGAAAGATAGCACAGGGTCATTATAGGGTTTCTTTGAGGCTATATAATTGTTTTTCTTTTCCACCCTTTAGATCGTGTGTTTGTCCAATTATGAATGTCCTGTGGTTACTGGTCTCTAATGGTTCCTCCTCCTTCTATAAATCCATTCAATGTTTAATACATAATATCCAATTCAGTTGTCATTCCTTTTTGGGGTAAGCCAGCCCAAGCTCTATATTGATTGATAAATGGAATATTTATATTCCTATCTAATCTCTATCCAAAGTTGGGTTTGGGATTATTGGACACAGTATTTGATACTCCTTTCTTGATTTTTTGATTCTTTATTTGAAATATAATGTGAAACAGTCAGTCTTTTAGTCATGCGGGTAATTTAGCATGAATTTTAGTCATATGAGACATATATAGATAAATTATTGGTTCTAACCGTATATTGTAAACAATGGGCTATACTTTCTATATAAAAAATACCATAATTGTCTATACTAAGCTTAGTTCTATTGTTATAGAATTAGCAAGACGTGGTCTCTTTTGACATATTGTATATTGTCATATCACAAGGAGTAATAATTATCGGCATACATGTCTTTGATTTGTTTATTAAATCTACTAGTATATACTCATTGTTATTTCTGTGTAGCTGCACCTTGTTGCCATAAACAGAATTTGTTATGTTGTACGAGCTTTAACAAAGTTTGCAGTCTATTCCGATGAGTAATGATGTCACCGGTTTCATCTAGTGCGCATGCGCTAGTTTCTGGTGTATGTAATTACAGAAAGTCCGGTTTCATCTAGTGCGCATGCGCTAGCTTCCTGTGTGTGTAACAACAGGAAGTCTCTTTCCGTTTTACCGGAAGTTATTCAGCAATGGTACTGCGCATGCGCCCGCCTTCGTAGCGTCCCGGAGTCATTTTTTGGCAGGTGATTATAATCGCCGCTATATTTGACCACTGCTCTAACGCTTGGCGTGCGTTCCAGCTTAATTATGCTCCTCGTTTATGGTGAATTAAATTTTAAATCACAATCTCATTGATTATTGGTGGTTTTATTTTCTTTTTGTGCACTGATTGGTTTGTTATGGTGATGGGAGTGTCTGCTTAAGTTGATATAAGGGGTCTGGGGGGTAAGGTTACTCCTTGTGGAGAGTGACATACCAGCTCTGGCGTGTCGAGGTAAGGAGGCTTATTCGCCGTCCAATGCTCCTCTGGGAAATTTTAATATGCAAATTGCCTCTTCAAACAAAGAGGACTTGTCCACTAAGCGCCACCTATTGGAAGTAGCGATCCTACAAGTCACAATCAACCCTTAACGACTCTCCACAAGGAGTAACCTTACCCCCCAGACCCCAGTCCAGAGCCTCTCATCTAGCCAAATCAGATCTCTCCTACTTTGCACTGACAAGGACCAACAGTCCGAAACACCGTGTCTGCAAATGGAGATTCTGATTTGGCTTTTATCCTAAGTCATATTACAAGACTCGTTAAAGGGTTGATTGTGACTTGTAGGATCGCTACTTCCAATAGGTGGCGCTATAGTGGACAAGTCCTCTTTGTTTGAAGAGGCAATTTGCATATTATAAGTTGATATAAGGGAGTCATTCTGTTAGATTCCCTGAGAGAGACGCATTGAAGCAATGTTCATCTACATATGCCATATCCCCTGATGAATCCTAAGGGAGGAAAAAGCGTTGGGAAAAGGCTTCATTTACCTGGGACCATGATTCATGAATAGGTTTTCAGCAAAAACGTCTTGTGAACGGGTGAGATCGTTCCATACATTTCCTATATAATGGCGTTTTTTGCAACTATTCATGACATAATAAGCAGCAATGCAATGCTAGCGGTGCTTGATTGTATATAAATATTGGTTCTAGCGGTGCAGAACCTTTTTTTGCTGCTATATAAATACAATTAGTCCCTTAAATTTACTCTCTTTATCATATATCCTCATTTATTACATAAAAAGAGGATGTGTTTGTTTGAGGTTGTGTCCTTGTTTTAACGTTTTTTGAATAAATGTTAAGTTTTATTCCCCCTTTTTTCTATGCTATTTCAAATAATTGATCCATAAGGGGCTTTCCAATTTTTTCTAAGTAATTTGCTACTAACTGTAAACATAATTTTGATCAAAAGAATGTACAAGCCATCCCGCCACGTCAAGGCAACCCTTTGTGGGACAGTCCTAACTCTTGTATTAAAAACCTTTCCACCTGTCAAGTGACAAATGTGAACAAGGATAGAGAGACTGAACCCACCAGTAAAAGCATAGGCCAGACAGGATGGATTTTCCAGCTCAGAAGCATTGCGGTCACACCCTTAGGGTATGTTTCCAAGGTCAGGAAACATTCCGGATTAGCTGCTTGTTTGACGCTGTGCATTGGCGCAGCGTCAAACACGCAGCGTCCAGATGTTACAGCATAGTGGAGGGGATTTCAAGAAATCCCGTCTCCACTATGCTGTAAAACACGCAGGCGGAAGACCTGCGGTTCCGGACATGCGGCGCGTCTTTTCAGACCGCAGCATGTCCTAGCCCGTTGCGGCGACGCTGCGTCGCCGCAACGGAAATAACACAGGGCTATGCAGCCCTCGATCATTCCGCATGTGTTCCGGAGGTGTCCGGAACACATCCGGAATGAGCGCGCGTCAAAAATGGGGCGGGGCTTAGGACGGAGCGGAATTTCTGCTCCGTCAAATGCGCTGTGGTTCCGGACCATGGAACCACAGCCTTATATGCACAAGATGCACTAAGAACTAAATGAAAAACTAGGTCTGAACTGAAAAAGTAAGTTGATGTGTATGCAAAATGTAAATGCATATTAAACACATGACCATTATACAGAGAACACAAAAAACAAGAAACAAATATCCTAAAATAAAATAAAATAAAAAATATATTGCAAAACATGCATGAGGTTGTAATAATAATAATAAGGGTAGGGTATTTGGTAAACATAATTTTGATCAAAAGAATGTACAAGCCATCCCGCCACATCAAGGCAACCCTTTGTGGGACAGTCCTAACTCTTGTATTAAAAACCTTTCCACCTGTCAAGTGACAAATGTGAACAAGGACAGAGAGACTGAACCCACCAGTAAAAGCATAGGCCAGACAGGATGGATTTTTCAGCTCAGAAGTAGGGCGGTCACACCCTTATATGCACAAGATGCACTAAGAACTAAATGAAAAACTAGGTCTGAACTGAAAAAGTAAGTTGATGTGTATGGTGGGTTCAGTCTCTCTGTCCTTGTTCACATTTGTCACTTGACAGGTGGAAGGTTTTTAATACAAGAGTTAGGACTGTCCCACAAAGGGTTGCCTTGATGTGGCGGGATGGCTTGTACATTCTTTTGATCAAAATTATGTTTACCAAATACCCTTATTATTACAACCTCATGCATGTTTTGCAATATATTTTTTATTTTATTTTATTTTAGGATATTTGTTTCTTGTTTTTTGTTTTCTCTGTATAATGGTCATGTGTTTAATATGCATTTACATTTTGCATACACATCAACTTACTTTTTCAGTTCAGACCTAGTTTTTCATGAAATTACATGTGTCATTTCATGTTGGGTCTCTATTTTCACAAAAGCCGGCAATTGAATTAACGACTATTACAGTATGTAGAAGTGAATGAACTATAAATATATGTATGTATATATATATATATATCACAATGACATGTATATATATATATATATATATATGTGTTCTATGTGTATATATCTATTCTTTCTTTTGTGATTTAAATACTATTTATTTGGATCCATTATATGTCCGTTTTGCAAGCCTGCAAGAAAATCTCGCAAGTCGGATGTAAATCGGATGTTAACAACTACGGTCAGATGCGTCTAAATCGCATCTTTCCAGGAATATCGGATGCCAGACGGATGTCTGTTCATTACATTTTGGTCCGATAATCGACCGACTAAAACGGTCCGATTTTTTGTAGTTGTGTGTGACTCCGGCTTTAGTCTGTTTCAGTAGCTCCACAATCATGAGGAAGACTGCTGACCTGACAGATGACCAGAAGGCAGTCATTGACACACTCCATAAGGAGGGGAAGCCACAAAAGGTCATTGCTAAAGAAACTGGCTGTTCATAGAGTGCTGTATCCAAACATATAAGGCCTCTTTCACACTTCAGTTGTTTGGCGTCAGTCAAAATCCGTTCAAGTGTGAAAAAAATGGATCCATCACAGATTTGACAAAGCTGATGCACCGGATCCGTTGTTTGACGGATCCGTCGTAGCAGGTATTTTTTGGAAATGTCGTAGCAGTTATTTTTGGAAATTGAAAAGAATTGAGAGAGAGAGAATTTCTGTGCCAGAAGGGCTTCTGGGCATGCTCGGCATACAATAACAGATTCCGTCGTCGGATTCAGTCATATGACGGATGACGACGGATCCGCCGGCCATAGGCGCCCATTCTAGAAAAAGGCGGACGCAACATCACGATCTGCCATTTAGACGCAGACAAAAAACGTTCCAATGTCCTTCTACTCTAGACAGCGGCCGCCGAATTTCTTACGGATCCGCCGAGTGACGGATGGAACGGACGACCATCTGTCGCAATCCGTCACTAATGCAACTCTATGGGAAAAAAAACGATTCTGCAAAAAATAAAAAAAAAGCGGATCCGTTTTTTTTACTCAAAAAGGCGGATTTTGACTGACGCCAAACGGCTGAAGTGTGAAAGAGGCCTTAATGGAAAGTTGAGTGGAAGGAAAAAGTGTGGTAGAAAAAGGTGCACAAGCAACCGGGATAACCGCAGCCTTGAAAGGATTGTTAAGAAAAGGCCATTCAAAAATTTGGGTGAGATTTACAAGGAGTGGACTGCTTCAAGAGCCACCACAAACAGATGTATGCAGGACAAGGGCTACAAGTGTGGTATTCCTTGTGTCATGCTACTCATGACCAATAGACAACGCCAGAAGTATCTTAGCTGGGCCAAGGATAACAAGAACTGGACTGCTGCTCAGTGGTCCAAGGTGTTGTTTTTAGTTGTAAGTACATTTTGCATGTCATTTGGAAATCTAGGTCTCAGAGTCTGGAGGAAGAGTGGAGAGGCCACAATCCAAGCTGCTTGAGGTCTAGTGTGAAGTGTGAAGTTTCCACAATCAGTGATGGTTTGGCGAGCCATGTCATCTGCTGGTGTAGGCCCACTGTGTTTTATCAAGACCAAAGACCGCACATCCATCTACCAGGAAATTTTAGAGCGCTTCATGCTTCCCTCTGCCGACAAGATCTTTGGAAATGGAAATTTCATTCTTCAGCAGGACTTGGCACCTGTCCACACTGCCAAAATTACCAATACCTGGATTAAAAACAACAGTATCACTGTGCTTGATTGGCCAGCAAACTCGCCTGACCTTAGCCCCATAGAGAATCTATGGGGTATTGTCAAGAAGATGAGAGACACCAGAGCCAACAATACAGACGAGCTGAAGACTGCTATCAAAGCAACCTGGGCTTCCATAACACCTCAGCAGTGTCACAGGCTGATCGCCTCCATGCCACGCCACATGGATGCAGTAATTGATGCCAAAGGAGCCCCGACCAAGTATTGAGTGCATTTACTGAACATACATTTCAGTAGGCCAACATTTTGGATTTTAAAACAATTTTCAAGCTAGTGTTATAAAGTATCTATTCTATTATTTCTAAACACTGTTTTTCGGCGATTACTTTGTATCTCCGTTCATACTGCACCCACACACACAAATGATACACCATTTGAAAGGTAAACTTGCCTCTTTCAGCAGGAAAATAGCCAAACAAACCACACATCCACAATTTGATCACAAAATACAGTTTAAACATTAATTTTCATAAACCTGCAGCAAGGAAAAATAACCTGCAGGTGGCACCACACTACCCCAAAGCACACTACCACAAAGCTGCTTACAGACATCACAGACAAATCCAAACATTTGCCTTGGGGGCTTTCCAGCTTGCCCAGCCTATTTCAGCCAAATTGGAGGATTGCACACTTCACTGCAGGTGAGGCACACATGCAAACACATTTGTAAACATGCACTGCCTATTGAATTGCACACTTGCTCCGTTCATACTCCAATCACACAAACAAATGATACACCATTTGAAAGGTCAAATTACCTGCAGGTGGCAGCACACGACCCCAGAGCACACTACCACAAAGCTGCTTACAGACATCACAAACAAATCCAAACATTTGCCCTGGGGTCTTTCCAGCTTGCTCAAGTGCTTGCCCAGTCTATTTCAGGCACATTGGTGGATTGCACACTTCACTGCAGGGAGTCACATATGCAAACATATTTGTATACAGGCACTGCTTTTTAGAGGATTACTTCGCCCGACACACACAAATGATACACATTTGAAAGGTAACTTGCTCCCTTCAGCAAGAAAAAGCCAACAAACCACACATTCACGATCTTATCAAAAATACAGTTTAAACATTATTTCATAAACCTACACAAAGACACAATGACCTGCAGGTGGCACCTCACATTTTTGGCTCTACTTATCAACCAATTTATTGTTTACCAGCTACATATATAGATACTGTCTGTGTTCATCATCTCAAGAAATACATTTACATTTGACCTGCTTACTTTTCTGAAATAGCCTGCGCCCCCAACGACCAATGTGCGAAAATTTTGCACGGCCAAGCTAGTTCTAATTGCTGACATAATGACTTTTGGGTTTTCATGCTGTAAGCTAATCATCACATTAACAAAAAACACTTGGAATAGATCACTCTGTGTGTAACATAATACCGTATATACTCGTGTATAAGCAGATTTTCAGCACATTTTTGTGTGCTGAAAATGCCCCCTCGCTTATACATGATCATTGTGCAGAAACCAGCGGGCAAGGGGTTCGGCGGCATGGTGGCTGGGACATCATACTCACCCTCTGTGCAATCGCTGAACGACCCCTGCAATCCTCCCTTGTCCGGCTTCCTGCAGCTCTCTGTGCTGACGTCACAGGTAACCGCTCATTAAGGTAATGAAATATAGATGCAACTCCACTCCCATAGGTGTGGCGTCATATTCATGACCTTAATGAGCGGTACCATGTGACCGCTCAGCACAGGAGGCTGCAGGAAGCCGGGACAACGGAGGATTGCAGAGGACGTTCAGCGATTGCACAGGAGGGTGAGTATGACGGGGAGCACGAGGAGGACGGGGAAGCTGGCAGGCTGGGGGAGCACAGAGCAGGATGGGCGAGCACAGAAGTGCACAGAGCAGACAGGGAGCACAGAGGAGGATGGGGGAGCACAGAGGACGGGGAGCACAGGGAGCACGGAGCAGGGCGGGGGAGCACTGAGAGGACTGGGAGCACTGAGGACGGAGCACTGAGGAGAACGGGGGAGCACTGAGGAGGACGGGGGGAAGCACGGAGCAGGATGGGGAGCAAGAGGAGCCCGGAGCAGGACGGGGAGCACTGAGAGCACGAGCAGGATGGGAGCACTGAGGACGGGCTGCACTGAGGAGCATGGAGGATGAGGGAGCATGGGGAGACAAGGAGCTGACGCATACATAGAAGTATGGACGGGGAGCCGAGCCATGCATACTGGAGGGTAGAGCCACAGAGCAGGCAGGGATGATGGAAAATGTACACCCAGCTTATTTGAGTCAATAGCTTACCATTTTCCATGGCAAAATTAGGTGCCTCGCTTACCGTCGGCTTAACTCGAGTATATACAGTATAGAGATTCACTTTTGTATGAAGACTGAAATAAATGTATTTTTTATGATATTTTAATTTTTGAGAAGCACCTGATAATTGCCCATCAGCTCCTAACCCCTTTTCTCCAAACTTGAGGGGAAGGGTTTTGCACTTTTATGAAGGACATGTCACTGATTCTTTTATTAGGCACCTAGTGCGGCCTCCAATTGACGCTGATCTACAATTCTGGAACCATTTTCTTCTGTGCTTCTCCATTCCAATATAATACCACATAACTTCTCTGTGGCACAGCTGGTTTTGCTTGACCAGTGACAAGTAAAAAAAAGTAAACGCCCATAGAACTCTGTGGTATACGCCCAGTTGTTTTAAGGAAACCTTGAATCTTCAGGGGCAAACTTTGGAATTGGGGGGCACAGAAGTTAAATATGTTCCAGAATCAATGGAACAGCGAAATTGGAGGAGGAGCTCTGTTGTGAATGTGCTAGAAATGAATTCTGAGCAGAAGCTCCCTCTGGTGGTTACAAACAGTACTGAACTATCCAAGAAGATTGTGAAGATTGGCGATCAGGTGTTACTGACTGGTCTTATATAAGGAGGTTCCCTCCATCAGGGTTGCGGTGATCAATTGTTCTGGTCTCATCTTTGATTCCTGTTCACTTTTAGCTTGCTGTTTCTTGCCTGCATCTCTGCTAACAGATAAGACATTTTCTTCTTAGTTTTGTGCTTGCTTTTTGCATTTTTTCCTGCACTTCTGTGGGGGTCAGCCGGGTCCCCTCCGGGGGCTTGTGCTCCTCTCAGTTTAGTTCAGCCACTGTTGTTTGTTCATTTGCCTTTTCCAGTTTGTTAAGTGGCTGCTGTTTAATTTTGTTACACCAGAGAACTAATTTAGGTGGTAGAGGTCGTGTGATCTCAGGTGTTTTTGTAATTAGTAGAGTTGGTACTTTTCAGGGTTTTTTGGGATTGCAGTAAGTGTCCTTCCTATCCTTTTCTATTTAGGAAGTTTGGGCCCCAACATTTGCTCATACTATTTTCTGTCTGTGTCTGTATTTCTTCTTGTCTAACCGCCATTACATGTTTGGGGGCTTTCTATGTTCTTTGGGGATCTGCTCCGGGGCAGATAGTTTTCCTCTTTCTGTCGTTAGGTGTAGTTAGCTTCTCAGGCTGTGACGAGGCATCTAGGACCAACGTAGGTACGCTCCACGGCTGCTTTTAGTTGTGGTGGTTAGTCAGGGTACTGCAATCCCATAGATTCCAACCTCTCTGGTGTATTTCCTTTTTTGCCTGCTCTCCTCAGCTACCAAATCATAACAGTATCACCGGCCAAAAAACTGATATTTGTATGGTACTCACAGAAGGGAAAAATAGTGTTAAAGAAAGAAGATTGTCACAGTTGTCAGAGATTTTTTTTTTTTTTTCCCTCTGTTTCTCTGAATGCTGAGGAGGATTTTTTTTTTCTCTCAATGGAGTTTGCACAGTTGTCTGGCCGTGTGGATCAGCTTGCCACTGAAGTTCGGAGTATTGCTACCTATCTTGCAGGGTTGCCTGTTGTGGAACCTAGGATTCCCATGACAGATTTGTTTTTAGGGGATCGAGCTAAATTTCTGAATTTAAAAATAACTGTAAGTTGTTTTTTGCCTTGAAATCTAAGTCCTCAGGGAACGCAGCACAGCAGGTTCAAATTGTCATCTCTCTCCTGCGCGGCAATCCTCAGGATTGGGCTTTTTCCCTGACACCTGGGGATCCTGTTTTGAGTAATGTTGATGCATTTTTTCAGGCTCTGGGGTTATTGTACGATGAACCTAATGTCACTGATCAAGCTGAAAAAGCCTTGTTGGCATTAAATCAGGGGCTTGAGGACGCTGAGTTATACTGTCAGAGATTCCAAAGGTGGGCAGTCCTGACCAAATGGAATGACGATGCTTTGGCAGCCCTTTTTCGGAAGGGTCTGTCAGAGAATGTAAAGGATGTTATGGTGGGATTCCCTGTCCCCTCTGGTCTCAATGATTCTATGTCATTAGCGATTCAAATTGACAGACGTTTGCATGAGCATAGAGGTATGCGTGGAACAGTGTTGCCTTGTGAACCAGCTTCTGAACCCATGCAGTGTGATAGAGTGGCTTCTGGGGCACAGCGTCATGAGTTTCGAAAACGCAATGGGTTATGTTTCTACACTGGTGATGCCTATCATGCTATTTCAGTCTGCCCTAAGCGGGGAAGACGTTTTGCACGTTCAGTTGTCTTGGGTAGTGTTCAGACTAAATTTTTGTTGACTGTTACCCTGATTTGCTCCCTGTCCACATTTTCTGCTCAGGCTTTTGTTGATTCGGGAGCAGCTATTAACCTGATGGATTTTGATTTTGCTAAACGTTGTGGGTTTCCCTTGATACCCCTACGGAAGTCTATTCCCCTACTGGGGATCGATTCTACCCCTTTGGCTGAGAATAAACCTCAGTTCTCTACTCAGGTGATAATGAGGGTAGAACCTGATCATCAGAAGAGTTGCAAATTTTTGGTGCTGTATAATCTGCATGACATTATCGTACTGGGTTTCCCTTGGTTACAGTCTCATAATCCTGTTTTGGATTGGAAATCTGTGTCTGTAACCAGTTGGGGCTTCCAATGTGTTAATACCAACACTCCTGTTTTTTCTGCCTCCCCCCAGGCTCAGGATGTTCCTGACTTTTTGACTGATTTTTCTGATGTGTGTTGTGAATAGGCTGGAAATGAGTTCTGAGCAGAAGCTTCCTCTGGTGGTTACAAACGGTACTGGACTGTCCAGTGAAGATTGTGAGGATTGGGAATCAGGTGTTACTGACTGGTCTTATATAAGGGAGTCGCCTTCCCATCAGGGTTGCCGGTGATCAATTGTTCTGGTCTCAATCCTTGATTCCTGTTTCTTTGGTAGCCTGCTGTGTCGTGTCTGAATCTCCTGCTAACAGATAAGACATTTTCTTCTTTTTGTTTTTGTGCTTGATTTTTGCATTTTGTCCTGCACTTCTGTGGGGGCCTTCAGGGTCCCTTCTGGGGGCTTTTGCCCTCTCAGTTCAGTTCAGCCACTGATGTTTGTACATTTGCTTTTTCCAGTTTTTTCAGTGGCTGCTGTTTTGTTTTTGGTTACACCAGAGAACTAATTTAGGTGGTAGAGGTCGTGTGATCTCAGGTGTTTTTGAAATTAGTAGAGTTGGTGCTTTTCAGGGTTTTTTGGGATTGCAGTAAGTGCCCTTCCTATCCTTTTCTATTTAGTAAGTTTGGGCCCCAACGTTTGCTCATACTATTTTCTGTCTGTGTCAGTATTTCTTCTTGTCTAATGCCATTACATGTTTGGGGGCTTTCTATGTTCTTTGGGGATCTGCTCCGGGGCAGATAGCTTTCCTCTTTCTATCTTTAGGTGTAGTTAGTTTCTCAGGCTGTGACGAGGCGTCTAGGACCAACGTAGGAACGCTCCACGGCTGCCTCTAGTTGTGGTGGTTAGTCAGGGTACTGCAATCTCATAGTTTCCAACTGCTCTGGTGTATTTCCTTTTTTGCCTGCTCTCCTCAGCTACCAAATCATAACAGATGTGTTTAGCGAAAGTAAATCTGCATCCTTGCCTCCCCATAGGAGCTATGACTGCGCTATTGAATTAGTGCCTGGTAGTAAATTCCCTAAAGGTCGCCTTTTTAACTTGTCTGTACCTGAACATGACGCTATGCGGTCTTATATCAAGGAGTCATTGGAGAAGGGTCATATCAGACCATCCTCTTCACCCTTGGGTGCCGGTTTTTCTCTTGTGGCCAAAAAGGATGGTTCATTAAGGCCGTGTATTGATTATCGTCTCTTGAACAATATCACTGTGAAATATCAATATCCGTTACCCTTGATTTCTGACCTGTTTTCCAGGGTGAAAATTGCTACTTGGTTTACCAAGCTTGACCTCAGGGGGGCATATAACCTTATTCGCATTAAGCACGGGGATGAATGGAAGACGGCATTTAATACCCCAGAGGGGCATTTTGAGTACCTAGTGATGCCCTTTGGGCTCACTAATGCTCCTTCTGTCTTCCAGTCCTTCATGAATGACATTTTCAGGGATTTTGTGGATAAATTTCTGATTGTTTATTTGGATGATATCTTGATTTTTTCCAATGACTGGGACTCTCATGTGAAACATGTTCGGACTGTGTTCCAGATTTTGAGAGAGAATGCTCTGTATGTGAAGGGATCAAAGTGTCTTTTTGGCGTACAGAGGATCTCATTTCTGGGATTCATTTTGTCCCCATCTGTTATTGAAATGGACCCGGTCAAGGTTCAGGCCATCTGTGATTGGGTCCAACCTACTTCATTAAAGGCTCTTCAAAGATTCTTGGGTTTTGACAATTTTTATTGTAAATTTATTGGTAATTTCTCTGTTATTGTTAAACCATTGACTGATTTGACCAAAAAGGGTTCTGATGTGGTGAATTGGCCTCCTGAGGCAGTCTCTGCGTTTCAGGAACTTAAGCAGAGATTCACTTCTGCTCCTGTTCTACGGCAGCCTGATGTTTCTCTGCCATTTCAGGTGGAGGTTGATGCCTCTGAAATTGGGGCAGGTGCCGTTTTGTCCCAAAGAGATCCAGAGACCTCTAAAAGTAACCCTTGTGCCTTTTTTTCTCAAAAATTTTCTCCAACTGAACGGAATTATGACGTGGGTAATCGGGAGTTATTGGCCATGAAGTGGGCTTTTGAAGAGTGGAGACATTGGCTGGAGGGAGCCAAACATAGGTGGTGGTCCTCACGGACCATAAGAATCTGGTTTATCTGGAATTAGCCAAGCGACTTAATCCTAGACAGGCCAGGTGGGCCTTGTTTTTCACACGTTTTAATTTTGTGGTTTCCTTTCTTCCTGGCACTAAGAATGTTAAGGCGGATGCCCTCTCGAGGAGTTTCCTTGCGGACTCTCCTGAGTTATCTGATCCTGCTGTTATTTTGAAAGAGGGTGTAGTTCTTTCCGCCATCTCGCCCAATTTGAGACTGGCTCTGGAAGGGTGTCAGGAGGATAAACCCGAGCGCTGCCCTATTGGGAAATTGTTTGTCCCAGACCGGTGGAAAAAGAGTGTGATGTCTGAGATTCATTGTTCCGCGTTGGCCGGTCATCCCGGAATTTTTGGTACCAGAGACTTGGTTAGTCGGTCCTTTTGGTGGCCTACTTTGTCTCGTGACGTCAGGGAATTTGTGCAGTCCTGCGGGACTTGCTCTCGCTCCAAGCCTTGCTCTCGCTCTAGTGGTTTGTTGATGCCATTGCCTGTGCCCAAGAGACCATGGACCCATATCTCTATGGATTTCATTTCCGACCTCCCTGTTTCTCAGAGAATGACCGTCATCTGGGTGATTTGTGATAGGTTTTCCAAAATGATACATCTTGTGCTATTACCTAAGTTGCCTTCCTCCTCTGAATTGGTGCCTTTGTTCCTTCAGCACGTGATTCGGTTACACGGCATTCCTGAGAACATTGTGTCTGACAGAGGAGTCCAGTTTGTTTCCAGATTTTGGAGGTCTTTTTGTTCTAAACTTGGTGTTCAATTGTCTTTCTCCTCGGCTTTTCATCCTCAGACCAATGGACAAACTGAGAGAACAAACCAGACATTGGAGACTTATCTGAGATGCTTTGTGTCTGCTGATCAGGATGACTGGGTCTCTTTTTTGCCTTTGGCTGAGTTTGCTCTTAATAATAGGGCTAGCTCTGCCACTTTGATGTCTCCATTTTTCTGCAATTTTGGGTTTCACCCTCGATTTTCTTCAGGACAGACGGAGGCTTCTGTCTGTCCAGGTGTTGACTCTGTTGTGGAGCGTATGCAGCAGATTTGGGACCAGGTAGTGGAGAGGTTGTCCCTCTCTCAGGAGAGGGCCCAGCGGTTTGCCAACCGGCATAGGACTGATGGTCCTCGGTTTGAAGTGGGGGACTTGGTCTGGTTGTCCTCAAGAAATATCCCTATGAGAGTTGCATCTCCTAAGTTGAAGCCTAGGTTCATTGGACCTTATAAGATCATGGAGACTCTTAATCCTGTTTCCTTTCGTTTACTTCTTCCAGGGACATTTAAGATCCATAACGTGTTCCACAAGTACTTATTGAAGAGGTTTGTTGAGCCAGTGGTTCCTATGGCTGTGCCTCCTGACCCTGTTTTGGTTGAGGGCAATCTGGAGTATGTGGTTGAGAAAATATTGAATTCTCGTTTTTCTAGACGGAAACTCCAGTATTTGGTTAAGTGGAGAGGTTATGGTCAGGAGGACAATTCTTGGGTGTTTGCTTCGGACATCCATGTTAGGAGACTCATCCTGCGTATCACAGAGCTCATCCCGACCGACCTGGTTGCTCCAATGAGGGTTCGGTGACCCCTCCTCAAGTGGGGGGTACAGTTGTGAATGTGCTAGAAATGAATTCTGAGCAGAAGCTCCCTCTGGTGGTTACAAACAGTACTGAACTATCCAATGAAGATTGTGAAGATTGGCGATCAGGTGTTACTGACTGGTCTTATATAAGGGAGGTTCCCTCCCATCAGGGTTGCCGGTGATCAATTGTTCTGGTCTCATCTTTGATTCCTGTTCACTTTGTAGCTTGCTGTTTCGTGCCTGCATCTTCTGCTAACAGATAAGACATTTTCTTCTTTTAGTTTTTTGTGCTTGCTTTTTGCATTTTTTCCTGCACTTCTGTGGGGGTCTGCCGGGTCCCCTCCGGGGGCTTGTGCTCCTCTCAGTTTAGTTCAGCCACTGTTGTTTGTTCATTTGCCTTTTCCAGTTTTTTCAGTGGCTGCTGTTTAGTTTTGTTACACCAGAGAACTAATTTAGGTGGTAGAGGTCGTGTGATCTCAGGTGTTTTTGTAATTAGTAGAGTTGGTACTTTTCAGGGTTTTTTGGGATTGCAGTAAGTGTCCTTCCTATCCTTTTCTATTTAGGAAGTTTGGGCCCCAACGTTTGCTCATACTATTTTCTGTCTGTGTCTGTATTTCTTTTTGTCTAACCGCCATTACATGTTTGGGGGCTTTCCATGTTCTTTGGGGATCTGCTCCGGGGCAGATAGTTTTCCTCTTTCTGTCTTTAGGTGTAGTTAGCTTCTCAGGCTGTGACGAGGCGTCTAGGACCAACGTAGGTACGCTCCACGGCTGCCTTTAGTTGTGGTGGTTAGTCAGGGTACTGCAATCCCATAGATTCCAACCTCTCTGGTGTATTTCCTTTTTTGCCTGCTCTCCTCAGCTACCAAATCATAACAGAGCTCATCAGGTTAAATTAAATATCAAGTGAAAAGTCCTCTGTCTATTCGTACCTTCTTTGTTAACGATGTGGTGCATATAGAGAGGGCAATCATAACCGGCCCTCTGCAGTGAAGCACTTTTGGTTCTTTACTATATTTTTTCGATAGCCTTTGGTATTTTTGAGCAGATACAATCATACACAGTCATGTGTGTAACATTTTTCAGGGCAGAACATAATGAAGAGTTCAGAATCTTCAATCATTATGTACACCTATAGGGGTACTAAATACAATAACAGTAAAGGTGGGCACAGAAAAAAAAAGTAAATAGTTCTGTCATTTAGGGACTACTCCATAGAATAATCCACAGTCTGTGCGCCAAGGCAGTTATGATCAATATATCCACAGGTTTTCTATTTCCAGATTATTAAATGATAAACAGTGAAGCCTGTAACAATGAAATGGTTAACATTGAGACCATAACATTTATTACTGCCCTTCACCTCCACCCTCTCTTTTGGAGCCAGTCACATTAAGCATGGACCAGCATATAAAGCAGCCAGAGTCTGCCGACACCTGTATATAAGGGGACAGCCCTAGGAAAGAGAGATAGTTCACACCAAGTCTGTGGACACGGAATAACCAGGTGAGTATACAAGGCATTCATTATCATTGCAATAGAGAACATAAAAAGTGATACAGCTGCATGGTAATTCATAGGAAAGATAATATAAGGATATAGGAATTCTGATACAAAAACTCCAGCGGTCATTGAGAACTGCTGGGATATGCTGAGGATTACAATAATCTGCACAAGATTCCTCAACTCCGAGGAAAAAAAAAAAAAAATCAGATGCAGCGATTTTTATTTGTTTTCGTCACTAAAAATAAAAAGTTTTATTTTCAAGGGGAGTTCAGAAATTTATGGAGCTTAAGCTCTTATTCACACACAATAATTTGCCAAGCCTGGATTCTATAATACGGAGGAGATAAAATGGAACGATTTATATGGCTTCGCTTCTTTGCAATATTTCCTGATTTGGGCTTTGAAATACTGATAAAATCTGCAAGGTGTGAGGAAATCCTGCTGAAGCCTTTTGTCAGCTGATGGGAGCGGATGACATTCTCCACGCTGACCGGTCCTCCTGTTAATGTGACAGTGATGTAAGTAGGACAACAATGCAGGAACTAAATGAACAACTGTATAATACACAGATGACTAGATGATGATGGGCATTGTGGTGGATGATGACTATGGTACATTAGCTTACAGTAGACAATTGTGGCGCACACCATTCACACCCATATCCATGTGTCCTGACATGAGAGGCTTCATATTATATATGCTCCTATTAGTAATCAGATGTAACAGACACAAGCAATGTCTGGATACAGCGAGGCAAGCTTCCAGCATAGGGAGGCAGGATATTGAAGGGGAAGTCCTGTTTAAGGCCATCATTACATTACTGGTGAGACAGCATTGCAAGGATTGCTTGCTTTCATGTGGGATAACAGCAGCACAGAGATATCAGCTGAGAACATGTGCCACTGATGAGGCCAGGCAGCATATAATCACAGATGTACTGTAATCTCTGCCGGTATCTTGGCTCATACACAGCAGGGATATACAGGCGGCTGCCATATATACTGTACACAGCACCCGCTGCCAGATAATGCCTCAGTATGACCATGTTAGAAGATACCATTCCATGGAAGCTTCTGTGTATCTCTGCTTACGTCTACAGATGCCATGTTATGGCTCTCTACAACCCATGTTGTACACTGCTTTGTGAATGAGCCCTTAACAAGGTATTCCTATTCTGATCATTAAGAATTTTTGTGGGTCCAACATAGAGGATTGCACCTATCAAGGATAGGGTCCCGTCTCGCATCGCGGGGAATGAAGAGGAGACATCGCATCTGTGGCTTCCTACATTCACTCCAAAGGGAGTCCCAAAAACTGCCAAGCATACCAGGGTCAAGAGGGACCTGCACTTGATATTTATGGCAAATCCTGTCGATATGTCACAAATGTTCAAGATGCAACAACCCTCCATGAATTGCTTGCCATTACAATTGCTCCAAACAAGAGCTTTTATATTCAACCAAGAAATAAAATAATAGAAGAAAAAAATATGACAGTCACTAAGGCAATCATCCAGCTGGCGACACACTGGATTAGCGTATTTGATGAACCTTTTACAATTAAATTTCTCTATAATGTGACATGTCAGCAGGTCTGAGTGATAACCTAACCCCTCTCTACAACACATCCGAGCACGTGCGTCATCACTTTCTAAGCTCTAAGACAATGCAGACAAAGATGTTATCACTTATTATAAGGAAATAAAATCACAGAGTAAAGACTTAGTCACAAGTAAGAGTTAACTGATTGTATGTGGGAAATAATAATGTATATTGATATTGTCAGAAATGAATCTAGAAAGGAGAAAAAATATAAGGAAAACATTGACTTATTGTCGTTTTGTCCTCTTCTGTTTTGGGAAAATAAAATTGCCCTAAAAGCCACATAAGTTTTTCCAACCTTGATCTACAGAATTAATGTTCTGGGGCGCAGTCTTGAGCTGGCCATAGCTTATTTTACACTGTCCAAAAGGCAACCTTAGAAAATTTACTGGCAACTGTCTGTGCCCATTCAAGACACCCGGGCACTGAGATACCGAGTAAGCAAGCAGCTATCTAGGGAAACACTGATCGTCCATGTTAGAATGCCATCGTGTACCATAGTTAGAAAACCATTTATATAAATTCATAGATGCTATCTCATCAATGGAAGGTCAGACTGTGCCACAATTTTACGTTATAGTTTTTTGTTATTCGCGTCACCGGAAAGTGCTGTCTGAAATCACTAATGTACGCCACCTAACAGAGACTGGGGACCCAGTTCCGTTAGTTTCTACAGTTGTGAGTAATATTTTGTGTCGGGAATAATGTCTGACTTGCTTTCCAATTTGAGGCTGCAACACACTCAAGGAAAGCAGATTTTTGCCTGTATACTTTAATTAAATATATTCACAGTGAGAAGCTACAGCCTCACTCCACACTATTGTCAGCATAACCCTCCATCATGGACATAAGTGGTGAATCTTTTTTCCAATTGTTCACAACCTTTTAAATCCACATTTAAAAAATATAAAAATGATCAGGCAGAAACATCCTTTCCAGGAGCCAACAGATCTGCTGGGGTCACCCCCAAGCCAGGATCAGCATTGAGATGCAAAGACTCTTATGTACTTATGCTGCTACTGGTCAATAACGAGACCAAATAGTATGGTGGGCATGTCGTAAATTCAAGATTGGTGCAGGTGGCGCTGTCAGGATCCCCATCGATCCTCAGAATGATGGAGTCACAGCTCTGATCATCAGCTCATCCCTCTATAGTACCTGCTGAGCAGAACTGCTGAAATGGAGCATACAGGAAAAGAAGTCTGTATTTTTCGGGTCCCTAAAGGCCCGACCCCTAGAGTTTATAATGTTATCCTTGAATGCAAATAACACTAGTGAAGGTTGCTTTACAGGGATTTTATTTATTTTAACTTGCTTGTATAGCGGTATTAATTCTTCAGCACTTTACAGACATCATAAACGGGGCTTAATCTATATCCCCTATCACCGTGTCCTTGTAGTATGGGAGGAAACCGGAGAACCCAGAGGAAACCACCGCAAACACGGTGAGAACATACAAACTCCTTCCAGATGTTGACCTTGGTGCAATCTGAATGCAACAGTGCTAACCACTGTGCCACACTGCAATGCTAACCACTGAGCAAAGGATTTGAGAATTACAGGACATTGCCCCTGTACTATACTTAGATACCGTATATACTATGTACCTTTAGTTATCTCACCATATAACAAAATCACCCTGAAAAATACAGCTTACAATAAATGTCTACCACATATGTGAGAATAGGAAGATTAATGTTCATTTCGACGTAAAGGAGGAGTTGTCCCATAAACAACTTTTGTCTCTTCAGCCACAGGGTAGAAAAATGTGATTACTGGGAGTCCAAAAAACATTCAATTTCTTAGACACAGCTTGCCTCATTGCAATAAGTGAACATGTCAAGTATCTCAACTAAATACCTGTTTTATGTATAAACATATAAACCCCCCCATTCCCACTCTCCCAGAAGTAGTGTGCAGAGTAGCGCACTTATGTAATGGGACCACCGAATGATATTGGTCTGACTGAACAGAAATTGCCCATAGACCCGTAGAAGTGAAGGCAATGACATGGATAATGTCTTTTACTTTATCCATGTTGATCACAGGAGGAGCAGGGACAGCCTTACAAACTAGAGAGGCGACAAGAACACGGTCCGTAGACGGCCATAGGACCGTTTGGTGATCCTAAGAATACAGAGGAGCCCAACTTCAGCTTTTTTAATAAGATATCCCGGGCTCCCAGAGTGATATATAGGACTTGTTTTAAAAAAATAAAAAAAAATAAAAAAGGCTGCACAACACAGCGGCAACAGCTTTTATAGGAAAACCTGTAGATGGGTTGGTTTCTCTTTAAAAGAAGGATTTCCAGGAAAAAACAGGAATCATTGATTAGATTTAAAGATGTGGGAAATTATTGGACTAATTTCTCACATTTCCAATATTAGCTGAAATTGTGTCATACATTGTCACACAGCATAAATAGGGAGTCGTGAGACTATGTATCTTGTGTGATTAGTTTTTACATACTCGCCACAAATGCAGAGCAACAATGATTAGAAGGATATCTATTGTAGGGGCGTCATTGTTAATTGTAGGTGACATTTTCAAATATTTCATATTTCATTTTAATAAATTTAAAATGGTGACGTCTGTATGGTATCAAGTGGAGAGATATAGTCGGATGCACCAGACCACAGCTTTTATTTGGTATAAATCCAAAAAAGCAAAGGAAGCATGATATGCCATAAAAGGTAAATTTTATTATAGAAAAAGTCAAAAGCAGCAATGCATAAAGATTTAAAAAGCAGGGACAATAATACAAATATAGCCACATATAAATCAGGATATAGTATTGATGGTGTATTGCACATATAAATTTTGGAGATTTAAAGAAAAAATCTTTACAAAAAGAGATATATAAATAAATATCTCTCAAAATAAGCAAGTGCTTAGAAAAATGATTCAAAAAATAAATCAGCAAGTGCCTTAGAAAAATAATCAAATAAATATATCAATGAATGAATAGCAAGTGCAAAGAATATGCAAACATGGTATGCAAAAATGAATAACAATTTACCAAAATAAATATAAAGTGCTAAATTATGAGAAAAGTATATACCTGAGAGCGGCTGAACACCCGACGCGCATTTCGCACTATAGCTTCCTCCAAGGGGATGTGTGTGTCCCCTTGGAGGAAGCTATAGTGCGAAACGCGCGTCGGGGTGTTCAGCCGCTCTCAGGTATATACTTTTCTCATAATTTAGCACTTTATATTTATTTTGGTAAATTGTCATTCATTTTTGCATACCATGTTTGCATATTCTTTGCACTTGCTATTCATTCATTGATATATTTATTTGATTATTTTTCTAAGGCACTTGCTGATTTATTTTTTGAATCATTTTTCTAAGCACTTGCTTATTTTGAGAGATATTTATTTATATATCTCTTTTTTGTAAAGATTTTTTCTTTAAATCTCCAAAATTTATATGTGCAATACACCATCAATACTATATCCTGATTTATATGTGGCTATATTTGTATTATTGTCCCTGCTTTTTAAATCTTTATGCATTGCTGCTTTTGACTTTTTCTATAATAAAATTTACCTTTTATGGCATATCATGCTTCCTTTGCTTTTTTGGATTTATAATTAATTTGGAAGTGCCTATCTAGCATATTTCTATATCTGTATTTAGCTTTTATTTGGTATTTAAAAAAAAGAAGTATGTATCCCCCTTTGATACAACAACTTACTATGTCAAGAAAATGGAAAGATTGCGCAAGGCCAACAAAAATAGTAGTTGATCCATCCCATAGAAAGAAAAAAAGCAGCACTCACCAATTCCAGGATTAAAAGTCTTTTATTGTGGCAATCAGGACATGTTTGCAGTGTGCAGGGGAGTGAGTGTGCTATCAGAAACAGGACTTATTATTTAATTAGTCATTTCTTTTCGCAATGGTGGAAGGCAGACATGTCAAGGCGCGTGCCCCCAGGCTGAGCCCGGCAAGGTGCATACATGGTCCCCACATTTATCATATAAATACAGGTTATACAGGTCATTTATGGGACAACCGGGGTACACACAAAGATTTTTTTACGTAATTCATCTCCTTTTCATCAGTGCCCATTTATTGTGAGTGGAACAACTGCATTGCTTATGTTGTGCAAAGGAGGTAGACACTGTCAGAAAGGAGGTACAACAGAGTCCAAAGTTTTTAAGACAGCCTCACTTCAGTGGATGAACACATCAAGGGGGAACAACTTGTGTTGCCACCATCGGGTCTATTTGATAAAAGTATTGAAACTTGATAAAATGCTAGATAAATACATACATGAAAATGTCACACCCAAATGTACAGTAGGATAAATCAATAAGGAATGGGGTTTATTTCTGCGCAGACAAGACGTCCAATATTGAGACTGGAGAAAGTGAATGAATAGACCCCAGAAACTAGGAGGAATTCAAGTGCATATCGATTGTCAACGCGTTTCGAAGTTCACATACTATTTCTTCAGAAGAAACCATTGTGATTGTAGTTTGTGCTGTAGAAGAAGTACGTGAATTTCGATATGTGTGGACAATAAAACCCCTTGGAATTTCTCTTGGTTTCCTAGGTCTGTTCATCCACGATCTGCGGTCTTAATATTGAACTTCTTGGCAGCGCAAAAAAAAACACATATTCCTCATTTATCATGGATCATCTCATGAGTCTTTAGCAGCCATTACCATCATATTATTGTGGTCACAAACTTTGCCAGGTGAGCAAATTCCCTGCTACTGACATCTTTTGTTATTAGGATTAGACCCTTTTGCAATATTGTTTTTTTCAGCTCCGTTTTTCACCCCCTACACTGTAGATTCACTAAAACAAATGAAATGAGTTGACCCAGAGGCAGGAAACAGAATGCCGACCGTGTAGAACTGCCACAGAAGAAATTTTCCATGCAGTACTCAAAATAATGTCTTAGAAAAAGAAAGTGCATGTAACATTAACCTGGTTAATAAGTGTCCTGCTTACTTACATTTCCCACCCAAGGGTTTGAGGTTATAATGCATTTATATATGACTGTTACATTTAGTCATTGGATATTGTAGTGTAACAGGGTTAGTGCAGTGTGACAGACAGGAAGTGACCACAGGAAAGTTCAAAGCAAAGTGTCTTTAATGTTAAGCGTACTCACAAACAAAAAAACAAATGGTATCCTCCGGATCGCCGCCGGGAAACAAGACCGTATCCGAGACCTGTTGCCGTGGGCGACTGCACCGCCGTGTATGCTGAGGGGTGCCAAGCTTTTGGCTCCGCGTTACTTCACACAGGCTGAAGTTTTGCAGAGCTACCTGCTCTGCAGTTTGCAAACCAAGACTGACACACTCAACCCTTTGCTGCAGGTTTTTTTTTTTTTTAATTAAATCTGTGGCCATGAGTCACTTGTAAGATTCAGCCTGGAGGAAGCGGAGAGCCCCACTACCATCCTGTAGTCCGCTCCAAAAAAATAAAAGCCCATGCCAGGCTTTCCTAAATCTGCCTTGGGGAAATAGCTTGCCCAAGATCAAATTTTCTTTTATTTTGCACTGCAATCACAGATATACCTGTGACTGCAATGCACTTCAGCGGCCTCAATACACTTCTATGCGCATCCTGGGAGACACATAGCGATCCTCATATAACGCCTGTCGCTGCCTCACATACCCCCCCTTTGTTCAAACTTGTGGGTTGAACACTTGTCACCATACAGGGGCCAGTGACAGGGCATCCGCATTTCCCTGTGAAATTAAAGTTCTGCAGAGAGGAAACCATCTAGTGACCCGAGCATTCCTCTCCTTGGCATTTCTCATCCATACCAGGGGTGAATGATCTGACACTAAGTGAAACGGTCGACCAAGTAAATAATAGAGTAGGGATTCCAAGGACCACTTAATGGCGAGGCACTCCTTCTCCACTACTCTATAATTTTTCTCAGCTGGTGTGAGTCTCCTACTTAGGTAGGTGACCGGATGTTCCTCTCTGTTCACCTATTAAAACAGGACCGCTCCTAGGCTCACGTTAGAGGCATCTGTCTGCACGATGAAGGTTTTCCTGAAGTTGGGGCTGAGACTGTAATGCTTCCTCCGCTTGAGGATTCCATCGGACCAGAACCGACTTATCACCCTTTAACAAGTCAGTTAGGGGTGCTTATCTCCCAGCAAAACTGGATATAAACCGGCGGTAGCACCCAATGATGCAGAGGAACCCGTTTTGTACTTAGCGGCTTGAGCCAGTCTTGGATGGCCTCAATTTGACTTAATAGTGTTTTGAAAATCGTGGCCTATCACGTATCTTAAGTACCGGGCTTCTGGGAGTCCTATCGCACATTTTTTGGGGTTCGTTGTTAACCCCATGATTCTGAAAGAATCCATCTCTGGAACAGGTGGGTATCACAGTTAGTATTAAAGAGGACTATGTCGTCTAAATATGCCGACCCTTACTTCCGATGAGGCTCTAACACTATGTTCATCAGCCTCTGGAATGTGGCCGGAGCCCCATGTAATCCAAAAAGCAAGACGACATAGTGATAGAGATCCTCTGGTGTTATAAAAACGTTTATTTCTTTTGCAGATTCTGTCAATGGGACCTGCTAGCAACCTTTGGTGAGACCAAGCGTGGTTAAGTACTGGGCCTCTCCCACTCTCTCAATTAGCTTGTCCACCAGGGGCATGGGATAGAGGTAAAATTTTGATACTTCATTTAATTTTCTGAAGGAATTACAGAATCGGAATGGCCCGTGTGGCTTTGGAATTAGCACAATTGAGCTAGCTCAATCACCCGGTTTGCTTCGATGACTCCAAACTGAAGCATTTGCTTTCACTTTGGCCGCGATAGCTTGCCTCCGGGATTCTGGTACTCGGTACGGTTTCATCCATACATTTAACCGGGGCTCAGTGACAATGTCATGCTGGATCACCGAGGTCCTCCCCAGCAGCTCTGAGAATACATCCTTATTCAGTTGCACCAGAACCCAAGCCTCCCGTCGTTGCTGTTTGGTGAGAGCATTTATTTTAACCTAACCTCCGGCAGCGTCCTTGGTCGGTGCCAGAGGGTTCCCCGTTGGTACGATGTCTGTCCAGCCTCTGTTTGAATACTTCCATTGAAGGAGAACTCACCACCTCTCATGGCAGCCTGTTCCACTCATTGATCACTCTGTCAAAAAGTTTTTTCTAATATCTAATCTGTGTCTCCTCCCATTCAGTTTCATCCCATTGCTTCCAGTCTTTCCTTGTGCAAATGAGAATAAAGAAAATCCTTCTACACTGTAACAGCCCTTGAGACATTTGTAGACAGCTATTATGTCTCCTCTCAGTCTTCTTTTTTGCAAGCTAAACATTCTCAAATCCTGTAACCGTTCCTCATAGGACATGGTTTGCAGACCGGACACCATTCTGGTCGCTCTTCTCTGAACTTGCTCCAGTTTGTTGATGTCTTTTTTAAAATGTGGTGCCCAAAACTGGACACAGTATTCCAGATGAGGTCTGACCAAAGAGGAGTAGAGGGCAATAATGACTTCACGTGATCTAGAAGGTATGCTTCTGTTAATACATCCCAGAATTGTATTTGCTTTTTTTGCTGCTGCATCACACTGTTGACTCATGTTCAGTCTGTGATCTATTAGTATACCCAAGTCTTTTTCACATGTGCTGCTGCTTAGCCCTATTCCTCCATTGAGTATGTGCTTTTTTCATTTTTATTGCCCAGATGTAGTACTTTGCATTTTTCTCTGTTAAAAACCATTCTGTTAGTTGCTGCCCACTGCTCCAGTTTATTTATATATTTTTAAATCCTCTCTCTTCTCTAGTATTAGCTATCCCTCCTAGCTTTGTGTCAACAGCCTTGTACCTGTCTGTCTGCCCCCCAGGAGGTAGAATATCCTGGTCTCTGTTTCCTTGTTCCTAGCTTTGCCTTGTACCTGTCTGTCTGCCCTCCAGGAGGCTGTATATCCTGGTCTCTGTGTCTTTGTTCTTGTTCCTTGTCTCGTTCCTTTCCCTGCCTGTACTTTATCCTATACCTGTGTCTGTTGTATCTCAGTCTGTGGCCTTTCCTTCCCTACCATGCTTACCTTTGTGTTTACTCCCTCTGTCTTGCCTGCTGCTGCAAAACCTCTTGCTGCAGTTCCTCTACGCATACCTTGCAATTCTGTTTTGCTTCACTCCAGAAGAACCTCTTGCTGCAGCTCCTCTCCGCATACCTTGCTGTTCTGCTTTGCTTAGCTCCTGCAGATCCTCTTGCTGCTGCTCCACTCCGCATACCTTGTGGTTCCGCTCTGCTTTGCTCCTGCTGCTGCAGAACCTCTTGCTGCAGCTTCTCTCCGCATACCTTGCGGTTCTGGTTTGCTTAGCTCCTGCTGCTGTAGATCCTCTTGCTGCAGCTCCGCTCTGCATACCTTGCGGTTCTGCTTTGCTCCGCTCCTGCTGCTGCTGAACCACTTTCTGCCTCTGCCCCGCACTCCTGCGGTTCTGCATTGTTCTGCTTCCACTGCTGCTGAACCTCTTGCTACCAGTACCTGCACCTCCAGTGTGTACATGTACACCATACACCACTCCTTCCTGCCAGTACCAGTACCTGCATCTCCAGTGTGAACAGATCCAAACCTGTTCCCTCATACACACTCCTTCCTGCCAGTACCAGTACCTGCATCTCCAGTGTGAACAGATCCAAACCTGTTCCCTCATACACCACTCCTTCCTGCCAGTACCAGTACCTGCATCTCCAGTGTGAACAGGTCCAAACCTGTTCCTTCATACACCACTCCTTCCTGCCAGTACCAGTACCTGCATCTCCTGTGTGAACAGGTCTCTACCTTCCTGCTCGTGTCCCTGTGTCTCAGCCGTGCCCGCCTGCCAGTGTCTCAGCCGTGCTCACCTGCCAGTGTCTCAGCCATGACTCTTGCCAGAGTACCAGCCGTGCCTGTCATGCTCACCTGCCTGTCTGTCAGTCGCACCTGTCCTAGTGTCTTGTTCCCCAGTGGGATTAGCAGCCACAGCCGACACCACCCTGGAGTGGCATCTGGAAGCTACCTGCCGCACAAGCCTGACCTCACCATGAGAGGCTCCAGAGAAAACCAAGGTAGCGGCATTAGTTACGCCCCTTCCAGGGTAGTCTGGTTTGTGGCACAGTGGGTCCACAACCCCCTCATTCGCACCAATCTGCCAAGGTGCGAGCATGACAGTATGAGGGAGTCGGAGTCATGGAAATTGAGGAGTCGAAGTTGGAGTTTTGGCTTACCGACTCCACAGCCCTGGTGCGTAGCTGCTTGCTCCAGAGCAGCTTACATAGCTCCTTGGTCACCTTGGACATAAAAGGAGTCCCCTGATCTGTGAGGATCTCCTTTGGTAGTCCAAGGCAACAAAACATGGCAAACAGCTTGCGGGCTATTAGTTTTCCCGAGGTGTTGCAGAGAGGTATCGCCTCTGGGTACTGCGTGGTGTAGTTCATGATGACCAAAATATGTTGATGGCCACGGATGGATTTCACCATAGGCCCTACCAGATCCATTGCTATCCGCTCAAATGGTACCTCTATAATGGGCAGAAGTACCAATAGACTCAGGTAGTTTGCGGTGGGTGAGGTTAGTTGGCACTCTAGACATGTGTCACAGTACCTCTGGACCTCCGCATAGACACCAGGCCCAAAAAAAAAAAAACACTGCAGTATGCGCTCCTGTGTCTTTTTGGCCCCCAAGTGCCCTCCCAGCTGTGGGTGTGAGCCATTTTGAGCACCGCCTGACGGTAGCGTTGGGGCACTACTAGTTGTTCCACCACCTCATCCTGGATTTTATTCACCCTGTATAATAAATCCTGCTGGATAGCCATGAGGGAAAAAATTGCCTCGCAACCCGGGTGCTGAGCCACTCCATTTATCTCTATCATCCTTTCTTGTGCCCAGGCCAGAGTGAGATCCTGGAGCTGAGCTGTCTCAAACTTACCAGGGGACACTTCCAGCTCGGGAATCGGTGGGGTCTCCTTGACCTCTCCTGCCAATACCTCTAGTGGAAACCTATAGGGGTTACACTCTGTCCCTAGGCTGGCGACCCCTAAGTCAGGTATCCATGACTCTGGAACTTCGGGTTCCACACCAGGAATAACTGTCACAAACCAATACGGTTAAGTCCAGTGGACGACACAACGTACACCAAACAACGGGATGGAATGGGGAGAGGAAGACCCTCACCGTTGGGAACAAGGGATGGCCACCTCCTGAACTCCAACCTGTGCCTGTCCCTAAATCCCCTAATGCCCTAAGCAGGTCCTTCCCCTCGCCGCCGTCTTGTGCCTAAACCCTGTTTGTCTCCTCGCCATTCCCTGGCTAGTACACTGGCCGGTAAGGGCGCTAGCCTCACCACTGCAGATGGTGAACAACACAGGGAGAGGGAACACAAAAAGAGACTGTAAAAGAACTAAACTACGGTCTCTGCTGCAAAGCACCACACAGCAGAGTAAAGGCACCAGGACCACAAACTCCACAAAACCAGCAGATTCACCAATGCAACCAGAGAGCTCCTTACTCCAGGCTTGGTCTACATAGATTGCTCCATCACAGTCAGCTGATGTGACTTTTTAAAGGATGGTGGAAGTGGTCACCACCCACACCAGCTGCCTATCAAAGCAGCTGCCAGCAAGGAAACCCTAGCTGGCCTGAAGGGAAAAAAAGCTACATTTAAATTATAGCGGAGGCAGAGCTGCCACAAATCCAAAATTACTTTCGACAATAACATTTACCTTGGGAGGCTTAACCCTGGTCTCCCACAGGGACAAGAATAAGGGCAAGTCTCTTCCCAACACAGTCCCATATGGACATGTCTTCACCACTCCCACCACGTTTTATTTCTCCACACGGTGTGGAAAAAGTAACCTCCGCAGTCCAGTACTTTCTGGTCCATGGGTCTCTTGTTGCCAGGGACAAGCCCAGTGGACGGAGTCACTAAGCTCCCCGAGTCCAAGATAGCCTCCATTTGGTAACCGTTGATGAATACCCGGCACAATTGGGGTTCGCTGCCGGCAGTGCCTGTAGTTGCGGTGCAGACTGGCTGGGCATACATAGACATACGGTGAGTATACCCGCAGTCCATGGGTTCAGCTGTCAGGTAGCAGTTGGCAGCCACATGTCCGAGTCCTTGGTACTACCAACACTTAATAGCTGTGGCACAACTAGACCTTGGTGCCATTTTAGGGGAAGCGGATCTCTTGTCATTCTCACTTCAGGTTACCCCCTCATTATGGGCTCTGTCCTGGTTTGCCCCAGCAGAGGGTCAGGGACCTTTTCCAGGCTCCTAGACTGGCGGTGCCCGACGTGACAGCCGAAGTGGAGCAGTGTCCCGTATAAAGTCCTGAGTGGCCATATACCGCTAAACCAGTCCAACCACCTGGTCCAGAGTGCCGGGTGCCCTTGCCCCACCCAACTCCGTATGGCTGCTGGCACAGCACTCACCAGACGGTCGACCACCACCCTCTCTACCATCTGGAAAGGGGTTAAGGTCTCAGGCTGAAGCCATTTTTTACCAGGTGGGACGAGACTCCGCAAAGGACCACTGGTACACCCGCTGAGCCCTCAGATATGTATTAACCCCCAGTCAGGCAAGGATCTCACCTCTCAGCTTCTCATAGTCCAGTTCATCATCCAGATCAAGGTCCAAGTAGGCCTTCTGGGTATCTCCCATCAGGAAGGGGGCCACCACTTCGGCCCACTGGGTCATCGGCAAGCTCTCTCGCTCTGCTGTGCACTCAAACACGGTGAGGAAAGCCTCTAATTGTCCTCAGGACTCATCTTCCTCATCGCTGACTGAACTTTGTACTGGGCTTCAGAATGGATCAGGGTCACTGGCGAGGGTGTCTCTCACAGAGCTGCAATCTGTTGCAGGATCAGCTCATTAGTTTTCTGCTGCTGTTGCTACAGCAGCTGCTGCTGGTGATTGTGCTAATGCAATTGGAGCTATTCCTGCTGCCATTGCTCTTGTTGTTGCCGCTGAAACTGCAGCTACTGCTCCTGTCGCTGAAACTGATGCTCTTGCTGTTGCTGCAGGAACTCCAGCTGCTGCGCAAGGGTCAACTGCTTGAGTATTTCCTCCATCTTGTCAGCAGCTAAGATTGAGATTTTTTTAAATTAAATCTGTGGCCATGAGCCACTTGTAAGACCCGGCCTGGAGGAAGCGGACAGCCCCACTACCGTCCTGTAGTCCTCTCCAAAAAACAAAAGCCAATGCAAGATTTTCTTAAATCTGCCTTGAGCAATAGCTTGCCCAAGACCAAACTTACTTTTATTTTGAACTGCAATCACAGCCATGACTGTGACTGCAATACACTCCAGTGGCCTCAATACTCTTCTGTGCGCATCTTGGGGGACACATAGCGACCCTTGCTGCCTCACATTATAATACCTTAATATGTATGTGAGGACTGAGGGCATTATGGAAGCATTATGGGAGCAGAATGTGGGGCATCAAAAATTGCAATCAATTTATAAAAAGCAAATGTTTATGGATGTAGGAAAGAAAATCACAAATTTAATTTTCATACACAAGTTGTTGCTATTAATGTTCATAAAGTGTCTGCCAGAAATATCAGAATCCGTACTACGTGTCCCCCCACACCTCAGCTACTTCTGAACATGCCACTATTAACAGGAAATCAAGGAGCTCATGCTCTCCATCGCTTCCCCTGCAAATACATGCAGCAGCTCTAGAAAACATGTTTCAGAGAAAGTTATGGCTGACAGCAGTCACATGTTTTTGGCCAGCTTAAACCTCTGTTCCGACCACGCACCACAATTGTGGATACCAGGGCTATGGGGTACTCGGAGCCGAGCCCATGGAAATCTATGGGAGTTGTCACTGGTAGCGGTGGCTCAGTCCGTGGCCCTGGCGGTCGTGCAATAGGGAATATTTACAGGGGATTATTAGGATAGGTAGTTCGTGACGCCACCTGTGGTATCTGGTTATTTGGACCAGCGCTGCTATAAGGACTATCACAGGGGATGTTATGGGGCAGCAAGATGGTGGGTCTCCCACAGGTGAGACTGGTCCCTGGAAGTCTATGGTGACAATGATGCAGAGTGTAGATAATAATTCAGTCGCACACAATGCAGCTTTTTTCATACCTTTTACTGGTAGATGTTTCATGCAGGTCCCGGGGAGCTGGTCGGGGTGGAGAGTGCACATTCGGGTAACAGCTGAGCAGGTTAGAGGCCTCCTTTACTCCAACTTGTACGTGAGTCCAACTTGCCTGAAGCGAAGTTAACTCTGAATCTCCAGCTTTCTCAATAGCTGTACTGCCCGGCCAACATTGTGGTGGAGCCTTCTATGTGGTGAGAACAGAGTCCTTTTATGCGGGGCCCTGCTAAAAGTCCTTGTTCCTCCTGACTCCGATTACGTATTGACACTTAGGGCTGCTCCTGCGACCTGTAGTCCAGATGCCTCTGGTTTTCTTGTCACTAAGCTTGAAACTGTAGCAACGCTTCGGACCCCGGTGTCCGGCAATTTAGTGCAGGCAATCCAATACCTGTTGCACTTCTCTAACTTCTCCACTGTGCCCTTCGCCCTGCTCTCGCTCTTAGCATAAACACTTGTAGCTTCGATGGTAATGTCAACTTTCTCCAGAGCTCGCTGAGCAGCTCTCAGTATCCTCCTTGCTTCAGCTTCTGCTGAGGTACTGATTAAGGGTAGCTCTGACTAGGCTAGGATGATCCACTTCACCCGTACTAGCCTCCACTTCTTTGTCAGGTGAGCTACGCTAACTCTGCGAGGATTCAATCCTTTCTCCTCTCCTTCCAAGTCCAGACTCCACTGGCACTGATCTGCACTGTCCGAAGACAGGAAACTGACTGAACTCTGATTGCTAAGTGTCACTTCCTCTTGTACCCCTGATGGGTGTGTCTAAAAGTGTGAGTGAAGTGCATAGATATCAAGCTTTGCTGTTACCTTCCTGTGCACTCTCCTGGACTTTTATGTGTGCCTGCGTAGCTGGGCTACACATCCCCCCTTGGTAAAACAAAGCACTCCCGGGCTGTAAAAGACAAAAAGAACATTTTGTTTTGCATTAACAACAACATTATAACTCTTCCCATCCGGGAGGTACGACTTCTTTAACGTTACAATTTGTACAATGAAGAATACAAAAGTATCAAAAGTATCAAAATATCAAACATTCTCATATATACAAGATACTTGTGGAGGACCCGCACCAAAAACCTCCCACGTGGGTCCTGGGTGGGCTGCAGGACTTCTGACTGCAGACCTCACTCTAGGCCACACCATACGGGTTTTTCTTCAGAGGTAGATAGTAGTAGTGGTTTCATGTAAAACCAAGATAATGCACCGAAGCGCAACTATTTACAAAGACAAGTTCTTGGGCTGGCACAGTCCACAGCCTCTCAGTCCATTAGGGAAAAAGACACATAAATATATATATATTTCAAACTTTATACATTTGGTCAGTGACAATAAACCCGGTCTGGGTCTTGCTAACTAGTCTACTAGGACTACTCCTGATAGCGAACAGGTAGTTTACCTTTAGTGATACGTTCTGACCTACGTGGGGTAGCGTCAGGTATAGTAGTCTCTAACCTTTCTGTTCTGCGTAACGGCAAACTATAGACACGACTCCACCTCTCTAGGGACCTGGCAAGCATGCTAGTGACTGGAGGAGGCGGTACTGCTTCACCAGCTTCACCAGAGGACTCCACTTCTTGTGGTGCTGCTTCTTGCGGGTCCGCTGCTTCGGGTTCTGATGGTTGAGGGTCTGCCGGAACAGGTCCTTCTGGAACTGGCTCAACTGGCACAATTGGTATGACCGGTTGTAGAGACTCCTCTTGCGGTTGATAAAACTGCAGCACAGGAATAATTACAGCGTCTCCTAATCTGGGCCAATCTGCAGGTAAATCTCCCAAATCCGTGTGTATGACCGCTTCAGCACTCTCTCCTTGATGAACAACAGGGTTTTCTTCACAGAGCTTTAATGGGCCAGGACACAACTTCAATTGATCTCTAGACACAGTTGCCGTCGTTTTTCCTCCATCCTTGCTGATGGTACAGACCTTGCTGTTATCGAAATTGGAATTTTGCACGACATAGGGCTCCTGTTCCCACTGATCATCCAACTTGTGTGTTCTTCTTTTCCTTTTGAGCACCATTTCTCCAGGCATTAAAGGCTTAGCGGGAGCATTTTTGTTATAGTTCATCTCTTGCTTTTCTCTTACTTTGTTGAGACTGTTTTCCACGCAGGCTTGTACTCTCTTGTACTGTTCTTGTCGAGTGGTGTCCCAATCTTCAGCACTGTCATCAGCCTCTGGTTCTACCACACCGAGTTCTAAGTCCATTGGCAGCCTTCCCGGTCTTGCTCTCATAAGGTAGGCTGGAGTGCAGTTGGTGGAACTTACTGGATTATGATTGTACAAGTCAACCAGGTCAGGTAACAAGTCTGGCCACCGATTTCTTTCTTCCAGTGGTACAGTTTTCAGTAAGTCGAGGACAATGTGATTCATTTTTTCACAAAGGCCGTTGGTCTGAGGGTGGTATGGTGTTGTTCTGATCTTTTTACATCCATACAATTGACAGAATTCCTGAAACAGTTCAGCTTCGAATGCAGGACCTCGATCAGTCAGCACCTGCTCCGGATATCCGTGTGGTCTGCAGAAACTTGCTTGGAAGGTTCTGGCTGCTGTCTCTGCTGTCAGATCTTTAACAGGGGCGACCACCAGAAACCTGGAATAGTGATCCACCATGGTCAGGGCATATGTGTACCCTGACCTGCTCGGGGACAACTTGACGTGATCCAATGCCACGATCTCCAAGGGACGAGTCGTCCGGATAGGCTGCAAGGGTGCCTTCTGGCTACTGTAGTCTTTTCGCCTGAGGCCACAGGGTCCACAGTTCCGGCACCACTTCTCGATGGAGCTGCGCATCCCTACCCAGTAGAACCGGCACCTCAACAGGGTCTCCAGCTTTCTCCAGCCAAAGTGTCCTGCTTGATCGTGGTAGGCTTCCAGCACCATTTGGATGTCTGCTCTCGGGACCACGATTTGCCAAACCATCTCATGGGTCCTTGGGTCGACGTATCTCCTGCACAATTTCTCACGGTAAATGAATAACCGGCTTCTCTCATTCCACAGGAGCTTTGCTGGCATGGATGCATCTTTCTCCAAGGAGGAACCTTCCTGTTTTATCAGCTCCTTGACACGGCTGACCACGGGATCGCTGTCCTGAGTCTCTTTCCAGCTGTGATGAGGTAAAGGGTTCAACATCTCACCACACCGCTTCCTGTAGACCCATTGCTCTTGGACCATCCCATTTCGGTGGAACGCAGGTAGCTCGATTTCTTCCAGATCATCTGATTCTTCCTCCGTGTCGGATTCATGCGGCATTCTGGACAAGGCGTCCGCGTTGGCATTTTTACGGCCCGCTCTGTACTTGATGGTAAACTGATAATTTGACAACCGAGCCATCCAACGTTGCTCCATGGCTCCCAGCTTGGCTGTTTCCAGATGCGTCAAGGGGTTATTGTCTGTAAACGCAGTGAACTTGTTGGAGGCAAGGTAATGTTTAAATCTTTCGGTAATAGCCCAGACCAGCGCCAGGAACTCCAGTTTGAAGCTGCTATAGTTTTCCGGGTTCCTCTCAGTTGGCCTGAGTTTTCTGCTGGCATACGCGATGACTTTTTCTTGGCCGTTCTGCTTCTGACTGAGGACAGCTCCTAATCCCTCGTTACTGGCATCTGTGTATAGCAGGAACGGTTGGCTGTAATCTGGGTAGGCTAAGATTTCATCGCCTGTCAGTATCTCTTTCATCTCTTTGAATGCCTCAGCTTGTTCTTTTCCCCAATTAAATGGAGGGTTTCTGCTCTTGAGAGGTTGTCCGACCAGGAGGTCCTGTAAAGGCGCCGCCTTCTTAGTGTAATCTTTCACGAACCTCCTGTAGTAACCTGTTAATCCAGGAACTGACGCACCTCCTTTAGATTCTTCGGCTCCGGCCATTTCTGGATGGCTGTGACCTTCTCGGGATCCGGCGCTACTCCTTCGGAACTGACAATATGTCCCAAGTACTGTACCTTCCGTTTGAGCAGATGGCATTTAGAGGGCTTCAGTTTCATCCCATACTTGGACAGTGACTCGAATACCTCTGCCAGGTGCTTCAGATGATCTTCATATGTCTTGGAGTAGACAATCACGTCGTCCAGATACAGCAACACGGTTTCGAAGTTGAGATGTCCCAGACAGCTCTCCATCACTCTCTGGAATGTCCCGGGGGCACTGCTGAGGCCAAACGGCATTCTGTCAAACTCGCAGAGTCCCATTGGGGTGGTGAAAGCAGTTTTCTCCCGATCCTCCTCAGCCACATCTACTTGCCAGTACCCACTAGTAAGGTCGAGGGTAGAAAAGTAGTTAGCCGTTTTCAGAGCAGCTAGGGATTCCTCTATGCGTGGTAATGGGTATGCATCTTTATGTGTTATACGATTTACTTGCCTATAATCTACACACATCCGCATGCTACCATCCTTCTTCTTAACTAGCACTAGAGGTGCCGCCCAGGGGCTACAACTATCCCTTATCACCCCGGCTTTCTTCATGTCATGCAGCATTTCCTTAGCTTTCTGATAGTGGGCTGGAGGTATAGGCCTGTACCGCTCTTTGATGGGAGGATGACTGCCTGTAGGGATATGATGCTGTACTCCCTTAATGGTCCCAAAGTCAAGTGGGTGCTTGCTAAATACTTGTGCGTACTCTTGTACCACCCGTAGTACCCCCTGTTTCTGGTGGACGGAAGTGGTGTCGTCCCAATATGAAGCTGCTGACACCAGTCCGCTACCGGGGTCGCCGGATCATTATCCTCCGCTGGTTGGCGGGAGGCTAAGGACTCGGTTGTGAGGATAGAATTGTTATCTACGGCATGTAATTTAGCAACTGTAGCATAACGCGGCAAATTTACTTCATCGTCCCCCAGTTGAGAAGCCGTACTGGTACTCTCCCATTTATTACTTCCACTACCCCTCTAGCAATCATGAGTGTAGGTCTGTGTTCGGAGCGATGGGGTTCTACTACTGCTTGGTAGTTCTGTCCATATTAACATTTCGCTCATTGGGGGTATTACAATGAGGTTCGAATCTGTGACCCGTACATTACCGATTTCACCATCCGTAAGCTTCGCTTGCTGCTGGCACATCAGGGCCCGGATCTCCCTCTGGATCACTCCCTTCTGCTTTGGCTTGGCAACTTCAGCGAGCTGTTGGAGCAAAAACACAACTTCTCCCAGACAGTTACTGATAATGTTAGTACCTAGTATCACATTTAAGGCATTCTCCTCATTTACAGTCTTTACCACTAAAAGTCCCTGATCCTTCAGCTCCACCCTGTCCACTTTTACATTTACGTTTTTGGCTCCAATTACTTCAACAGGGAGCCCATTGGTAGCGTACACTGTCAAGTCAGGGCTCGGGGGCTGGAGGCTGTCCATGGACCAAAATTTATTGTAAAGGACATCAGGTATGATGGTCACCTGAGATCCAGTGTCCAGCAGTGCAGGGATTGCAATCCCGTCCAGAATCATGGACAGGTAGGGCCGTCCACCCACGAACCTGCGGTTCCAGTCCAAGGGGCCTGATGAGTCTACTCCTGGGTGTTGGCCCTCTGACCCAGGATCGGCTCGTTTAAAGGACATTGCTGAGCCATATGACCTTTTTGATTGCAGCGGTAGCAGACGATCTCCCGCCGAGGATGATGTTGATCAGGAGTCGCTCCTTGGGGTGGCGTGGTCCTCCTCCGATGAGGCGACGTCCTCCATTTCCTCCGGTTCATCCAAGGGACATCCTCCGGACAGTCGGCTAGTAGGATCTTCCCTCCTTCCTCTTTCCGCAGTTGCAGGGCCTCCATTACAGTGGCCAAATTCTTAGTCAGCTGGCGCACTTCTGAGCGCAGACATTCCAACTCACTAGGGGGCGCCACCGGCGTTCTAGCTTCTGCCACCTGCGGAGAAAAGGTGGGTACTGCCGGCTTAAGAGTGGCTTCACCCGGGTGATACTGATTTGCCACCTTAGGCTTTTCCAGGGGTCGCAGTCCCCTTATTGCCATGTCCTTTAGAGCATCAAAAGTGGCATCTGGATGATCTAAGGACCACCAGTTTACAGTTCTGCCTTCCCCTGGAGACCTCAGTCCCCGCACGAATTGCTCTTTCAACATTTGGCTCTCATCAATGGGACTTGTAGGGTTAGCCTGTTTGAGAGCTCGCAGGGCCCCCTGTAGTCGGCAGGCGTAGTCCCTAATACTGTCACCCGGTCCCTGGAAGCACTGATAAAATGCCATCCGGAGATCCGTTTCTGTGCGGTCCTCAAAGATGGCCTGTAGCTTTAAGAGTATCGCAGGTACCGACTCCTGGTCTGCAATGGGCCAAGTCTCTACTTCTCTCTCAGCCGCACCAGCTAACTGTCCTATTACCACAGCAGCTTTTTGCTTCTCAGTCATGGAGTACATATCTAAGATGCTACATATTTTCCTTTTAAACCCTGGCAGGGTGTCTGGCTCGCCGCTGTACTGGGGAAGCCACTTCGCTCCTGGCATGTATGGGAGCGTCAGCGGCATGAGTGGGACCACCGGGCCAGGTGAGGGGCCCGCACCTCCATCCAGTGGGCTATTGGGGCCACCGGCGGGGACCGCTCCGTCTGCCGGTTGCTGCGACATATTGATGCCCCCTTGGTTAATCTGAGCCTACCTCTTTCACAGGCTGCAGTGGTGGAGACAGGACCTTTGTCGCTGGCGCTCTGATGATGCCGCTCTATTTTGCGATGCAGTTTGCGATGCGGATTGCAATGCAGATTGTGATGCAGTTTGCTATGCGGATTGTGATGCAGATTGCTATGCAGTTCGCGATGCGGCTTGCAATGCAGATTGGGGTGCAGGTTGGGGGCGTGTCCAAGCAACAGCGCGCTTTTTCAGGTACGCCCCCCTTCTTCACCAGCGCCTGAGGACGCGAACATGGCGGTAAAATGGCGGAATTTGGCGCCAAATACAGCAAACAGTCTTTTTCACCAAACAGTTCAACATAGGCACACAGGACTCACAATTGCAAGTTTCGTATCCTGTTCGTGACGCCAAAAAGTTGTTCCGACCACGCACCACAATTGTGGATACCAGGGCTATGGGGTACTCGGAGCCGAGCCCATGGAAATCTATGGGAGTTGTCACTGGTAGCGGTGGCTCGGTCCGTGGCCCTGGCGGTCGTGCAATAGGGAATATTTACAGGGGATTATTAGGATAGGTAGTTCGTGACGCCACCTGTGGTATCTGGTTATTTGGACCAGCGCTGCTATAAGGACTTTCACAGGGATGTTATGGGGCAGCAAGATGGTGGGTCTCCCACAGGTGAGACTGGTCCCTGGAAGTCTATGGTGACAATGATGCAGAGTGTAGATAATAATTCAGTCGCACACAATGCAGCTTCTTTTCATACCTTTTACTGGTAGATGTTTCATGCAGGTCCCAGGGAGCTGGTCGGGGTGGAGAGTGCACATTCGGGTAACAGCTGAGCAGGTTAGAGGCCTCCTTTACTCCAACTTGTACGTGAGTCCAACTTGCCTGAAGCGAAGTTAACTCTGAATCTCCAGCTTTCTCAATAGCTGTACTGCCCGGCCAACATTGTGGTGGAGCCTTCTATGTGGTGAGAACAGAGTCCTTTTATGCGGGGCCCTGCTAAAAGTCCTTGTTCCTCCTGACTCCGATTACGTATTGACACTTAGGGCTGCTCTCTGCGACCTGTAGTCCAGATGCCTCCGGTTTTCTTGTCACTAAGCTTGAAACTGTAGCAACGCTTCGGACCCCGGTGTCGGCAATTTAGTGCAGGCAATCCAATACCTGTTGCACTTCTCTAACTTCTCCACTGTGCCCTTCGCCCTGCTCTCGCTCTTAGCATAAACACTTGTAGCTTCGATGGTAATGTCAACTTTCTCCAGAGCTCGCTGAGCAGCTCTCAGTATCCTCCTTGCTTCAGCTTCTGCTGAGGTACTGATTAAGGGTAGCTCTGACTAGGCTAGGATGATCCACTTCACCCGTACTAGCCTCCACTTCTTTGTCAGGTGAGCTACGCTAACTCTGCGAGGATTCAATCCTTTCTCCTCTCCTTCCAAGTCCAGACTCCACTGGCACTGATCTGCACTGTCCGAAGACAGGAAACTGACTGAACTCTGATTGCTAAGTGTCACTTCCTCTTGTACCCCTGATGGTGTGTCTAAAAGTGTGAGTGAAGTGCATAGATATCAAGCTTTGCTGTTACCTTCCTGTGCACTCTCCTGGACTTTTATGTGTGCCTGCTTAGCTGGGCTACACACCTCCATATTAAAACTTATATATAGAGCTATTCTAAGAGGGTCAAAAAAAATGGTGAACAATTTCAGCTATGAAGACTTAAAGCGAACCTTTCAGCTGTTTTGGCTGCTAGAAGATGCGGCCACTGCCTTTCAGGGCTTATCTATAGCATTCTACAATGCTGTAGATAAGCCCCTTGTCCAACCTGCAAGATAAGAAAAAAATAACTTTTATTATTTTCACCCGGGGGGGGAGGGGGCGATCCGGTCCGTTGGGTGTCGCAGGTCCGAGTACAGCGCCTCCCATCTTCTTGCGACGACGCCCTCCTGCATCCCTGGCATCACACTCCTGCGCAAGCGTACTTATCTGCCCTGTTGAGGGCAGAGTAAAGCACGGCAGTGCGCAAGTGCCGGGAAAGGTCAGAGAGGCCCAGCGATTGCGCACTGCAGGCATTTGCTCTGCCCTCAACAGGGCAGATAAGTACAGGAGCCATAAAGCAAGCAGGAGGGCGGCATCGCAAGAAGATGGGAGGCGCCGAACTCGGACCTGCGACAACCATCGGACCGGACAGCCCCCAGGTGAGTATAATAAAACTTATGTTTCTTATCTTGCAGGTCGGATCAGGGGCTTATCTACAGCATTATAGAATGCAGAGGTGTATTTAGGCTTTCTGGCACCCGGGGCAAGAATTCGGTTCGGCGCCCACCCCCCCCCCCGCCACATGCGATTTGCACACATGCGATTTGCACACTTAGACATGTACCGACGAGCTGCTCTCCCTAATGCTCTCAATGTTCAGTGAAAAACAGAAGCAGGAAGAGAAGCTCGTTGTCACAGGACCATAAGTATGAAAGTCTCATATGTGTGAAGTGTCCATGTGATGACTGCTGGAACCTGCAGAGCTGAATCCTGACATTGCAGCTTCTGAATTCTCACAATGAATGCACTGCACACTTTTAGGATTCTCCCTTACCGGTGGACGGTCATGTCAGCACAAGCATGTGATTTATATACTTCTGGCCACATTCCCACTAGACGTGCTCGGCCTCGCTCTGTTCATTTTCATTGAGCGAGGCTACACGTCTAGTCAGCATGTGACCGCATGTATGTAAATCGCCGGAACGAGAGAATCCTGACAGCGTACAGTGCGCACTGTGAGAATTCAGAAGTCTGCAGTCACATGCAGCGCAAACCAGGACAACTCCTTTAATGCTCCTAACATAAATAAAAACATGAGGATTAGTCAATATCACAAATAATATTTACATCCAGGTACCTTATAGATGACGTCATCTCTGGAGTCATTCTCCTTTTCTTCATCTTGTCCAGATCCTGATGAGTTTTCTCATCCACAGCCGTCTCTGCAGACCTCCATCTTCTCCGGTCTTTTGCACCAACTCTCCACACGATGCCCTTAAAGATAGAAGAGTCATTATTATGCTCCTAAAAAAAAAATATCTGCAATATACTGTCGCCTCACACTATTCCCCTCCCTCCTCATACTGTCTCCTCTCACATCCCCCTGTTCACCATACTGTCTCATCATATATTTACCCCCTCACTCTCTATTCTGTCTGCACACAGATACTCCTGACTCCCCATACTGTGTCTGCACACATCCCATCACCCTCACTCCCCATACTGTGTCCACATACAATCACCCGTTCGCTACCCATACTGTCTGCACCCATCCCCATACCGATTCCTCATACATACTCTTCAGTGTCCTCAAATACCCCCACACACATTAAATCTCCCATCCCCACTCCAAATCCCCCCACACGTAAAGTACCGCCACATCCCACTCCTAATCCCCCACAAAAAATTACTCCCCCATCATTTCCACTCCTAATCCCCCACAATAAAGTACTCCCCCATCATTCCCACTCCTAATTCCCCCACAATAAAGTACTCCCCCATCATTCCCACTCCTAATCCCCCCACAAAAAAGTATTCCCCCATCATTCCCACTCCAAATCCCCACACATAAAGTACCCCCATCTCCACTCCAAATCCCCCCACACGTAAAGTACCGCCACATCCCACTCCTAATCCCCCACAAAAAATTACTCCCCCATCATTTCCACTCCTAATCCCCCACAATAAAGTACTCATAGAATCATAGAATCATAGAATGGTAGAGTTGGAAGGGACCTCCTGGGCCTTCTGGTCCAACCCCCTGCTCAAAGCAGGATTCTCTAAATCATCCCAGACAGATGTCTATCCAGCCTCTGTTTGAAGACTTCCATTGAAGGAGAACTCACCACCTCTTGTGGCAGCCTGTTCCACTCATTGATCACCCTAACTGTCAAAAAGTTTTTTCTAATATCTAATCTGTGTCTCCTCCCATTCAGTTTCATCCCATTGCTTCTAGTCTTTCCTTGTGTAAATGAGAATAAAGATGATCCTTCTACAATGTGACAGCCCTTGAGATATTTGTAGACAGCTATTAAGTCTCCTCTCAGTCTTCTTTTTTTCAAGCTAAACATTCCCAAATCCTGCAACCGTTCCTCATAGGACATGGTTTGCAGACCGGTCACCATTCTGGTGGCTCTTCTCTGAACTTGCTCCAGTTTGTTGATGTCTTTTTTAAAATGTGGTGCCCAAAACTGGACACAGTATTCCAGATGAGGTCTGACCAAAGAGGAGTAGAGGGCAATAATGACCTCACGTGATCTAGACTGTATGCTTCTGTTGATACATCCTAGAATTGCATTTGCCTTTTTTGCTGCTGCATCACACTGTTGACTCATGTTAAGTCTGTGATCAATTAGTATACCCAAGTCTTTTTCACATGTGCTGTTACTTAGCCCTATTCCTCCCATTTTGTATATGCTTTTTTCATTTTTATTGCCCAGATGTAGTACTTTGCATTTTTCCCTGTTAAAATCCATTCTGTTAGTTGCTGCCCACTGCTCCAGTTTATGTATATCTTTTTGAATCCTCTCTCTCTCTTCTCTAGTATTAGCTACCCCTCCTAGCTTTGTGTCATCAGCAAATTTGATCATTTACCCTCAATTCCTTCATCTAAATCATTGATAAAGATGTTGAACAATACAGGGCCCAAAACAGAGCCTTGTGGTACCCCACTTGAGACATTCTTCCAACTGGATGTGCAGCCATTTACAACCACTCTTTGGGTACGATCACTAAGCCAGTTATGAATCCACCTAACAGTTGCCTTGTCCATTCCATACTTAGTCATTTTTTCAATAAGGATTGTGTGAGATACTTTGTCAAATGCTTTGCTGAAGTCAAGATATACTATATCTACAGCATTTCCCTGATCCACCCAGTCAGTGATTCTGTCATAGAAGGAAATTAAGTTAGTCTGACATGACTTATTAGTTACAAACCCATGCTGACTCTGTTTAATCACTTCATTCTTATCCAGGTACTTGCATACATGTTCTTTAATAATTTGTTCAAAGATCTTTCCTGGTATAGAAGTCAGACTCACCGGCCTGTAAATCCCTGGTCCACCTTCTTCCCCTTTTTGAAGATAGGAACAACATTTGCTCTTCTCCAGTCTTCTGGGACTTCTCCTGTTCTCCAAGAATTTTCAAAGATTATGGACAGTGGTTCAAGAATTTCTTCTGCTATCTCCTTCAGTACCCTGGGGTGTAATTCATCTGGACCTGGAGACTTGAATTCATTTATGTTAGCTAAGTGTTTCCTCACTGTCTTTCTGTTTATAGATATCCTGGATTCTTCTATTCCTTTAATAGGACAGTGAAGATCAGTTGATGTTACATTTCCTTTCTGAGAGAAAACAGATGCAAAATAGGAATTTAAAAGTTCAGCCTTCTCAACATCCTGACTTACCATTTCATCATTTTCATCCTGTAAAAATCCTATAGCATTTTTGACTTTTCTTTTACTTTTGACGTATCCCCAAAATCCTTTTTTGTTGCTTTTGACGTCACTTGCAAGCCTTAATTCATTGTCAGCTTTAGATAATCTGATTTGTGCCCTGCAGGTTCTGCAGACGGCATTATATTCTTCTTTAGATATGCCTCCCTCTTTCCATTTGATAAACATTTCTTTCTTCCTTTTTAGCATGTGTTTAAGTTCTATGTTCATCCATCCTGGTTTCCTTAAATGCTTCCCATTCTTCCCTCTTTTCGGAATTGTTAACGATTGTGCTTTGAGAATCTCATTTTTCAAGATTTTCCATCCTTCCTGGACATTTTTGTCCTTAAGGATATCCAGCCATTGGATCCCTCCAATTCTCTTTCTGAGTTCCTTAAAATCTGCCTTTCTGAAATCTAACCTTGACGTCTGAGTCTTCACAGGTCTTCCTCCTCTTGTTATCCAAAATTCTAAAATAGCATGGTCACTACCTCCTAGAGTCCCAGCCACTCTTACCTCCTCCACCATTTCCTCCCTGTTTATGAGGATTAGATCCAAGGTAGCAGATCCCCTTGTTTTCTCCATTACCTTTTGGAAGATAAAGTTGTCAGCAAGAGAGGATAAGAATTTCCTGGACCTGTTAGTTTTGCCTGAGAGAGATTCCCAACAACTCCTAATCCCCCCACAAAAAAGTATTCCCCCATCATTCCCACTCCTAATCCCCCCACAATAAAGTACTCCCCCATGCCACCCCACATTATGTACCCCCGTCTTCAGTGGTTTCTTCAGCTCTTCTGGAGCACACTCACCACCAGAGCAAGTCCCCCTTCTGGGCGCCGCCGGTGAGTGACGTCAGCAGCGTGATCACATGACCTGATCACGCTGCTGGCGTCTCTCTGACCCAGGGGTCAAAGCTTCAATAGTACTGGCGTCTATATAGACGCCAGTACAATTGATCCCTGGGAGCTGGCACGCAGCAGCTTCTCTGCGCCGGCTGTCAGCTTGACAGCCGGCACAGGGAGCCGCCGACTCTCAGGCCGGGGGCGGCAGAACGCAGCCGCGGGGAGACACTGAAAGGCAGTGGCCACATTTTATAGTGGCCAAAACAGGTGACAGGTTCTCTTTAAACTGTAACTGCAGCTCCGGAGAATAAAGGGTTGTGGAGTCAGTAAGCCAAACCTACGACTCTTCAATTTCCTCGACTCCCAACTCAACAGCACTGCCTCACTACTAATCACATACATAAAGTGCAGTACAGATTCATCTCAGCTAAAAGCAGAGATCCTAAGATCAGGAACAGAACAGACATTTCTCATTTTATAACTTTCCCAAATTCATATGAAAACCTTTACAGAACATCATGCACTGGACTATTGCACCCAATGTGTTATATGTGATAGGAGTCGTTCCATTTTACACCAATTCAGACTCCACAAAGATGGACACCGACTCCGATTCCACACCCCTGTTATGATATAGGATGTAACTCTGGATCAGTACAGGGATCAGTAATGTAATGTATGTACACAGTGACTCCACCAGCAGAATAGTGAGTGCAACTCTGGAGTATAATACAGGATGTAACTCAGGATCAGTAATGTAATGTATGTACACAGTGACTGCACCAGCAGAATAGTGAGTGCAGCTCTGGGGTATAATACAGGATGTAACTCAGGATCAGTAATGTAATGTATGTACACAGTGACTGCACAGCAGAATAGTGAGTGCAGCTCTGGAGTACAATACAAGATGTAACTCAGGATCAGTAATGTAATGTATGTACACAGTGACTGCACCAGCAGAATAATGAGTGCAGCTCTGGAGTATAATACAGGATGTAACTCAGGATCAGTAATGTATTGTATGTACACAGTGACTGCACCAGCAGAATAGTGAGTGCAGCTCTGGGGTATAATACAAGATGTAACTCAGGATCAGTAATGTAATGTATGTACACAGTGATTGCACCAGCAGAATAGTGAGTGTAGCTCTGGAGTATAATAAATGATGTAACTCAGGATCAGTAATGTAATGTATGTACACAGTGACTCCACCAGCAGAATAGTGAGTGCAGCTCTGGAGCATAATACAGGATGTAACTCAGGATCAGTAATGTAATGTATGCACACAGTGACTGCACCAGCAGAATAGTGAGTGCAGCTCTGGAGTATAATACAGGATGTAACTCAGGATCAGTAATGTAATGTATGTACACAGTGACTGCACCAGCAGAATAGTGAGTGCAGCTCTGGAGTATAATACAGGATGTAATTCAGGATCAGTAATGTAATGTATGTACACAGTGACTCCACCAGCAGAATAGTGAGTGCAGCTCTGGAGTACAATACAAGATGTAACTCAGGATCAGTAATGTATGTACACAGTATGTTTAGAATTTGTGCTTTTACATTACTTAATTATTGTTGTGACTGGTCAGGAGAGTACAAATTATAACCACAAATGCGCTGCAATGTGAGCGTATGATGCTGACATGTCTGCAGGCATGACGAAGTTATAACAGGAGAACCAAGATAAACAGTTATTAACAGCCCTGCGAGCATGCATACATTTCTATATTCTTGCTCATACAGAGAAATCAACCAATTGACATCAATAGTCTCAGATCCTTCTGTTCTAAAACATACTACATGCAAAAATAGCAGTATACAATCCTGCTCATCGTTATTGGCACCCATGAAATACACAGAGTGGAAGATCTCCTGAAAAAAATGAATCAAGTGAAATAGATTTTTTTGTATAGAGCACTTGTATTAAATACAAAAGAGCAAACAATAAAACAAAAAACAATAGGTAGGAAAAATAGAAAAACCTGACATGAAAATGAAAATCATCTGTGATTGTCAGTGCTCATGTGCCATGAATTAGCCAATGAATGAGGACTTCAGTGTTTTGAAAAGCCACATCGTAGGCCTTGTTCCTTTGTCACAATAGTGAAAACAAATGAGCTGTCAGAGGACATCAGAACTGCTATTAGCAAACAAAACACTTCCAAAGTGTAGAAGGCCATCTCCAAAAACCTTGGTATACAAGTTTCAATAGTGCGCAATGTTATTAAGAAGTTTGACAAGCATGGAACCATCAATAGCCTCCCTGGACGTGTGGAAAGAGGAATATTGACAAGAGAGGTCTTCGAAAGTTAGTGCCAATGGTGGAAAAAACACCACGCCAAACATCTAAAGACTTGAAGGCCAACCTGGAACAGTCTGGGGTTATGGTTTCAACAAATGCCATACGCCGCACACTTAACCAAACAGAGCTTTATGGGCGAAGGCCAAGGAAGAGACCATTGCTGAAGACATAAAAAAAAAAAAATCGCCTGATTTTTGCCAAAGAGTACCTTGACAAACCGCAACCCTTCTGGGAAAGTGTTCTGTGGATAGATTAAAGGGAATCTGTCACCCCATTTTGGCTATAACCGATAAAGATATGACTGAATAGTGCATCCCATAAGTAACCTATCGGTATCTATCATATATCCTGACACCCCCGTTTTCACGCCCAAATACCTTTGTAAAGTTCGGATTTTGGTATGCTAATCTGGGCTGTCCGGAGGGCGGTGTTTTTTGATTTTTCCCCCCCACACTCCTCCCTCGGTTTATCTTGCGTAGGTCCGCCTGTGCATAGCACAGACGGCGTAGTGTTCCCGCGATTGCGCGTTTTAAAATCCCCCCGTGCCTGCGCAGTGTGCTTTGCCCAACAGTGGGCAAAGCATAAAATCATTACAGCGCATGCGCAACTATTTTCGGTCACTTTGGGGCAAGGAAAGTGACCGAAAATAGTTGCGCATGCGCTGTAATGATTTACGGACCTACGCAAGAGAAGCCGAGGAGCTGGGGGGGGGGAGGAAGCAAAAAACACCGCCCTCCGGACCAGACCGCCCAGATTAGCATACCAAAACCCGAACTTTACAAAGATATTTGGGCATGAAAATGGGCGTGTCAGGATATATGATACCGATAGGTTACTTATGGGACGCACTATTCAGTCATATCTTTATCTGATATAGCCAAAATGGGGTGACAGATTCCCTTTAAACAAAAATAGAGCTTTTTGGCAATGCAAAGCAACATTTTGCTTACAGACAGCACAATGAAGCTTAGACGGAAAAGAACACCCTACCAACAGTTAAGCATAGTGGAGAATGCATAATTCTGTGGGGTTACTTTTCTGCATCTGGTACTGGAGGCCTTGACCATATCACAGGAATCATGAAATCAGAGCATTATCAAGAGATTTTATTGCGAAATGTAGTGTAAGAAAACGGTATGAGTCGAAGATCATGGGTCCTACAGAAAGACCAGGACCCAAAGCACACATCCAAAAGGACACAGGAATGGTTGAAAAAGAAAAAAAATGGACCGTATTAAAATGGCCAGCAATGAGTCCTGACCTCAATCCCATTGATAAAGTTTGAGGTGAGGTAAAATCTGCCATTGGGAAAAAGAACCCTGCAAACATTTAAGAGCTTGAACAATCTGCCAAGGAAGAGTGGGAGAAATTACCTGCTGAGAAGTGCAAAAAGTTTATAGATGGCTACAAGAAAGGATGGAGGATGTCATCAATGCCAAAGGGTGTGCAACCCAGTGGTAATTTGGGGTGCCTTTATTGCTGCACATGCTGCTTATACTGTAGCTTTTGTATTTTGGATGCAGAGCAGAATACTGACCAAAAGTACAGGTGCGATATAGACAATATTCAGGCTTCAACAAAGGGTCATATTTAATATAAAAGAAATATATTGCATGCCAATTTTTGAGTTATTTTAACTTTTTCTAAAAGAAAAATTAAAAACATTAGCAAGGATGAAATACTGAGCTACATAATCACCCTGGCCTGAGGTGTGCATGTTGTGCCAGGGTCATTATCTGCTGGTCTCAGGGTGAGGTAGAAGAATACTGCCCACCGTCTGGTGGCACCAGGTGCATAGTTATAAGAATTGTGATAAGGAAACTGAAGTGCAGGCAGGAATGCCACGCTTCTACATCCTATGTAGTTACTCAAGGCATGACCTATAGAGTGGATCTAAAGATAGTAAAGGTCAATACAGCATTCCACATAATGATCTTTATAGGGTTAACAAGGCATCTACAGCCAAGGAGGTTCACCAGTAGAGAAAGGATGGCGAGGTCATCACTAAATAAGAAATAGTGCAGGCCAGTTACTTCTTATATCAGCGGCAGGACTATTATTTCACCAACACGCCCAGCAAAGACTGAAATAACCATTAACTTGACTCTGCAATGATTAAATGTACAGTAAATGTTAATCAAAAAGCAGTTGTCAGGTCGTCCCCAGTGTCCCATCCACAAGGAGAAGTAAAAATATAACTTCAGTGATGATCTTAGAACTTGGAGTCATTAGGTCCAAAATCTATACAAGAAATAAGTACAGGAAAACTACATTTGTATGGTATGTATCTAGAAATAGACTTTATATTGTCAGAAATGTCAGAGATTCAGCGAGGCTGGGCATCATTTCTCTAGGACGAGATCACCAATGTTTACTTGAATGTTGATGTGGATGAACAGGAAGAGCAGCAATACCTAGCATCAAAAACTCTGGCATCAATCCCAGTAGTTTTCTTCATGTAGTACATAATCGCTGATCCATCACATCACAGTATTGTCTGCCTGTAACAACTTGTCAGACTGATATTATCCGTGTCATTGCAGGTGGAACTGACTCTAGGCCAGGATGCTCTCTTACCTGAGGAAGACATTCAACATCCAACTCAAAGAAAACAAGCGTCGCCGGGCACGACTGGTGTCTAAAGATGGAAGGTGCAACATTGAGTTTGGTAATGTGGAAGAACAGGTCGCATTCTTGGCTGACATCTGGACCACTGTCCTAGACCTGAAATGGAGGTACAAGATGACCATCTTCATCTCAGCCTTTCTGGGGAGCTGGTTCCTGTTTGGCTTGCTGTGGTACGCCGTCGCCTACTTACATAAAGACCTTCCGGAGTTTGATCCACCAGTTAATCACACGCCATGTGTTGAAAATATTAATGGACTGACCTCTTCATTTCTCTTCTCTTTGGAAACCCAAGTCACCATCGGCTATGGCTTTCGCTGTGTGACGGAGCAGTGTGGGACAGCTATATTCCTGCTGGTCGCTCAGTCAATTTTGGGGGTCATTATTAACTCTTTCATGTGTGGAGCCATCCTAGCTAAAATCTCGAGACCCAAAAAGAGAGGCAAGACGATAACTTTCAGCAAAAACGCGGTAATTAGTAAGAGAGGGGGAAAGCTGTGTCTACTTATCAGAGTGGCAAATCTCAGGAAAAGCCTCCTGATCGGGAGTCATATTTATGGAAAACTGCTGAAAACTACGCTCACCCCAGAGGGGGAAACGATCATCTTGGATCAAGTCAATATCGAGTTTGTAGTGGATGCAGGAAACGAGAACCTCTTTTTTGTGTCTCCACTGACAATTTACCATGTGATTGATAAAAGCAGCCCTTTCTTTGAGATGTCAGCAGAGACTTTATTACAACATGATTTTGAGCTTGTGGTCTTTTTAGACGGCACGGTGGAGGCGACAAGTGCCACCTGCCAGGTCCGAACTTCTTACATCCCTGAGGAAGTGCTTTGGGGGTTTAGATTTGCCCCAATCGTGTCAAAAACCAAGGAAGGAAAGTATCGCGTAGACTTCAGTAACTTCAGCAAGACTATCGAGGTAGAGACTCCACACTGTGCATTCTGTATGTACAATGAGAGGGAGGCCAAAATCAAGCTTAAGATGGGCTATGACAACCCTGCCTTCAGCGTCACAGAGATTTCAGAGACTGCCGAAGCAAGTGAAACCAAAATGTAAAGGCTTGGTTGTTTTTTTTCTGGGAGGGAGTATGGTTTTTCCACGAGGAGCTAGAAAGAGTCCACATGGACTGATTATTTGTAAAACTTCTCTATGAGAAACAAAAATATACAAACCAAGTCCTCAAATGTCTCATTAAATATACGTCAACTAAATAGGCGAAAGGAGAAAGATGGCTTGCAAAAATATATACAATACAGTAATTACCTTACTGATATATATTAAGTGTAGAAATTATATCTTTCACAGGATAAGTATTTTTCATACTATTACCACAATAATCGATAGAAGAGGTAATCCAGCCCTTTGTTCCTTAAAAATCCATCATTTATTGAAGCAAAACTTTAAAATTCAGCATCATAACATACAGCATAAGTGTCACCAGATTCCCCAGGGATCTGTAAGCAGACGCGTTTCGAGCTTAGTGGCTCTTATTCATTGCTCACAATAATGTTGTAAGCAGAGCACAAAACAAAAAATCACATACTTGCATGTAGTATAAGGCAATATATATTCATATATATGCTGGTCCTATTCATTTCACAGTCCCTTAAAAATACAGCAAGCAGAAATTTGCTGCCCAGGGATATAAATTTTAGGAATAAAACCTATGTTAGCACTCACAGGAATGCAGAATTACAGCACTTTAGTAATCATGCAGCATGCACAACTCTGTTACACTATATTCTGCAGGGAGAAGAGCTGAACGGCAGCTTGTGGCCAATCCTTTTCTAAAGCTGCATCATCAGATAAAAAGTAAAAGGTAATTAAGATAGCATAATACTTCCCGATCTATAGATAGCAGCAGTGTAGACCTATCATTAGCCACGAGAATCATCAGTATTTTCTTAATACATACACAAAAAGGCTACAATATAAACCCCACAGGAAAAGAAAACCCAAATGATTCCCATTGTATATTATAGTGGAGGCAAAAGAAATACTGTATGGTGAGACAATCACTTAATGGGCTTATGCAATGGGTTCTTCAGAGACTTCTGTATCCATCTTACAGATCTGTACTATAAGGCTAGGGCTACAGACTATGTGTGTCACGTGACCGCAAGTCTCAAGAAAGTAGCTCCGATTTTTCTGTAAATAAAACCACCAAGTGGCAGACAAGTTGCACACACGTGACGTGCGACTTGCATCAAAGTGTATAGAAAGTGAATTGCGTGCAATATTCGACCAGGAATGAAAAATCCAACATATTTGGAAACATTTGACACTATCATGGTGACAAGGTGACTTCATTGGAAATTGTTACATCCAACGTTGCAATATGTGCCTTGATTTCAGTGTCACCGTTTAGTCCTAGCTTTAATGTCACTGCAGAACTGAGGGTTTTAAACATGTATGAAAAGTCATGCTATAAAATCATCTCTCAAAATTTATGTGCCATTGTGATTTAAACCAAGGCTTGCAAAAAATAAATAAACATTACTATTATATGTAGTGTCATCTGTAATACACTGGAAAATTAAACTTTTAATTAGATGATTAATTCATTGATTGACATTTACAGCCACTTTAATTGCAGACGTCTGTGCGAGTGACTTCATTGCAGACCTGTTGTGCTCCTGGGACTTGAATACGTGATCGGACATTCCACCAATGTGACGGCGTCACTAATTTGCCATGTTCACACATTGCAGACGCATCACATCAGTTTTACAGACACCTTCACCTTCAGGTGCTGACACAAAGTAACAGGTGTAACTACATTGTAGAAGGTGAACTCGTAAAGAACCAGAAAGATTGCAGAAATAATAACAATAAAATGTGTAGTGGTAGAGGAAACGTTCACCAACATAGTAATAAGATCAAGGCTTCATGTAACAAAGCCAATGAAATATACATATATGGCTGTAGCTGCGCTCGCTGCCAGTCCACCTTAAACGGTAATTATAAGGCAGTGACCAATGATGTAAGCAAATGACGCTTGGTGTAATGTGCAGAGAGCAACTCGGGGGAATTAACCTAACAGGACACTTTCAGACTTTCTCACATTGCATCTGAATATAAGGAGAGTATACAAAACCAAAATAATAGGTCAGAGCCACATGTCTTCAGTCATAAATACCAGTCATATAATAAGAATAATGTATTTATTCTGGCCCCCCAAATACATTACAGTAACTTAGGCCGTACCCCCACTGATAATGGTATGTGGGGACCACCCTCCTCCGACAGATAATGTTGGGGGGAGAGAGATCGAGCACATCAGATTTCTGATGGATGTCTCTTTTGTTTTCTAAAAGATAAGCCAGACTGTCCCTAAGCAAGCTAAGCACTCTGGGGTATGAAAGACTCTCAGGAGAGATAGCTGTTGGCTGAACGATCCCGACAGCTATATATTGTGTATGGAGGTGTGGAGGCGGGCTTACAATCTAAGGGCCCCGTCTCACATAGCGACACACCAGCGATCCCGTCAACGATCAGGATCGCTGGTGTGTCGCTACATGATCGCTGCTGAGCTGCCAAAAGGGCAGCGATCAGAACAGCGACACTGCGGGTAACGTCGCCTAGTTACCCGCAGTGTACGTTGGATACCAGCCCGCTGATGCAGGGAACTGGTAACCAAGGTACATGTCTGTTGTGAATGTGCTAGAAATGAATTCTGAGCAGAAGCTCCCTCTGGTGGTTACAAACAGTACTGAACTATTCAATGAAGATTGTGAAGATTGGCGATCAGGTGTTACTGACTGGTCTTATATAAGGGAGGTTCCCTCCCATCAGGGTTGCTGGTGATCAATTGTTCTGGTCTCAACTTTTGTTCCTGGTTCACTTTGAAGCTTGCTGTTTCGTGCCTGCATCTTCTGCTAACAGATAAGACATTTTCTTCTTTTAGTTTTTTGTGCTTGCTTTTTGCATTTTGTCCTGCACTTCTGTGGGGGTCTGCCAGGTCCCCTCCGGGGGCTTGTGCTCCTCTCAGTTTAGTTCAGCCAGTTGTTTGTTCATTTGCCTTTTCCAGTTTTTTCTGTGGCTGCGGCTTAGTTTTGTTACACCAGAGAACTAATTTAGGTGGTAGAGGTCGTGTGATCTCAGGTGTTTTTGCAATTAGTGTGTTGGTATTTTTTTTAGGGTTTTTTGGATTGCAGTAAGTGACCTTCCTATCCTTTTCTGTCTAGGAAGATTGGGCCCCAACGTTTGCTCATACTATTTTCTGTCTGTGTCTGTATTTCTTCTTGTCTAACCGCCATTACATGTTTGGGGGCTTCCTATGTTCTTTGGGGATCTGCTCCGGGGCAGATAGTTTTCCTCTTTCTATCTTTAGGTGAAGTTAGCTTCTCAGGCTGTGACGAGGCGTCTAGGACCAACGTAGGTACGCTCCACGGCTGCCTTTAGTTGTGGTGGTTATTCAGGGTACTGCAATCCAGTAGATTCCAACCTCTCTGGTGTATTGCCTTTTTTTGCCTGCTCTCCTCAGCTACCAAATCATAACAGTATCACCGGCCTAAAACTGATAATTATATGGTACTCACAGAAGGGAAAAATAGTGTGAAAGAAAGAAGATTGTCAGAGTTGTCAGAGATTTTTTTTTTTCCCTCTGTATCTCTGGGTGCTGAGGAGGATTTTTTTTTCTCTCAATGGAGTTTGCACAGTTGTCTGGTCGTGTGGATCAGCTTGCCACTGAAGTTCGGAGTATTGCTACCTATCTTGCAGGGTTGCCTGTTGTGGAACCTAGGATTCCCATGCCAGATTTGTTTTTAGGGGATCAAGCTAAATTTCTGAATTTCAAAAATAACTGTAAGTTGTTTTGCCTTAAAATCTAAGTCCTCAGGGAACGCAGCACAGCAGGTTCAAATTGTCATCTCTCTCCTGCGCGGCGATCCTCAGGATTGGGCTTTTTCCCTGACACCTGGGGACCCTGTTTTGAGTAATGTTGATGCATTTTTTCTGGCTCTGGGGTTATTGTACGATGAACCTAATTTCACTGATCAAGCTGAAAAAACCTTGTCGGCATTAAATCAGGGGCTTGAGGACGCTGAGTTATACTGTCAGAGATTCCGAAGGTGAGCAGTCCTGACCAAATGGAATGACGATGCTTTGGCAGCCCTTTTTCGGAAGGGTCTGTCAGAGAATGTAAAGGATGTTATGGTGGGATTCCCTGTCCCCTCTGGTCTCAGTGATTCTATGTCATTAGCGATTCAAATTGACAGACGTTTGCGTGAGCGTAGAGGTATGCGTGGAATAGTGTTGCCTTGTGAACCAGCTTCTGAACCCATGCAGTGTGGTAGAGTGGCTTCTGGGGCACAGCGTCATGAGTTTCGAAAACGCAATGGGTTATGTTTCTACTGTGGTGATGCCTCTCATGCTATTTCAGTCTGCCCTAAGCGGGGAAGACGTTTTGCACGTTCAGTTGTCTTGGGTAGTGTTCAGACTAAATTTTTGTTGACTGTTACGCTGATTTGCTCCCTGTCCACATTTTCTGCTCAGGCTTTTGTTGATTCGGGAGCAGCTATTAACCTGATGGATTTTGATTTTGCTAAACGTTGTGGGTTTCCCTTGATACCCCTACAGAAGTCTATTCCCCTACTGGGGATCGATTCTACCCCTTTAGCTGAGAATAAACCCCAGTTCTCTACTCAGGTGATAATGAGGGTTGAACCTGATCATCAAGAGAGTTGCAAATTTTTGGTGCTGTATAATCTGCATGACATTATTGTAATGGGTTTCCCTTGGTTACAGTCTCATAATCCTGTTTTGGATTGGAAATCTGTGTCTGTAACCAGTTGGAGCTGCCAATGTGTTAATGCCAACACTCCTGTTTTTTCTGCCTCCCCCCAGGCTCAGGATGTTCCTGACTTTTTGACTGATTTTTCTGATGTGTTTAGCGAAAGTAAATCTGCATCCTTGCCCCCCCATAGGAGCTATGACTGCGCTATTGAATTAGTGCCTGGTAGTAAATTCCCTAAAGGTCGCCTTTTTAACTTGTCTGTACCTGAACATGACGCTATGCGGTCTTATATCAAGGAGTCATTGGAGAAGGGTCATATCAGACCATCCTCTTCACCCTTGGGTGCCGGTTTTTTCTTTGTGGCCAAAAAGGATGGTTCATTAAGGCCGTGTATTGATTATCGTCTCTTGAACAATATCACTGTGAAATATCAATATCCGTTACCCTTGATTTCTGACCTGTTTTCCAGGGTGAAAAGTGCTACTTGGTTTACCAAGCTTGACCTCAGGGGGGCATATAACCTTATTCGCATTAAGCACGGGGATGAATGGAAGACGGCATTTAATACCCCAGAGGGGCATTTTGAGTACCTAGTGATGCCCTTTGGGCTCACTAATGCTCCTTCCGTCTTCCAGTCCTTCATGAATGACATTTTCAGGGATTTTGTGGATAAATTTCTGATTGTTTATTTGGATGATATCTTGATTTTTTCCAATGATTGGGACTCTCATGTGAAACATGTTCGGACTGTGTTCCAGATTTTGAGAGAGAATGCTCTGTATGTGAAGGGATCAAAGTGTCTTTTTGGCGTACAGAGGATCTCATTTCTGGGATTCATTTTGTCCCATCTGTTATTGAAATGGACCCGGTCAAGGTTCAGGCCATCTGTGATTGGGTCCAACCTACTTCATTAAAGGCTCTTCAGAGATTCTTGGGTTTTGCCAATTTTATCGTAAATTTATTGGTAATTTCTCTGTTATTGTTAAACCATTGACTGATTTGACCAAGAAGGGTTCTGATGTGGTGAATTGGCCTCCTGAGGCAGTTTCTGCGTTTCAGGAACTTAAGCAGAGATTCACTTCTGCTCCTATTCTACGGCAGCCTGAGGTTTCTCTGCCATTTCAGGTGGAGGTTGATGCCTCTGAAATTGGGGCAGGTGCAGTTTTGTCCCAAAGAGATCCAGAGACCTCTAAAAGTAACCCTTGTGCCTTTTTCTCTCGAAAATTTTCTCCAACTGAGCGTAATTATGATGTGGGTAATCGGGAGTTATTGGCCATGAAGTGGGCTTTTGAAGAGTGGAGACATTGGCTGGAGGGAGCCAAACATCAGGTGGTGGTCCTCACGGACCATAAGAATATGGTTTATCTGGAATCAGCCAAGCGACTTAATCCTAGACAGGCCAGGTGGGCCTTGTTTTTCACACGTTTTAATTTTGTGGTTTCCTTTCTTCCTGGCACTAAGAATGTTAAAGCGGATGCCCTCTCGAGGAGTTTCCTTGCTGACTCTCCCGAGTTATCTGATCCTACTGTTATTTTGAAAGAGGGTGTAGTTCTTTCCGCCATCCCGCCCAATTTGAGACTGGCTCTGGAACGGTGTCAGGAGGATAAACCCGAACTCTGCCCTATTGGGAAATTGTTTGTCCCAGACCGGTGGAAAAAGAGTGTGATGTCTGAGATTCATTGTTCCGCATTGGCCGGTCATCCCGGAATTTTTGGTACCAGAGACTTGGTTAGTCGATCCTTTTGGTGGCCTACTTTGTCTCGTGATGTCAGGGAATTTGTGCAGTCCTGCGGGACTTGCTCTCGCTCCAAGCCTTGCTCTCGCCCTAGGGGTTTGTTGATGCCATTGCCTGTGCCCAAGAGACCATGGACCCATATCTCTATGGATTTCATTTCTGACCTCCCTGTTTCTCAGAGAATGACGTTATCTGGGTGATTTGTGATAGGTTTTCCAAAATGATACATCTTGTGCCATTACCTAAGTTGCCTTCCTCCTCCGAATTGGTGCCTTTGTTCCTTCAGCACGTGGTTCGGTTACACGGTATTCCTGAGAACATTGTGTCTGACAGAGGAGTCCAGTTTGTTTCCAGATTTTGGAGGACTTTTTGTTCTAAACTTGGTGTTCAATTGTCTTTCTCCTCAGCTTTTCATCCTCAGACCAATGGACAAACTGAGAGAACAAACCAGACATTGGAGACTTATCTGAGATGCTTTGTGTCTGCTGATCAGGATGACTGGGTCTCTTTTTTGCCTTTGGCTGAGTTTGCCCTTAATAATAGGGCTAGCTCTGCAACCTTGATGTCTCCATTTTTCTGCAATTTTGGGTTTCACCCTCGATTTTCTTCAGGACAGAGGGAGGCTTCTGTCTGTCCAGGTGTTGACTCTGTTGTGGAGCGTATGCAGCAGATTTGGGACCAGGTAGTGGAGAGGTTGTCCCTCTCTCAGGAGAGGACCCAGCGGTTTGCCAACCGGCATAGGACTGATGGTCCTCGGTTTGAAGTGGGGGACTTGGTCTGGTTGTCCTCAAGAAATATCCCTATGAGAGTTGCATCTCCTAAGTTTAAGCCTAGGTTCATTGGACCTTATAAGATCATGGAGATTCTTAATCCTGTTTCCTTTCGTTTACTTCTTCCAGGGACATTTAAGATCCATAATGTGTTCCACAAGTCCTTATTGAAGAGGTTTGTCGAGCCAGTGGTTCCTATGGCTGTGCCTCCTGACCCTGTTTTGGTTGAGGGCAATCTGGAGTATGTGGTTGAGAAAATATTGGATTCTCGTTTTTCTAGATGGAAACTCCAGTATTTGGTTAAGTGGAGAGGTTATGGTCAGGAGGACAATTCTTGGGTGTTTGCTTCGGACATCCATGCTAGAAGACTCATCCGTGCGTATCACAGAGCTCATCCTGACGGACCTGGTTGCCCAAATGAGGGTTCGGTGACCCCTCCTCAAGGGGGGGGGTACTGTTGTGAATGTGCTAGAAATGAATTCTGAGCAGAAGCTCCCTCTGGTGGCTACAAACAGTACTGAACTATTCAATGAAGATTGTGAAGATTGGCGATCAGGTGTTACTGACTGGTCTTATATAAGGGAGGTTCCCTCCCATCAGGGTTGCCGGTGATCAATTGTTCTGGTCTCAACTTTTGTTCCTGGTTCACTTTGAAGCTTGCTGTTTCGTGCCTGCATCTTCTGCTAACAGATAAGACATTTTCTTCTTTTAGTTTTTTGTGCTTGCTTTTTGCATTTTGTCCTGCACTTCTGTGGGGGTCTGCCAGGTCCCCTCCGGGGGCTTGTGCTCCTCTCAGTTTAGTTCAGCCAGTTGTTTGTTCATTTGCCTTTTCCAGTTTTTTCTGTGGCTGCTGCTTAGTTTTGTTACACCAGAGAACTAATTTAGGTGGTAGAGGTCGTGTGATCTCAGGTGTTTTTGCAATTAGTGTGTTGGTATTTTTTTAGGGTTCTTTGGATTGCAGTAAGTGACCTTCCTATCCTTTTCTGTCTAGGAAGATTGGGCCCCAACGTTTGCTCATACTATTTTCTGTCTGTGTCTGTATTTCTTCTTGTCTAACCGCCATTACATGTTTGGGGGCTTCCTATGTTCTTTGGGGATCTGCTCCGGGGCAGATAGTTTTCCTCTTTCTATCTTTAGGTGAAGTTAGCTTCTCAGGCTGTGACGAGGCATCTAGGACCAACGTAGGTACGCTCCACGGCTGCCTTTAGTTGTGGTGGTTAGTCAGGGTACTGCAATCCAGTAGATTCCAACCTCTCTGGTGTATTGCCTTTTTTTGCCTGCTCTCCTCAGCTACCAAATCATAACACATGTCGGGTTTCCAGGCACTGCGCGGTGCCTAGAAACCCGACGTGTACCTTGGTTACCAGCTCCCCTGCAGCAGGCGCTGGTATCCAATGTCCACGTCGGGTTTCCAGGCACAGCCCCGCGCCTGGAAACCCGATGTGTACCTTGGCTACCAGTAGATCGCTGGTCTCCTGCCTGTCACATGCAGCGATGCGTGCTGGCCAGCGGGAGACCAGCGATCAAAAAAAAGTCCTGGCATTTCTGACACGACCAGCGATTCACAGCAGGGGCCTGATCGCTGGTACGTGTCAGACATAGCAAGATCGCTGCTGAGATCGCTGTTTAGCAGCGATCTCGCTAGCAATCTCGCTATGTGAGACGGGGCCCTAAGAGAAGATAGGGGCATCCTGAACCTACCCATATAGTAGATAAGTGCTCATTAAGGGCAAAAATCTTCCCAGTAAAGAAGCCTTTAAGACCCAATTAATTAGGCCAATAATCAAAAACGAGTGTTCACGATTATCAGCCCGATATATAAGGAAAACGCTCCTTAAGGGTAAGGTGATCTTTAGGTTTGCTCAAAAATTGTCATTCTCGGCAGGTCATCGCCTGTTGTAACCATTATTTACTGCCAAGAAAGTGACATCTAGGCACAAAGAGAAACTGTGTCATCAGTCGATCTGTGTGGCTTGTCTAAACTAGCCAACAAATGACTGCTGATCACAGCCAGCCAGTCTATATAGACCCCTAGTTTTATCATTAGAAAGATTGGTGGGTGAGTATCAAAAGTTTAGATTGTATTCTGTAGTTAATGAGAAACCAGTGCAGTGGCTGGCACATGGCGGAGACATCAGTGTACTGGCTGGATAGAAACAGGAGACTGGCTGCTGAATTCAAGGTGGACTGGAGAGGGGAGAGTTCAGTGAGGGAAGGAGCGAATGAGTTGTAATGATCAAAAAGAAAATTAGTCAAATTAAATGATGAAGAAGAAAGCTAAAGAACATGTCTGTCTAAGAGACTCTGCGACTGAGGCCTTATAGTCTCCAGTTGGCACCACTGGTGTGAGATGCATGTCTTTTTGGTTTCTTTTTTGGGAGGTAGGTAGTTAGGAAAGCAAATGACTACCTAGTGTACAGCGGAGCAGGGTTTAATTTAGGTTTTGTGACAAGATGTAAAAAGCTTTATATTTGTTTTATATACCAACAGTAAAGAACAGGCGCAGACCGTCAACATTGACTTGTAGGATTGCGCTACCTTCCAATAGGTGGCACTAGAGTTCTAACTCTCTTCCTTCTGAAGAGACAATTTGCATAATTAGCATATTTCCCAGAGGAGCATTGCGGCTTTAAGTCTCCTCATCTCGGCATGCTTAGCATGTCGATCTACGCAAGGAGAAACAATACTTCTTGGATAATGGTCTGACGCCTCTCACACAGCCAAACCAGATCTCCGCTTTGCACTGACGAGGTGCAAAGTGTCCTGGATACCTTGAGTGCTGTCTCTTGGCCTTCCGGCATCGCCACTTCGGTGGCTTAAGCCGGTTGCTGCTTTTGGGAGATAGCCAGGAGGATTCAGGGAGAAGATTCTTGGAGTTGTGGACGATGGGAGTCCGACTTCAATTCTCTGGGACCGGTGACAGCCGGGTCAAAAATGGATTCCGGATTGATATTGCTGAAGATAAGAAGTTGCATTTTTCCCTGGGATATTTGGTCAACATGGTGTTTTATGACATCCTGAAGATTCGGAAGTCCGATATAATATGCCTGCAGGAGTTCAGGAGGGAAGGCAGGTATGTGCTGGTGCTATCTTCTATGGCGGCTTGCCAGAATTTGTTTACTGCCCTGAAAAATGGAGTTGCAAATCCTTTGCTGGAAAGACTTACCTTTACTGTGCTGTACTCCAAGGGGGATATCCCACTTGTGGTTTTCATGCACAACCCTTTTGTTTCCCTGGAGGACATTACTTTATTTTTGAAAAGACATTGCATTTATGTTCAGTACTCCCACAGGGTCCTGAATGGAGAAGGGCTCTGGACCGGGAAGAACAAATTTTTTGTGAGATTTGGGATGGATCCCCAAGGCCCGGGAGACCCCCTCTTAATTTTTCAATTGGGAAAAATAGTGTTTTTTTTGTTTTTTCCAGATGCCCCGATGTATTGCAGGAGGTGTAAAAATTTCGGGCTACCAGGATAGTTGCAAGGACATTCCAACTTGTAGGAATTACAATGGTTCAGGCCATATGGCAAAAGACTGCACAAATCCTGTTATGTGTAATGCTTGTGGTGAGGAGGGCCATAAGTATCGGGATTGTAAGGCCAGGATCAGTCCTAGGTCTTATGCTGAGGTCACAGGTGGGGCAGCCGCGCCCCCTGCTGCTGTTGTTGACATTCCACAGGTTACAGACCCGGATCTTATTGAGGAACCTGAAATCATGGATTCACATGAGGAGGCTCTGCCCCAAACGGAGTCTCCCAGCCGAGAGGTGGCAGGTTTGGAACTTGCTGAGGTTGAATGTGAGCTCCCTCATCAGTCTGATGTCTGTGGGGAGGGGGAGTTGGAGGGTGCTCTTGGTAATACCCCCAGTATATCTTGGTTAGCTACTGAGGAGGAGTTGACCAGTTGTGGAGATCAAGGTGACTTCACTCTTGCAAGGCCCCTGAGGAGGATGAGGAGCCTGGATCTTCCTGTAAGAAGCCCAGAACGGATTGGGCAGATGCCGGTGAAGATTGTTTAAGTCCGGTGAGTGAACGTAGTTACCCTCAGAATGTCTTCTCTCCTGACACCAATGTTTTTTTAGGCATTCCCGCAGACGTAAACAGATTCGGGGAGTTGCAGTTCCAGATGGAAGACGAAAACGGCTGAAGAAGAAGTGGCCTGTTTGTCGTCATGTAAATAACACCATCATGTTATGGCTCCCTAAGCTGGTTGGGGCATTGCGTCCTGAATGTCAGACAAATTAGATCTGAATCCAGGAGGGCAATCGTCCTAGATTATATTAAACAGATGAATGCTCACATCTTTTGTCTTCAGGAATGTGGGATTGTGGACGCTCCAAGCGATAAGGACTGGCCTTACGGTCAGCATGTATGGTCTGGCTCATGTGATAATAGGAATGATGGTGTAGGGATATTAATGGGTAACAGGGAGATTAGTTTAGATAGCTACACGGTGGTAGAGGTGCAAGTTAGCTATAGGGGGTGGCGGGCTAGAATTATTAATGTGTACTGTCCATCAGGAAAGGACAGGAAAAAGGAGCGTCTGGCTCTTTTGGAAAAATTAAGTTTGTTTCTTCCAGGCAAAATGCCTACAGTTTTAGTTGGAGACTTTAATTGCATCACAGAAGGGAATTGTGACATAACTGGTAAAAAGTTATCCAATCTTATTTCTGATTTTTCCCTTCCAGATGCTGCTGCTCTGAAATTTGGCATCCCACCACCACCAACATACCATGCTGATAGGGGTGGTATTGCATCCAGAATAGATAAAATGTTGTTTTCCAAAAATATGTTGTGTATGAATTTTGAACAAAATGCTGTGTACCTTTTTCGGATCATGAGTGTTTGAGAGGTGTGTTTAGTGCGATTGATGACCGTGTTTATGGGGGTGGGGTTTGGAAGCTGAACGTTAGGTTGTTAGAAGATGAGGATGTGATGAATGAATTAAAAATAAAGTATAAAGAGTGGAGAGTATGTAAGAGGAATTTTGCGTGTGTGCTGGAATGGTGGGACTGGGTTAAGGTGTGTTGCAAAAAATTCTTCAAAAAATGGGGCTATAAAAAAACTGCTATTTATCGGAACAGATTTAATGATTTAAACAGGCGTATAGACTGGTTAAGGAAGTGTGGAGAAAGTGGGATGGACGTGTCTGATGTGCTGGCTGAGACAAAGAGTGAATTAAAGCGTGTTATGGATGAAAAAGGGAAGGAAATCATGTATCGCACCAAAATAGAACATCTTGAGAAAGATGAAAAGTGCACAAGGTTCTTTTTTAAGAAAAAGTGAATGGGAGAAAGGTTGATATGGATAAAGTCCTGGATAGGAACGGTTTGTGTGTGTCAGGTGAGAATGTGATAAAGGAGGTGAATAGGTTCTACAGCAAGTTATATGATAAAAAATGGATTGACTTGGTCTTGTTTCAGAAGTGCTGAATGGGTTAGAAAACAAGTTGGGTAGTGAAGATTGTGATATTTTGAATGAGGACGTGATTATGGATGAAGTAGAAAACGTGATGAAGAGTGCTAAAAAGAATAAGACACCAGGGAAAGACGGATTGCCGGTAGAATTCTATGTGAAAGCATGGGATTTTCTGGGTGCTGATTTGACTGAGATATGTAAGTATATGTGGGAGAATGGTAAGTTGTGTGAATCAATGAAGGAGGGGGTGGTTGTGCTTGTGAGCCGCACACACCAGGGTTATGGGGTACTCGGCACCGAGCCCGTTCACTTCACTGGGGGATGTCACGGTAGCACAGCTCGGTCCGTGGCCCTGGGGCTCACTGAAAATGTGGGATATTTACAGGGGATGATAGAATGTTCATGTAGTTTGTCGTGACGCCACCTGTAGTACCTGGTCAGGGTGACCAGCGCTGCTGTGCAGGTCCTCTGGAAGGGATGGTGTTGTGCAGCTAGGTGATGAGTCTTCTACAGGTAAGACTGTATCCTTCCAGGGCAGGTAGATGTAATGGAAAGCAATGGTGCAGAGTGATGTAGCAGAGTGGAATGTGCGACGGAGTAATAATGCAGGAAGCAGTTCTTATGCAGTTTCAAAGGTTTACTCACAGTCTGTTGACAGCAAGACAGATGCCTGGTTGCACTGTGTCCTTCCAGTGAGTGGTGCAGTAACCCTCAGGTAAATTGGTCACACTTCCAAAGACTCCCTTTATGTTCCTTTCCGGCTTCTTGTGCTATACTCCTTCCTTCTCTCTGCACCTCCCTACCACAGAGCCCTCAGACTAGGTAGTATTGGATCCTTTCAGTTTACAGGTACGACCCAATGTCCCCGGACGCTGATCTCCTCTTCACGGAGACCGGAACACCGTCGGATGCCTGGACGTACTTGATCCCTAGCAACCTCCGGATGGGATTATGGTAGCTAGTGGCTCTTGGAGAGTCCCACTAGATGCGGTGTTACTAATGGCGATGAACTGACCCACTAGTCTGGGAACCGTCTCCTGATAATGTGCCTGGTCCTTCCTTCTCCAAGGATGAGGGCACAGCTTCAATTGCTGTCTCAGCCCAGGACCCATTCGCTTCCTTCAGCAAGGCCCTCTGAGGTAAACTCAGAGGAGCTGCAGGCCAGCCCAGTACCCACGCTGGCTGCCTGACTCCAACTGAAACTCTAATCTAACAGGCTGCAGCCGAATGCTGCAACTGACTCCACCCACCCAACTCTACACCCTTTACTAACCAGCCTGAAGCTCAGCACTGGCATGATGTGTGTGGATGCGGTGATGGAGTCAATGGGGTGCTTCCTCCTTACCTGAGAGTCAGGTGTCACACCGCTGGGTGCGATGCAACATCTCTGTGGCGACTGGACCCTCAGGGCGCCACATTCCCCCTGGTTAAACACAGCACTCCCGGGCTGTAATAGAGTAAAGATGTTACATAAGAAACATACAAAATTTTTATAAATGCTTAGCAAAACAGTATAACATTTTCAAACGCATCATCCCTTTATGGGAGGCACTTCAGGTTAAACGTTGCAAGAAAACACTTAATATTTACTTCACAGTTCAAGTAAACATATACTTGTGGAGGACCCGCTCCAAACCTCCAACGGTGGTCCTGGGTGGGCTGCAAGACTTTTCTGGATCTCTGTAGCAGTCCTCACTTTCGGCCACACCAAACAGGTTTTAAACTTCTGAGGTGATTAAGTGAAACCAAGATGAGGCACCGAAGTGCTAACTATATACAAGGACAGTTTTTGGGCTGGCAGAGTCCTCAGCCACACAGTTCAGACATGAAAAATATTAAAGGCAATCACCCCTCGGGTTATGGATTCATTTACTATTGCAGGTGGTGGCACTGGGGCTACCTGGTACCCCTCTTTGCCGGAAGTCTCTTATAGCTCCCTGCCGCCGTAGCTCATGCACAGTACCTTTTCTCTGCTGCATCCGTTGCTCCTGGCGACGCTGCTGGGTCTCCCACTCCCAGCATCGGTCATAGTCCTCCTCTGCTAGCACCTCCAGAGCAATGGGAACTAGCTGGGGAGCCGGCTCAGATCCAGGTTGTGGAGCCGGCTCATTCTGGCTCTCAGCGCAGCAGGGCCCGGCTTCCTCCGGGAACACAGGCAGCAGACCCGGGGCTGCTGCAGACGGCATGACGCACCGCTCCTCCGCGGACTCCTCGGTGGGGACGGGTAAGGCAGCAGCAGGGTCTGGATCCAGGCACACTTCCTGGTGGACCTCGGGCACCGGCGTTACAGGTAGGCGGAGTGATCGGTGCTGCTGCAACCGCAGCTTCAGGCTCCTCCAGCTCTGCTCCATACGTTCCGCTTGTTCAGAGTCTCCAGCAGGGTCAGGAAAGGCGCAGACATCTTCCTGCAGCACGGGAGGTTCAGCGGTGGGGAGATCTTCTTTATCAGGAGGGTCCCGCTCTCTGTTAAGGGGGCGGGGTTTTCTTTTCCTCCTCTTCACTCCATTTGGGAACAGGAGGCGGATTTCCCTTCCTGATGGGCATGTCCGGTTAGTGCAGTAACACTTAGGGTAGGCGGGCATTTCTTTCGCGCCTCAGAGTGAGCGCACGCCCACGAAAGCACGCCCTCCTTCTTCACCAGCGCCTCAGGGCGCGAATATGGTGGCAAAATGGCGGCAAACGGCGGTAAATGGCGGCAAAGTCACAAAGATGGCAAATACAGTCTTTAGTGAGGCACACAGTACCCGGTGGCAACAGGCACAAGTTACTCCGTTGCTGCAGGGCACGCAATCCTGTTTGTGACGCCAAGGAATGAGCCGCACACACAGGGTTATGGGGTACTCGGCACCGAGCCCGTTCACTTCACTGGGGGATGTCACGGGTAGCACAGCTCGGTCCGTGGCCCTGGGACTCACTGAAAATGTGGGATATTTACAGGGGATGATAGAATGTTCATGTAGTTTGTCGTGACGCCACCTGTAGTACCTGGTCAGGGTGACCAGCGCTGCTGTGCAGGTCCTCTGGAAGGGATGGTGTTGTGCAGCTAGGTGATGAGTCTTCTACAGGTAAGACTGTATCCTTCCAGGGCAGGTAGATGTAATGGAAAGCAATGGTGCAGAGTGATGTAGCAGAGTGGAATGTGCGACGGAGTAATAATGCAGGAAGCAGTTCTTATGCAGTTTCAAAGGTTTACTCACAGTCTGTTGACAGCAAGACAGATGCCTGGTTGCACTGTGTCCTTCCAGTGAGTGGTCCAGTAACCCTCAGGTAAATTGGTCACACTTCCAAAGACTCCCTTTATGTTCCTTTCCGGCTTCTTGTGCTATACTCCTTCCTTCTCTCTGCACCTCCCTACCACAGAGCCCTCAGACGAGGTAGTATTGGATCCTTTCAGTTTACAGGTACGACCCGATGTCCCGGGACGCTGATCTCCTCTTCACGGAGACCGGAACACCGTCGGATGCCTGGACGTACTTGATCCCTAGCTGCCTCCGGATGGGATTATGGTAGCTAGTGGCTCTTGGAGAGTCCCACTAGATGCGGTGTTACTAATGGCGATGAACTGACCCACTAGTCTGGGAACCGTCTCCGATAATGTGCCTGGTCCTTCCTTCTCCAAGGATGAGGGCACAGCTTCAATTGCTGTCTCAGCCCAGGACCCATTCGCTTCCTTCAGCAAGGCCCTCTGAGGTAAACTCAGAGGAGCTGCAGGCCAGCCCAGTACCCACGCTGGCTGCCTGACTCCAACTGAAACTCTAGTCTAACAGGCTGCAGCCTAATGCTGCAACTGACTCCACCCACCCAACTCTACACCCTTTACTAACCAGCCTGAAGCTCAGCACTGGCATGATGTGTGTGGATGCGGTGATGGAGTCAATGGGGTGCTTCCTCCTTACCTGAGAGTCAGGTGTCACACCGCTGGGTGCGATGCAACATCTCTGTGGCGACTGGATCCTCAGGGCGCCACACTTGTGTATAAGAAAGGTGAGAAGAAGTGTTTAGAGAATTGGAGACCTATAACGCTGCTGAATGCAGATTACAAAATCTATAGCAAATTGTTGGCGAATCGTATGCGTGAGGTGATTGGTAGTGTTGTGGATGAGGATCAGGTGTGCTGTGCCTGGGAGGAGTATGAGTGATAACTTACTGTTATTAAGAGATTTGATTGGGGACTGCATGGGAAGGAAACAGAAGTGTATGGTTCTGACAATTGATTTTGAGAAAGCGTTTGATAGGGTCTCGCATGTGTTTTTGTTTAAAGTTTTGGAGAGAATGGGATTTCCTAAAAAATTTGTGAATGGGATAATGTCTTTGTATGATTGTGTGTCAAGTGAGTTTCTGGTTAATGGGTGGTTGAGTGAGAAAGTGAATATTATGTCTGGTGAAAGGCAGGGGTGTCCCATGTCCCCTGTCTTATTTGTATGTGTGATTGAACCTTTGTTGTGCTTGGTGAGACGTGATAAAGTGGTGCGAGGTTTGTTGGTACCTGGGAGTGGTGGAAAGAATGTGAAAGTTCTTGGATATATGGATGATGTTGTGTGTTGTGAATGTGTTTGAGATGAGTTCTGAGCAGAGCCTCCCTCTGGTGGTTACAAGCGGTACTAGTGAGGATTGTGAAGACTGGGAATCAGGTGTTACTGATTGGTCTTATTTAAGGGAATCATTTTCCCATCAGGGTTGCCGGTGATCAATTGTTCTGGTCTGAATCCTTCTTTCCAGTTTCCCTTGTAGCCTGCTGTGTCGTGTCTGCATCTCCTGCTATCAGATAAGACAATTTCTTATTTTGTGTTTTTGCTATATTTTTGCATTTTGTCCTGCACTTCTGTGGGGGCCTTCAGGGTCCCCTCCGGGGGCTTTTGCCCTCTCAGTTTAGTTCAGCCACTGTGTTTTGTACTTTTGCTTTTTCCAGTTTTTTCAGTGGCTGCTGTTTTTGTTACACCAGAGAACTAATTTAGGTGGTAGAGGTCGTGTGATCTCAGGTGATTTTGAAATTAGTAGAGTTGGTGTTTTTTCAGGGTTTTCTGGGATTGCAGTAAGTACCCTTCCTGTCCTTTTCTATTTAGATAGTTTGGGCCCCAGCGTTTGCTCATACTATTTTCTTTCTGTGTCAGTATTTCCTCTTGTCTAACCGCCATTACATGTTTGGGGGCTTTCTATTATCTTTGGGGTTCTGCTCCGGGGCAGATAGCTTTCCTATTTCTATCTTTAGGTGTAGTTAGTTTCTCAGGCTGTGACGAGGCGTCTAGGACCAACGTAGGAACGCTCCACGGCTGCCTCTAGTTGCGGTGGTTAGTCAGGGTACTGCAATCTCATAGATTCCAACTGCTCTGGTGTATTTCCTTTTTTGCCTGCACTCCTCAGCTACCGTAACATAACAGTATCACCGGCCCTTGACCATAAGAATCTGGTCTATCTGGAATCTGCCAAGCGACTCAATCCTAGACAGGCCAGGTGGGCCTTGTTTTTCACACGTTTTAATTTTGTGGTTTCCTTTCTTCCTGGCACTAAGAATGTTAAGGCGGATGCCCTCTCGAGGAGTTTCCTTGCGGACTCTCCTGAGCTATCTGATCCCTCTGTTATTTTGAAGGAGGGTGTAGTTCTTTCCGCCATCTCGCCCAATTTGAGACTTGCTCTGGAGGGGTGTCAGGAGGATAGGCCCGAGCGCTGCCCTGTTGGAAAATTGTTTGTCCTGGACCAATGGAAAAAGAGTGTGATGTCTGAGATTCATTGTTCCGCATTGGCTGGGCATCCTGGAATTTTTGGTACCAGAGACTTGGTTAGTCGGTCCTTTTGGTGGCCTACCTTGTCTCGCGATGTCAGGGAATTTGTGCAGTCCTGCGGGACTTGCTCTCGCTCCAAGCCTTGCTCTCGCTCTAGTGGTTTGTTGATGCCATTGCCTGTGCCCAAGAGACCATGGACCCATATCTCTATGGATTTCATTTCCGATCTTCCTGTTTCTCAGAGAATGACCACCATCTGGGTAATTTGTGATAGGTTTTCCAAAATGATACATCTTGTGCCATTACCTAAGTTGCCTTCCTCCTCTGAATTGGTGCCGTTGTTCCTTCAGCACGTGGTTCGTTTACACGGCATTCCTGAGAACATTGTGTCTGACAGAGGAGTCCAGTTTGTTTCCAGATTTTGGAGGACTTTTTGTTCTGGACTGGGTGTTCAATTGTCTTTCTCCTCGGCATTTCATCCTCAGACCAATGGTCAAACTGAGAGAACAAACCAGACATTGGAGACTTATCTAAGATGCTTTGTGTCTGCTGATCAGGATGACTGGGTCTCTTTTTTGCCTTTGGCTGAGTTTGCTCTTAATAATAGGGCTAGCTCTGCCACTTTGATGTCTCCGTTTTTCTGTAATTCTGGGTTTCACCCTCGATTTTCTTCAGGACAGACGGAGGCTTCTGTCTGTCCAGGTGTTGACTCTGTTGTTGAGCGTATGCAGCAGATTTGGGACCAGGTAGTGGAGAGGTTGTCCTTCTCTCAGGAGAAGGCCCAGCGGTTTGCTAACCGGCATAGGACTGATGGTCCTCGGTTTAGAGTGGGGGACTTGGTCTGGTTGTCCTCAAAGAATATTCCTATGAGAGTAGCATCTCCTAAATTTAAGCCTAGGTTCATTGGACCTTATAAGATCATGGAGATTATTAATCCTGTTTCTTTTCGTTTGCTTCTTCCAGGGACATTTAAGATCCATAACGTGTTCCACAAGTCCTTGTTGAAGAGGTTTGTTGAGCCAGTGGTTCCTGCTGCTGTGCCTCCTGACCCTGTTTTGGTTGAGGGCAATCTGGAGTATGTGGTTGAGAAAATATTGGATTCTCGTTTTTCTAGACGAAGACTCCAGTATTTGGTTAAATGGAGAGGTTATGGTCAGGAAGATAATTCTTGGGTGTTTGCTTCGGACATCCATGCTAGGAGACTTATCCGTGCGTATCATAGAACTCATCCTGACCGACCTGGTTGCTCAAATGAGGGTTCGGTGACCCCTCCTCAAGGGGGGGGTACTGTTGTGAATGGGTTTGAGATGAGTTCTGAGCAGAGCCTCCCTCTGGTGGTTACAAGCGGTACTAGTGAGGATTGTGAAGACTGGGAATCAGGTGTTACTGATTGGTCTTATTTAAGGGAATCATTTTCCCCTCAGGGTTGCCGGTGATCAATTGTTCTGGTCTGAATCCTTCTTTCCAGTTTCCCTTGTAGCCTGCTGTGTCGTGTCTGCATCTCCTGCTATCAGATAAGACAATTTCTTATTTTGTGTTTTTGCTATATTTTTGCATTTTGTCCTGCACTTCTGTGGGGGCCTTCAGGGTCCCCTCCGGGGGCTTTTGCCCTCTCAGTTTAGTTCAGCCACTGTGTTTTGTACTTTTGCTTTTTCCAGTTTTTTCAGTGGCTGCTGTTTTTGTTACACCAGAGAACTAATTTAGGTGGTAGAGGTCGTGTGATCTCAGGTGATTTTGAAATTAGTAGAGTTGGTGTTTTTTCAGGGTTTTCTGGGATTGCAGTAAGTACCCTTCCTGTCCTTTTCTATTTAGATAGTTTGGGCCCCAGCGTTTGCTCATACTATTTTCTTTCTGTGGTTGTAAATTGAGGGTTTTCGGTTACCCCTCCTAAGGGGGGTGTACAGTGTGAATGGGTATGAGATGAGTTTGAGCAGAGCTCCCTTGGTGGTTAAAGCGGTACTATTGAGGATTGTGAGGATGGGATCAGGTGTTTACTGGATTGTCTTAATTAATGGAGTCATTTTAAGGGTTCGGTGATCAATTGTTCGGGTTGAATCTTTTTAAGTTTCTTGTAGCTGTGTGTAGTGTTGATTCTGCTATCGTACGACAATTTTTATTTGTGTTTTGCTATATTTTGTTTTTGTTGCACATTCGCTGAGGGCTTTGGGACTGGGGGCTTTTGCTCTTCAGTTTCGTCGCCATGGTTTTGTCCTTTTTGCTATTTCCGTTTTTT
>JARQOD010000003.1:400076949-400119604 GCA_033576555.1 Oophaga sylvatica | reverse complement strand
AAAGGGGACCCAAAAAGTTTTCCCTAAACTTTTCTTTAACAAGTTATCTGGAAAGGGTGTGCGGGACACTTCCCAAATATTAAATACCCAAGGATTATCAATTTTTGATGGTAACACACTGCAGTGGGGCGTTCCTTCTCAAAACTCAAATTAGTTGAAAACCAATGAAGGAAATCCATAAAGCAGGAACGACTTGTAAATTTGGCTATCATGAGCATCGAGTCAGATATACTGCGTGAATTGGACTTTAGTGACATCATTAGTGATTTTGCAGCACGAAAATCAAGGAATATATTGATCCCAATGAGCAAAATGTTATCGCATACAATAGTGGTGGGATGGGGAAGGCCAAAAGTTTCAGGCTCTAACAGTCATTTATTGTACAGAAATCTACTGACTGTTTCCTGCTGCTCGCTCTGACCTATTTTACAGCAACCTGCAGAATCTTTACATTTTTCAGGCAAACTGAAAGTGTGCAGAACAGACGTCTGTGCACCTGCAGCACAACAGGAAGCGGCGTCTCTTGTCTTATTCCATTTGTTCTGTGATGATGAAAGTTTCATTGCTGCACACTGGCTTCTAACCACAAGTGTGATGGAGAAGACGCACACCCGGTGTAGTCCTATCTGGTCCTGCAGCAGAGAAATTCATGGGGAGTCCAGAAACATTCAGGTTCCTAGAAAACACTGTAGTGTAAATGAACTAATACATTTTCGTTCACATAAGAGTGTGTTTGTTCACAAACTTTTTGATGGTTTTCAAAACCAACTTGCAGAATAAGAACTGTAGCTCTGGAATATAATACAGGATGTAACTCAGGATCAGTAATGTAATGTATGTACACAGTGACTGCACCAGCAGAATAGTGAGTGCAGCTCTGGAGTAGAATACAGGATGTAACTCAGGATCAGTAATGTATGTACACAGTGACTGCACCAGCAGAATAGTGAGTGCAGCTCTGGAGTAGAATACAGGATGTAACTCAGGATCAGTAATGTAATGTATGTACTCAGTGACTGCACCAGCAGAATAGAGAGTGCAGCTCTGGGGTATAATACAGGATGTAACTCAGGATCAGTAATGTAATGTATGTACACAGTGACTGCACCAGCAGAATAGTGAGTGCAGCTCTGGAGTAGAATACAGGATGTAACTCAGGATCAGTAATGTAATGTATGTACACAGTGACTGCTCCAGCAGAATAGTGAATACAGCTCTGGAGTATAATACAGGATGTAACTCAGGATCAGTAATGTAATGTATGTACACAGTGACTGCACCAGCAGAATAGTGAGTGCAGCTCTGGAGTAGAATACAGGATGTAACTCAGGATCAGTAATGTAATGTATGTACACAGTGACTCCACCAGCAGAATAGTGAGTGCAGCTCTGGAGTATAATACAGGATGTAACTCAGGATCAATAATGTAATGTATGTACACAGTGACTGCACCAGCAGAATAGTGAGTGCAGCTCTGGGGTATAATACAGGATGTAACTCAGGATCAGTACAGAATCAGTAATGTAATGTATGCACAGAGTGACTACACCAACAGAATAGTGAGTGCAGCTCTGGAGTATAATACAGGATGTAAATCGGGATCAGTAATGTAATGTATGTACACAGTGACTGCACCAGCAGAATAGTGAGTGCAGCTCTGGAGTATAATACAGGATGTAACTCAGGATCAGTAATGTAATGCATGTACACAGTGACTGCACCAGCAGAATAGTGAGTGCAGCTCTGGGGTATAATACAGGATGTAACTCAGGATCAGTAATGTAATGCATGTACACAGTGACTGCACCAGCAGAATAGTGAGTGCAGCTCTGGAGTATAATACAGGATGTAACTCAGGATCAGTAATATAATGCATGTACACAGTGACTGCACCAGCAGAATAGTGCGTGCAGCTCTGGAGTATAATACAGGATGTAACTCAGGATCAGTAATGTAATGTATGTACACAGTGACTGCACCAGCAGAATAGTGAGTGCAGCTCTGGAGTATATTACAGGTTGTAACCATACCAAATTGAACTTCTACGCAGAACTATATTCTAGCGACTGCACTCCCAACACCAGACAGTAAGGTTTCCACAATGTTGGAAAATGGCATGTCACATACAGAAATCGCCATAGCAGTTCTGTTACTGTGTCCCGGAAAGTGACTTGGTCCTGATGGGTTCAGCCCAGCTTTTATTTAACCTTTTTAAGAATCAATTAGGTCCAGTGATGGCTATAACGTTCAATTCTTTGAATTAAAAGAATTAATTTGCTTTGCAATCACTAGAGGCCGATATTAGCAATAACCCAAAGCCAGGGAAAGACCCCTCTATAACAGCTAGCTTCGTTCCCTGATCAATACCGATCTGGTCAGATTTGTTCAGGGTCGTGAGGCGAGGTACAACACCATCAAGACAATGGTAATCATTTCTAAAGCCAAAACCAGATGTATTCCACTTGGTCTTTTATCTGTCAATGCAGAAAAGGCTTGTGACAGGGATAGTTGGGGGTACTTGAAAGAAGCCCTTTGTCAGATTGGTGTTGGCCCCTTCTTCATTCAATTGACCTCATACTGAACAGGTTAGAGTGAACAGCTCATTGTCTTCTCCCTTCGCAATTCGGAATAGAACAATGCAGAGATGCTCACATTCAGCCAACGCTATCAGAAATCATGTCAGCATTCATGGTATTAAATTTGGCCCTGCTAATTATAAAATGGCATTGTATGCAGATGATCTTTTATTACACATTTCCCTGACCCGTCTTTACCTATCTTGCGTAATGAAGGAATTTGAGAGATTTAGTTTTTTGAGTATTTTTAAAGTAAACTGTTCAAAATCTGAGACTTTAAATATATCGCTCCCTGAAGATGACGTTATACATGTGACTGATAACTTCCCATTCAAATGGCAATCAGATGTTATAAAATACTAGGGAGTACTAATTTCTTCTGACTCTTCAAAGCTTTTTGCTATGAATTATCAGAGCCTCTTAGAACGCACTCTCATGGATCTGAAGTATTACGCCAAATTAAAAACTATCCTGGTTTGGTAGCATGAATACGGTCAAAATGTACATCTTGCATCGATTTCTCTGCATCTTTCAGACTACCCCTATTTCTCCTCCTCCTCATACTTTCTTTGGTAGATTATGTCCAGCATTGATCAGGTTTGTTTGGGGTACATCTAGACTTAGAATAAGTATACATACCTTAGTCCGGCCCAAAGCGTTAGGCGGAGCTGGTTTCTCTGGCTTCAAAACTTATTTTCAGGCTTCTATTCTAATCCGTCTTCAAGATTGGCAGTTCCAAGCTAAGTCCAACCAATGGGTAACACTTGAAGAAGATAACATAATTATCCCTTTAAAACACCTCCCATGGCTTTCTCAAAAAGATGTCACACTAGGTCCTCTAACAAATATTGCTAAAGATACACTTAAACTTTGGCATGCACTCCTAAGGAATAAATGCCTTTTTAGAGCTCATAGTGGATCGCCTGCCAGGGCAGTGGGATACTCGGTACCGGGCCGGTGTCTTAAAGGGATGTGTCACGACAGCAATGACCCAGTCCGTGGCCCTGGGCGTCCAATAAAAGGGGAATATTTACGGGGGATGATAGAGTTTGTAGTAAGGTGTTCGTGACGCCACCTCTGGTTTCTGCAGTGCAGATCCTCTGGGACAGATGGAGAGATGCAGCAGAGTTGGTAAAGCCTCCCACAGGTGAGACTATGTTGTCCCAGGGCAGGAAGATGTAATAGATGGTAATGGTGCTGAGAGATGTAGCAGAGTGGAATGGGCGACACAGTAAGAAACTGAGGAGACAGTCAGTTGCAGTTTCCAAAGCTTTACTCACAGTTCTGGTGTACACAGGTGACCGCTTGGACTGTCTCTCGTCTCCTTCCTTCTGCCGCTCCTCTTGACAGGGAGCTGCTTCACCACATGTCTGTCTCCTTTCACTTTCTCCTCACAACTCTGTTCCTTGCTTCCTAAAGCTTCACTCCCCCTCCTACTTACTAGCTCCACCCACCCATACACTCTTTGCTACCCAGCCTGGGATGAGACCATCCTCCCGTAGGGTACGTCCAGGGTGCCCGGCTGCTATAGTCTGTGTTGGGTGCAGGTGTTAGAGTCCTGGGTGGTGCTCCCTCCTTACCTGGGAATGGGGTATCACACCTCTGGATGAGGTGCAATACCTCTGTGGCGACTGAACCCTCAGGGCGCCACAATAGTGCTCTCACACCACACTTACAGTACAGACCAAAAGTTGGGTGCAGGTGTTAGAGTCCTGGATGGTGCTCCCTCCTTACCTGGGAATGGGGTATCACACCTCTGGATGAGGTGCAATACCTCTGTGGCGACTGAACCCTCAGGGCGCCACATACCCCCCCGTTAAACACAGCACGTCCGCGGGCTGAAACAGAGTAAACAGATGTTACAGGAAACATACAAAAAATGTTATAATGTGCACATTAACAACATAATTTAAAACTCAACTTTCCTTTATGGGAGGCACTTTTTCTTAAAAGTTGCATGATAACATTAACGTACATTATCTACTGTAAAAGTGCTTTTGGCAGCAACCGTTAAAACTTTCAAGTTCGCTACCAGGATAGAGCATAATTCCTCTATAAAAATACTATTTACATTTACTTCTCTCCTATAAAAATACTGTCACTTTATTAACACTTATTCTCTCTCCTTAGTGCAAGCCCCATCCGGGGTGTTCTCTATGTAGCAACCTTTGCTACTAGGTTCACTACTCAATTTGGACTTCTTGTCCCTGCAGCAAGACTTCCTATTATTCTTAAAACATTTTCTACAAAAAGTGCTTTCAGTTCTCAAATGACTGTCTGTACATATTTACACTAAGTGAGATCTGCTACCAATTACTATCACACACATTATCTACAAGTGTTATTCTATGACTCTGCAATATAAAACATTCCTTATTTCACTCTAAGCATAATGCACAAATATAATAACACTTTTATTATTACACAATCATAACTGTCATCAAACGAGGTGTATGGCTATTAAACATTTTTCAGATTAAGTGCAATAAAACATTTTCATTCAAGTTCAGTAAAACTTTTCTTTCTTCTTTCTCTTAGTGCAGCTTGAGGGACCCGTCACAAACCCTCTACGTAGGCCTTGGGCGGGCTACAAGGCAACAACTGGTCTCCACTCTGGACCACTTCTTCGGCCGCGCCAAACGGGTTTTTGTTCTGAGGTCGGTTGTGCAGTAGTATAGGCTGTCAGCGCACCCTACAGGCTTCAAGTAAAACCAAGATGAAGCACCTTAATAAGGGCTAAACTATGTACAAGGAAGTTCGGACCAAACATAGTTCATGGCCTCACAGTTTGTAGATCATACAACAGATGAACTGGGCAAAAACCCTACCGGGTCAACTTGTAGAAAACAGGGCAGAAAACTATTTACAGTCATGTTCCACTTTAACTGTTCAATTCTTTTCAAAAGCAGCACCTGGTACTACTTGTTCCTCCTCGGGGAACTCATATACCGTTGCCACTCCTGGGGCCACCATGACACGATGCCTCCTGGTGGCATGTATGGTGCTGTCATGTCCCGCTACATCAGTTTGGGTGCATACGCTTTGAGTACTTGAATTACTCGGCCTGGGTGAGGGAGGAGGAGGGGTCGCAGCCTGACAGGGTCTGGCTGGCTTGGGCGGGGTTCCACTGGCAGCTCCCTGCTCGGTGGCGACTGAGTGGTGCTTGCGGACATTTAGGGCGTACCAGCCCTTGAGGCCCCAGTGCCGGGTGTAGGTCACTAGATCCCCAGGGTAGAGGTACCGATCCGGGTGTCCTTCCCTCAGGTGGGCCTCTACGTCCCGCCGATTAACGAAAACCTCCGCCAGTAGATGAGGTTCCTTGAACCCCCCAACCTCCCTTTAAGTGAAATTCCACCACAGTGCCCTGCCGCAGCGGTCCCCGACTCATACCTCCCTCCTGACGAGTCCTCTGCTTTTTGGCCAGGTCGCGTTTCGTCTGCTCCTGACGCCGAGCCAGCTCCTCCCAGTCCTGCTGCTCCCAGCGGTCCTTAAATGTTTTATCATAAGCGTCCCAGCTGTGCACTTCCAGCTCTCCATCTTCAGTTTGCTGGTCCGGAAATCCAATGAGCTAGGTCCCTTTAGGTGACCAGCGGTACACCACCCGTTCGGCGTGGACCTGGTTCTCCGCCGACATTGGCTGTAGCACGGGCCCAAACCTGTCCTCTAACCCGCATGGCCGATCCCAATCCAGGGAAGTACGCAGCCTGCCGGGTTCGCGTGATGGTGGCGTGGGCAGCGGGCCTAGTAGTGAGTCTTCGTCCGCTGAGGCCGGGTCCTCGGCTTCACTGGCGGCTTCAGGGCCTGGTTCTTCCTCCGGGACCGGAGTGTTAGGATGCCAGAGTGGTCGCTGTGGCACCAATGGCTGCCTCTGTCCAAGCATGGTCATCCACCAGCTCTGCGCCATCGCCTCCGCTTCTTTCAGCTGCCGTGTTAACTCCATTGCTTCTTGGTCTGGCAGCGCTTGATCCGTGACCACTGGTGGTTCCTCTTCCTCCAGTCTGTGGAAGGAGCTCTCCTCTGCTCCTCCGCACCCCTGGTCACCACCAGCCGCCATCTTGCTGAGTAATTCTAGTGTCGCAGCATGCAGGAGTTCCTGCCTTTTCTTTCGGAGGCGGACCTTCTTCTTCCTCTTTTTCCCGCCATCTATGATCAGGAGGCGGATCTCTCTTGCTGATGGGCAGATTCTTATGGTGCAATAGCATTTAGACTGGGCGGCCATATCTTTCGCGCCACTTGGTGGGTCCCCGCCCACGACGATACGCCCTTCTTCTTGCACGCCTCGTGGTGCAAATATGGCGATAGTCCTTCACAATCTCCAACAAAATTTCTAGCGCTTTAAGTAACTCTTCTTGCACAAAAGACATTTCAGCATAGGCACACAGGACCCGGTGATACTAGGCTTCGATATCCTATTCGTGACGCCAAAATGGATCACCCGCCAGGGCAGTGGGATACTCAGTACCGGGCCGGTGTCTTAAAGGGATGTGACATGGCAGCAGTGACCCGGTCCGTGGCCCTGGGATTCTAATAAAAGGGGAATATTTACAGGGGATGATAGAGTTTGTAGTAAGATGTTCGTGACGCCACCTGTGGTTTCTGGTCAGAGGTGACCAGCGCTGCAGTGCAGATCCTCTGGGACAGATGGTGAGATGCAGCAGAGTTGGTAAAGCCTCCCACAGGTGAGACTATGTTGTCCCAGGGCAGGAAGATGTAATAGATGGTAATGGTGCTGAGAGATGTAGCAGAATGGAATGGGTGACACAGTAAGAAACTGAGGAGACAGTCAGTTGCAGTTTCCAAAGCTTTACTCACAGTTCTGGTGTACACAGGTACCCGCTTGGTACAGTGTCCTCCAGGTGAGGGGCTCAGCAAACTCCCAGGTAGTTTCGGAAATACCTTTCCAGGACTCCTTTCTATATAGGTGTTTGAGCCACCCGCCAGGGCCGTGGGGTACTCGGCACCGAGCCCGTCGACTTCTATGGGGGATGTCACGGGTAGCACAGCTCGGTCCGTGGCCCTGGGGCTCACTGAAAAGGGGATATTTACAGAGGATTAAATGTTGGTGTAGGTTGTCGTGACGCCACCTGTAGTACCTGGTTAGTGTGACCAGCGCTGCTGTGCAGGTCCTCTGGAAGGGATGGTGTTGTGCAGCTTGATGTAAAGTCTCCTACAGGTGAGACTGTGTCCTCCCAGGGCAGATAGATGAAAGGGAAAGCAATGGTGCAGGGGAGATGTAGCAGAGTGGAGTGTGCGACGGAGTAATAATGCAGGAAACAGTTCTTGTGCAGTTTCAAAGGTTTACTCACAGTCTGTTGCATGCCATACAGATACCAGCCAGGTACTGTGTCCTTCCAGTGAGTAGTCCAGTAACCCTCAGGTAAATCGGTCACACTTCCAAAGTCTCCCTTTATGTTCCTTTCCGGCTTCTTAGTGCTACACTCCTTACTCCTTCTCTGCACCTCCCTACCACAGAGCCCTCAGACAAGGCAGTATTAGGTCCTTTCAGTTACCAGTCTGGAATGGTGGTTGCCTAGGCCACACAGTACAGAAGTCCTGGACGTACTTGACCTCTAGGCTGCCTCCGGATGAGATTATGGTAGCTAGTGGCTCTTGAAGAGTCCCACTAGACGCGGTGTTACTAGTGGCGATGAACTGACCCACTAGTCTAGGAACCATTCCCCGATGTTTGCCTGGTCCTCCTGCTCCCAGGATCGGGCACAGCCTCAGTGCTGTATTGCCCTGGACCTCTTTCTTTCTCTTCAGCAAGGCTCCCTGGGGTAAACCCAGGAGAGCTGCAGGCCAGGCCAGTACCCACTTCACTGCCTGCCTGTCTCCAACTGAAACTCTAATCTAACACGCTGCAGCCTAATGCTGCAACTGACTCCACCCACCCAACTCTACACTCTTTACTAACCAGCCTGAAGCTCAGCACTGGCATGATGTGTGTGGATGCGGTGATGGAGTCAATGGGGTGCTTCCTCCTTACCTGAGAGTCAGGTGTCACACCGCTGGGTGCGATGCAACATCTCTGTGGCGACTGGACCCTCAGGGCGCCACATTCCCCCCTGGTTAAACACAGCACTCCCGGGCTGTAATAGAGTAAAGATGTTACATAAGAAACATACAAAATTTTTATAAATGCTTAGCAAAACAGTATAACATTTTCAAACGCATCATCCCTTTATGGGAGGCACTTCAGGTTAAACGTTGCAAGAAAACACTTTTAATATTTACTTCACAGTTCAAGTAAACATATACTTGTGGAGGACCTGCTCCAAACCTCCAACGGTGGTCGTGGGGGGGCTGCAAGACATAACTGACTTTTCCAGCAGTCCTCACATTCGGCCACACCAAACGGGTTTTAAACTTCTGAGGTAATTAAGTGAAACCAAGATGAGGCACCGAAGTGCTAACTATATACAAGGACAGTTTTGGGGCTGACAGAGTCCTCAGCCACACAGTTCAGACATGAAAAATATATTAGAAAAACATATGCAAAAATACTATTGATCAAAGCATGAAATCACACAGAAAAATATTTACAGTTAATGTGGACCCTGTCCGGGTTAAGGATTCATTTACTATTGCAGGTGGTGGCACCGGGGGCTACCTGGTACCCCTCTTTGCCGGAAGTCTCTTATAGCTCCCTGCCGCCGTAGCTCATGCACAGTACCTTTCCTCTGCTGCATCCGTTGCTCCTGGCGACGCTGCTGGGTCTCCCACTCCCGGCATCGGTCATAGTCCTCCTCTGCTAGCACCTCCAGAGCAATGGGAACTAGCTGGGGAGCCGGCTCAGATCCAGGTTGTGGAGCCGACTCATTCTGGCTCTCAGCGCAGCATGGCCCGGCTTCCTCCGGGAACACAGGCAGCAGACCGGGGCTGCTGCAGATGGCATGACGCACCGCTCCTCCGCGGGGACGGGTAAGGCAGCAGCAGGGTCTGGATCCGGGCACGCTTCCTGGTGGACCTCGGGCATCGGCGTTACAGGTAGGCGGAGTGATCGGCGCTGCTGCAGCCGCAGCTTCAGGGCCCTCCAGCTCTGCTCCATACATTCCGCTTCTGCCCGGTACCGGGCCAGGTCCTCCAGTGCAGCATCCGCCTCTTTTTCTCTGGAGAGGGCACCGACGGGTTCGGGCCCTGCAGGTGGCTCAGCGACGGGTAGCTCTTCCTCATGGGGGAGGAGGGTAAGCTTCTCCATCCCTTTCCACGGCAGCTCTCCTCCTGACGCCATCTTCTCCTGGGCACATCCCATCTTTCCATCATGAGGGGCCCGGTCTCTTGCATGGAGGCGGGGTCTTCGCATTCTTCTCCTCCCACCAAGGAGGATGAGGAGGCGGAACTCCATCGCTGATGGACATGTCCGGATATTACAGTAACATTTGGGGTAGGTGGACATTTCTTTCGTGCCACTGAGTGAGCGCACGCCCACAAAAGCACGCCCTCCTTCTTCACCAGCGCCTCAGGGCGCGAATATGGCAGCAAAATGGCGGCAAACGGCGGTAAATGGCGGCAAAGTCACAAAGATGGCAAATACAGTCTTTAGCACAAAAACAGTCCAATTCAGGCACACAGGACTCGCTTATAGCGAGCTTCAGCATCCTGTTTGTGACGCCAAAAATGAGTCGCCTAAGCCAGGGCCGTGGGGTACTTGGCACCGAGCCCGTTGATTTATATGGGGGATGTCACGGTCGCTGCAGCTCGGTCCGTGGCCCTGGGCGCTCACTATAGATGGGGAAGTATTTACAGGGGATTAAATGTTCGTGTAATTTGTTGTGACGCCACCTGTAGTACCTGGTCAGGGTGACCAGCGCTGCTGTGCAGGTCCTCTGGAAGGGATGGTGTTGTGCAGCTAGATGATGTCTTCTACAGGTAAGACTGTGTCCTCCCAGGGCAGGTAGATGTAAGGTAAAGCAATGGTGCAGGGAGATGTAGCAGAGTGGAGTGTGCGACGGAGTAATAATGCAGGAAACAGTTCTTGTGCAGTTTCAAAGGTTTACTCACAGTCTGTTGCATGCCATACAGATACCAGCCAGGTACTGTGTCCTTCCAGTGAGTAGTCCAGTAACCCTCAGGTAAATCGGTCACACTTCCAAAGACTCCCTTTATGTTCCTTTCCGGCTTCTTAGTGCTACACTCCTTACTCCTTCTCTGCACCTCCCTACCACAGAGCCCTCAGACAAGGCAGTATTAGGTCCTTTCAGTTACCAGTCTGGAATGGTGGTTGCCTAGGCCACACAGTACAGAAGTCCTGGACGTACTTGATCTCTAGGCTGCCTCCGGATGAGATTATGGTAGCTAGTGGCTCTTGAAGAGTCCCACTAGACGCGGTGTTACTAGTGGCGATGAACTGACCCACTAGTCTAGGAACCGTTCCCCGATGTTTGCCTGGTCCTCCTGCTCCCAGGATCGGGCACAGCCTCAGTGCTGTATTGCCCTGGACCTCTTTCTTTCTCTTCAGCAAGGCTCCCTGGGGTAAACCCAGGAGAGCTGCAGGCCAGGCCAGTACCCACTTCACTGCCTGCCTGTCTCCAACTGAAACTCTAATCTAACACGCTGCAGCCTAATGCTGCAACTGACTCCACCCACCCAACTCTACACTCTTTACTAACCAGCCTGAAGCTCAGCACTGGCATGATGTGTGTGGATGTGGTGATGGAGTCAATGGGGTGCTTCCTCCTTACCTGAGAGTCAGGTGTCACACCACTGGGTGCGATGCAACATCTCTGTGGCGACTGGACCCTCAGGGCGCCACATGTTCCTTTCACTGGCCATCTCACTGTGCTGATTCCCACTCCTTCTACCTTTCCAGCACCTTCACAAACAGTGTCCCAGATCAGCTGCTGCGAATCCTGTCGGATAACGTTCTCTCTCTGCGTTTCCTTGATTCTATATAGCTGCCTCTCCGGAGAAGATGAATGTGGTTATTGACTGTGATCCCTAAAGTTATCACAGCAGTCGGCTTGCTAGCTGAGTCATTGAGTTCTCCACTAGGCTAGGGGCCGAGTCCCTTCGGCGACCTGGTCCCTCCGCAAACAGATCGGGCCCCACGGATGGATCACTCACTATCCGTGCCCCTAGGACCCCTTCTCTCCTTCCAGAAGCTTCCTTCTCTGCTTCTCTCACTTTCACTTTCCACATCTGGGGCCGAGCTCTTCCCAGCTCAAGGTCCCCTCTCAGACTGTCTCTAGTCTCCTTTCTTCTGCCGCTCCTCTTGACAGGGAGCTGCTTCACCACACGTCTGTCTCCTTTCACTTCCTCCTCACGTCTCTCTAGACTATGTTCCTTGCTTCCTAAAGCTTCACTCCCCCTCCTACTTACTAGCTCCACCCACCCATACACTCTTTACTACCCAGCCTGAGACCATCATCCCGTAGGGTACGTCAAGGGTGCCTGGCTGCTATAGTCTGTGTTGGGTGCAGGTGTTAGAGTCCTGGGTGGTGCTCCCGCCTTACCTGGGAATGGGGTATCACACCTCTGGATGAGGTGCAATACCTCTGTGGCGACTGAACCCTCAGGGGTGCCACAATAGTGCTCTCACACCACACTTACAGTACAGACCAAAAGTTTGGACACACCTTCTCATTCAAAGATTTTTCTGTATTTTCATGACTATGAAAATTGTAGAATCACACTGAAGACATCAAAACTATGAATTAATACATGTGGAATTATACATTACACTTTACAAAAAAGTGTGAAACAACTGAAAATATGTCTTATATTCTAGGTTCTTCAAAGTAGCCACCTTTTGCTTTGATTACTGCTTTGCACGCAGAAAAGGTGTACGGATGGACTCTACATGCCTGGTTCCCACCGTGAAGCATGGAGGAGGTGGTGTGATGGTGTGGGGGTGCTTTGCTGGTGACACTGTTGGGGATTTATTCAAAATTGAAGCGGTGACCTGTCCAGCTCACCCCAAACCATCTTGATTGGGTTCAGGTCTGGTGACTGTGGAGGCCAGGTCATCTGGCGTAGCACCCCAACACTCTCCTTGGTCAAATAGCCCTTACACAGTCTGGAGGTGTGTTTGGGGTCATTGTCCTGTTGAAAAATAAATGATGGTCCAACTAAACGCAAACCGGATGGAATAGCATGCTGCTGCACGTTGCTGTGGTAGCCATGCTGGTTCAGTATGCCTTCAATTTTGAATAAATCCCCAACAGTGTCACCAGCAAAGCTCCCCCACATCATCACACCTCCTCCTCCATGCTTCAAGTTGGGAACCAGGCATGTAGAGTCCATCCATTCACCTTTTCTGCGTGCAAAGCAGTAATTAAAGCAAAAGTTGGCTACTTCAGTTGTTTCACACTTTTTTGTAAAGTGTAATGTATAATTCCACATGTGTTAATTCATAGTTTTGATGCCTTCAGTGTGATTCTACAATTTTCATAGCCATGAAACTACAGAAAAATCATTGAATGAGAAGGTGTGTCCAACTTTTGGTCTGTACTGTATGTACTCCTTCCTACAAATCGGGGTACCTTTGGGGATCGTTTCTCAGCTGGAGAGCTATGGAGGATATTCGCATACATCATGTACCAAATGGAAGTAAGTTACCTTCATTTAACACTCTACAGGCTAGATTCCCATCCAAGAAATTACTATAGTTTGAATATTTTCAACTTTAACCCTTCTTGACTTCCCTGTGAGTAGATCGCTCGTTCCAGTCCACACCCTCTTCTTTTGCAAATGTATTCTTGCGGAATTCTTCTACTGACCGTGCAATCTCCTTACTATATAAGAGACTGAGTAGAGCGGGTAAAGAAGGGGAATTAGGATTCCAAGGAGCTTGGAAACAGGAATTGGGTATCTCTATTTTCAATGAAATTGGGATAAAGGATTCTTTTTTACTCACAAAATGTCTGTGGCATCCAGGGTTCAGGAAAAAAATTATAAAATCCTTGCAAGATGGTATAATTATTTATCTAACTTACCTTACATGCTATTTTCCCATGCGTCACAGACACTTGCTGGTGCTTCCAGAAGCTGGTACTATTCTCCATACATGGTGGGGATGCAGCAAGGTTCAACAATTTTTGGGAACAAGTGTTTGCTGCGGACGATATGATTACAGGAAGTAGGACTACAGTCTGACTACAGACCGCTCTCCTCTCCATTCTATCGGCAGAAGGATATTCTGCGCTTTTGCTTAACAGCGACTAATTCGCTGATCCCAAGACATTGGTTCTTGGCAGATTCCCTCCATAGAGGAAGGGTATTCCGAAATGGTTGATTTGTGTCGAATTGAGGAATTGACTGCTGAAGGTCTGGAGTATCTGGATTATGTTCCAGAACTCAACTGATTTCCATAAAATTTTTCAGTAGCAGTTTTGATAACTAAGTGGACCTGGGATGATTCTATGAGTTCCTATTGACGCCCTGGCAACTGGCATATCTCCCTTACTTTATATTCCCTTATATCTTTCCTACCCTCCTCTTTCCGTCTCCCTTCTTCTTCATTTATAAATACTATTTTGAGGGACCTGATCGTGTGTGTTTACATCACAGCATAATCTGTTTATTTTAATGTTAATTCGCTAATGTTAAATTTTTGTTCTCATGTAACTCAAGACTTCTATAAAAAAGCTATATGTGATTAATATGTCTTACATTATTACATATATCATTATACTAAGTTTTTTTGTATTAATCTGTAAAAAAGAATGTTAATAAAGCAGATTGAACACAACCATTCCAAATAATACAGTTTCTGCATTGGTTTTTGGTTGGAGGTGGACCTAAGTCAGTAGACACAGTTCTGAAAGTCAGCTGGTAAAATATATGGTCCCATAATGTGTCTTATAGCGTGGCCCCTGGACAGAGCTGTAGTATTTAATGACTGTTTTTTCTGTATTTTTAGAACTCTGATTTTCAGGATACTTACGCCCCGTATGGATTTCCAGTGCATGAGAATCAGAATAAGTGGAGCCGTCCATTGTGGAAAGATCTAGCAATCCAGGAGGTGCCGTGTCCAGATGTGGCAGGTCTGTGTTTCATATGTGTGGCTGGAGTAATACTGATAACAGAGAGCAGAAGACGCTCACTATGGAGCTGCTGGAGATTAGTCGTCCTCTGACAACAGCTGCAGTGCTGGCACTTTGTGTGGTCATTGTACAATAGACGGACACTTCTTGACTGCAGCTCAGCTCATGGTGACCATCACTGTGATATTCATGAAAAATTAATAAGATGCTATCACAGCACAGCCCCCTGTGGCTATTAATGAATTATGTTGAAGGAATGTCATCTCCGATCAAATGTTAGTTTTGTCCCTTTTATAGGCGATCATCCATTATTATTTCCTATTATTTCATCGCCAATCTATATATTTATAAAATTGAAGTGTGTGTGTTTCACCAACCAATCACGTAGCATCTTTCATTTCACCAGAGCTGTTTAAAAGAAGCTGAGCTGTGATTGGTTGCTATGAGCAACAGTTTTCTCACTCCACGACAACACCTCAGCAGACAGTGACTGGTTGGTTCTGACCCCAGGCCCTTCTTAAAGGAATCATTGGTATGGAAGTGAGGGCAAATCCACTCTGCGCTCTGATTCTGACCACAGGCCCCTCTAAAAGGGATCCCCAGTATGGAAGTCAGGGCAAATCCACTCAGCGCTCTGGTTCTGACGCCAGGCCTTTCTTAAAGGGATCCCTGGTATGGAAGTTAGGACCATTCCACTCAGCGCTCTGGTTCTGACCCCAGGCTGACGGGATGATGTGGGATATTAGGGGTAGAAGTCCGGTAGCTCTGGCTGACGGGATGATGTGGGATATTAGGGGTAGTAGTCCGGTGGCTCTGGCTGACGGGATGATGTGGTATATTAGGGGTAGTAGTCCGGTAGCTCTGGCTGACGGGATGATGTGGGATATTAGCGGTAGTAGTCCGGTGGCTCTGGCTGACGGGATTGTGTGGGATATTAGGGGTAGTAGTCCGGTGGCTCTGGCTGACAGGATTGGGTGGGATATTATAGTGAACTAGATGGTGGCCCGATTCTAACTCATCGGGTATTCTAGAATATGTATGTAGTTTATTTATGCATGGCTCCACTCCCACCCTCCCATCCTTGTATGCATGGCTCCCCTGTCCCATCCTGTATACATGGCTCCGCTCCCCCCTCCCCTCCTTGTATGCATGGCTCTGCTCCACCCTCCCATCCTTGTATGCATGGCTCCCCCCTCCCATCCTTGTATACATGACTCCCCTGTCCCATCCTGTATACATGGCTCTGCTCCCCCCTCCCATCCTTGTATGCATGGCTCCGCTCCCACCCTCCCATCCTGTATACATGGCTCTGCTCCACCCTCCCATCCTTGTATACATGGCTCCGCTCCCACCCTCCCATCCCGTATACATGGCTCCGCTCCCACCCTCCCATCCTGTATACATGGCTCCGCTCCCACCCTCCCATCCTATATACATGGCTCCGCTCCCACCCTTCTATCCTGTATACATGGCTCAGCTCCCACCCTCTCATCCTATATACATGGCTCCGCTCCCACCCTCCCATCCCATATACATGACTCCGCTCCCACCCTCCAATCCTATATACATGGCTCCGCTCCCACCCTCCCATCCTTATATACATGGCTCCGCTCCCACCCTCCCATCCTTGTATACATGGCTCCGCTCCCACCCTCCCATCCTATATACATGGCTCCGCTCCCACCCTCCCATCCTTGTATAAATGGCTCCGCTCCCACCCTCCAATCCTATATACATGGCTCCGCTCCCACCCTCCCATCCTATATATACATGGCTCCGCTCCCACCCTGTATACATGGCTCCACTCCCACCCTCCGCTGGGCTCCCCGTCCTCCCCCATCATACTTACCCTCCTCGCTCCGTCGCTGCATCTCTTTCCCGGCGCATCAGCTTCTTCCTCTGTGGTGCGGTCACTTGGTACCGCTCATTAAGGTCATGAATATGGACACCACGCCTATGGGAGTGGAGTCGCGTCCATATTCATGACCTTAATGAGCGGTACTACGTGACCGCACCGCACAGGATAGAAGCAGACGCGCCGTGACAGGGATGAAGCGACGGAAGGTGAGTATGTACGTGGAGATGACCCGCGGCTACCGATGATAGAGGTGGCGTGCCTGGTTGAAATCCTGCGCCATGATTGGTCGCGCCCGCCTGAAGTGATTGGACCAATCAGCGACGCAGAATTTCCGTTATAGACGGAAGTCATAAGTTAGACAATTATATAGTAGATGTGGCTATGCGGAGTTGGCGGGGCTATACACTCAGCTTTATATATATATATATATATATATATATATATATATATATAATCATTATAATTTGTTATAACTAACCGTAGTTAGTTACTATGCCCGAGCAGCGCTGGGCTCTTCAGCTAGTTTATTATAAAGAAATACTAAACGTTGAATCCTTTTTCTCTATTTGGAGCCCTGCACTAATACAACAGTGTCGGAGTACAGGAGTTTGAAGTGTTGTCATGGGGTGTCTGAAGATCTTTTTACAAGGTCCTTCCTCTTTAACCCTTTAGCCAAATAACTGCCTTGAGTGATAGCTCTGTATGGCCACTATTAGTAGCTGCGGTCATATGTCATCACTTGTGGCATGTAAATGGCACGAGCCCAGATTTCCAGGGTGAGAGCTCAGCATTCATTAATATTGATGAGACACAGTTATAAAGCTATAATAGCGCCATATATTCATCCTCTCTGGTACAGTGGCTGAGACTTCATGTGGTAACATGATGGGAGTAGTGTTGAGCATTCCGATACTGCAAATATCGGGTATCGGCCGATATTGGCTGTATCGGAATTCCGATTCCGAGTACCGATATTTTCGTCATATCGGATACCGGAATCGGGATTGTCACTGTCACTGTCAGTGTCCGTCGGTCGGGTCTGTCAGGAGTCAGCGGCACTTACCCGGCAGAAGATCTCCGGCGGTCACATCCCGGACTGCTTCATGGCCGCAATCTTCTTTCCCCGGCGGTCACATGCAGTTTCTCGCGATAACTGCAGTGACTGCTGGGTAATCCCGGCCGTAAAGCAGTCAGTCCGATGACGTCACCGCCGGGGAAGCAGGTAATCAGCTGTGCTGCGTCGCGATGACAGGCTCTGCCTGTCATTCTGATGTAGCAGAGCTGGATCGTCGTGGGACAATCGTTACTATGGACTGCGTCGGACAGGTGGTATACTGTTGGTTTGTTTTTTTTCTTTTTTTACAGGAGATCGATGGCGTCGCAGGAATGAGAGAGTAATAAAAGAAATGAAAACTGTGTTGTCTCTTTTATTTCATTAAAATACTTTTTTCTTGCTGTGTCTTTTTTTTATACATTTAATAACTTTGGGATTAATAATGGATCGGTGTCTTATTGACGCCTCTCCATTATTAACCGGGCTTATTGTCACCGTGCAATCAACGGTGACAATAACCCCTTATTACCCCGCTTGCCACCGCTACAGGGCAAGTGGGAAGAGCCGGGTAAAGTGCCACAATTGGCACATCTTTTGATGCGCCAAATGTGGGGCTGCTGTAGCCTGGTATTATCAGGCTGTTGAGGGCCAAAATCCATGGGCCTTGACAGTCTTTTAATACCAGGCCGCAGCAGTCTGCATTTTACTTGGCTGGTTAACAAAAATAGGGGGGATCCCCACGCCGTTTTTTTTTTCGAGGGGATCCCCTATTTTTGTTAACCAGCCAAGCTAAGCAGACTGCTGTGGCCTGGTATTATCAGGCTGGCAACGTCCATGGATATTGGATCCTTACCAGCCTGAAAAACCAGGCCTCAGCGGTCTGCTTCATCTGGCTGGTTAACAAAAATAGGGGGGACCCCACGCCAATTTTTTTCGAGGGGATCCCCTATTTTTGTTAATCAGCCAAGATATGCAGACTGCTGTGGCCTGGTATTATCAGGCTGGCAAGGTCCATGGATCTTGGCTCCTTAACAGCCTGAAAATCCAGGCCTCAGCGGTCTGCTTCATCTGGCTGGTTAACAAAAATAGGGGGGACCCCACGCCAATTTTTTTCGAGGGGATCCCCTATTTTTGTTAATCAGCCAAGATATGCAGACTGCTGTGGCCTGGTATTATCAGGCTGGCAAGGTCCATGGATCTTGGCTCCTTAACAGCCTGAAAATCCAGGCCTCAGCGGTCTGCTTCATCTGGCTGGTTAACAAAAATAGGGGGGACCCCACGCCAATTTTTTTCGAGGGGATCCCCTATTTTTGTTAATCAGCCAAGATATGCAGACTGCTGTGGCCTGGTATTATCAGGCTGGCAAGGTCCATGGATCTTGGCTCCTTAACAGCCTGAAAATCCAGGCCTCAGCGGTCTGCTTCATCTGGCTGGTTAACAAAAATAGGGGGGACCCCACGCCATTTTTTTTTCGAAGTCAACCCCTATTTTTGTTAATCAGTTCCCTCTGACGTCACTGATTGTGTCCCTGGCTGACCTGAAGTGAAAGTGGAAAGCAATCAATTAAGCTTTCCACTTAAGGGCCCGTCTCACATAGCGATATCGCTACCGAGATCGCTGCTGAGTCACTAGTTTTGTGACGCAGCAGCGAGCTCACCAGCGATATCGCTGTGTGTGACATTCAGCGACGATCAGCCCACCTGCCGGGTATCGCTGATCGTCGCTGAAATGTCAGGACCTTTGATCGCTGGTTTCCCGCTGACAGGCACACATCGCTGCGTGTGACAGGCGGGAGACCAGCGATCCGCTGGTAACCAAGGTACACAGCGGGTTTCCAGGCGCGGGGCTGTGCCTAGAAACCCGCTGTGTACCTTGGTTACCAGCGGATCGCTGGTCTCCCGCCTGTCACACGCAGCGATGCGTGCCTGTCAGAGGGAAACCAGCGATCAAAAAAAGGTCCTGACATTTCTGCGACGATCAGCGATACCCGGCAGGGGGCTGATCGTCGCTGAATGTCACACACAGCGATATCGCTGGTGAGCTCGCTGCTGCGTCACAAAACTAGTGACTCAGCAGCGATCTCGGTAGCGATATCGCTATGTGAGACGGGCCCTTAAGCGATGTTACCCGCAGTGTCGCTGTCCCAGATCGCTGCCTGAGCTGCCTGTTTGGCAGCTCAGCAGCGATCATGTAGCGATACACCAGCGATCCTGACAAGTGCAAATCGTTGTCGGGATCGCTGGTGTATCGTTATGTGACACCCAGCCTTTACTCTCCTGTCAGGCAGGAGAGGAACTCATTCATTTGGGGTTTACTGTGAGGCTGCAGCATTAGCTGCGGTCCCTGCAGTAAACATTAACCCTTTCTGAAGGATTACACCGTGGGACCTGACTGTGCATGGGATAGGTAAGAATAATTTTGCTTTTTTATTTTATTTTTATTACAGGAAATGGTTTTTGCAGTAAAATAAAAGATGGTCAAAACATGTGTCTTTATTTCATTAAAATGATTTTTAATTAAAGTGTGTGTGTTTTATTTTTATTTCATGCAATAGGATTAATAATTGATAGTTGTCTAATTGACAGCTCTCAATTATTAACCTGGCTTAAGGTCACCTTTCAATAGCAAGGTGGCTTTAACCCCATATTAACCCATTCGCCACCGCTACAGGGCAATGGGAATAGACGGGCAAAGTGCCAGAAAGGGCGAATCTAATTATAGATTTGTCTTTCCTGGGGTGTCTGGGGGCAGATGTTAGTAGCCGGGGGGGGGGCAAAAATAATGGTCCCTCTCTGGGCTATTATTATCTGCCCCCACTCACTGGCTTTGTCTGTCTGGTTGCGAAAATAGGGCGGGAGCCCACGCATTTTTTTTCAGCAATTTTACACCTCATATATATATATACATGTCATTGAATTTGTGACACATATATATATATATTTATATTTGTAGTTCATACACTTCTACATAGTATAATAGCCGCTAATTCAATTGCCGGCTTTTGTGAAAATGCAGAACCCGACATGAAATGACACTTGGTGTACATAGGGTTAACCATGTCTTTTCATGTCCTTTGCTATCTAATTTGCACAAACAATTAAATCAGACTATGTGTGCAAAATTTCACACCTGTAGGGGTTAATTAAAGGTGTAAATTCGTAGCAAAAAAGTCCGTTTTTTTTACAACGAATTTACACCTTTAATTAACCCTACAGGTGTGAAATTTTGCACACATAGTCTGATTTTATTGTTTGTGCAAATTAGATAGCAAAGGACATGAAAAGACATGGTTAACCCTATGTACACCAAGTGTCATTTCATGTCGGGTGACCCGACATGAAATGACACTTGGTGTACATAGGGTTAACCATGTCTTTTCATGTCCTTTGCTATCTAAGGCCGGAGTCACACTGGCGACAAAATCGGACGACTGCAATGCGATGAAATATCGCATTGCAGTCTGCCCTATGTTAATCTATGGAGCAGCTCCCAGTATCAGATTTTTTGTGGTCCGTTTTAAACGTCCGTGTACAATCGCAGCATGCTGCGATTGTCACCGATTGTGGGTCGACTATCGCCAATGCAAGTCTATGGGAGCGATGAAAAATCTGATTACAAACGGACCACACTGTGTGACTTGCGATGAAATCGCATCAGTGTCCTTTAGAAAAGCCGGCAATTCATCCCCGGCTATACTGTAAAATCACACTGACAGCTTTAATAAAGACTAGAAAGAATAGATATATACACATAGAACACATATATATATATATATAATATATATACATGTCATTGTGACATGTATATATACATATATTTATAGTTCCTAGACTTCTACATACTGTAATAGCCGCTAATTCAATTGCCGGGTTTTGTGAAATCACAGAAGCCGACATGAAATGATACATTGTTTCCACACATTTAACCATGTAATTTCATGTATTTTTATATATGTTTGAAACTTACAATTACATGAGTGTATTTGTGCAAAATTTCAGACATGTAGGGGTTAATTAAAGGTGTAAATTCGTTGAAAAAAATGCGTGGGCTCCCGCTGTATTTTCTCCACCAGACAGACAAAGCAAAGCGAGTGGGGGCAGATAATAATAGCCCAGGGAGGGTGCATTTTTTTTGTGCCCCCCCTGGCTACTAACATCTGCCCCCAGACACCCCAGAAAGGGCAAATCTATAATTAGATTCGCCCTTTCTGGCACTTTGCCCGTCTATTCCCATTGCCCTGTAGCGGTGGCGAATGGGTTAATCTCACCTTACTGTCACCTTGCTATTGAAAGGTGACCTTAAGGCAGGTTAATAATTGATAGCTGTCAATTAGACAACTATCAATTATTAATCCTATTGAAGTAAATAAAAAAACACACACACTTTAAGAATAAATAATTTTAATGAAATAAAAACACATTTTTTTGACCATATTTTATTTTACACTTAATCCGTGCGAAGCCATTGATCTCCTAAAATAAAGAAAAAGAAATAAAACAACATTATTCTTACCTATTCCGCCGATCTGTCATGTCCCACGCTGTAATCCTTCACAAAGGGTTAACTAGCTTTGAGCCAAGCAGTGCAAGTAATCCTGCATGCTCAGCTCAAAGCTCATGAATGAATAAGTTCCTCTCCTGGCGACAGGAGAGGATGTGTTTCATGAATGAAGCTTAATTGATTGTGTCCACTTTCCCTTTAGGTCAGGTCACTACAGTTAAATTGCCAATAAATCAATTAAGCTCCATTCATGAATCTATTCCTCTACTTTCGCTGGGAGAGGAAGTTATTCATTCAGGGGAATACAGGTCTGAGACAGCATTATTAGCTCTCTGCGACCTGTAACCTGTTAACCCTTTCTGATGGATTACACCGTGGGACCTGACTGTACATCGGATTGGTAAGTATAATTTTGCTTTTTTATTTTATTTTTATTACAGGAAATGGTTTTAGCAGGAAAATAAAATATGGTCAAAAACTGTGTGATTATTTAATTAAACTTATTTTTTATTAAACTGTGTGTGTTTGATTTTTCTTTCATACAATAGGATTAATAATTGATAGTTGTCTAATTGACAGCTATCAATTATTAACCTGGCTTAAAGTGACCTTTCAATTGCAAGGTCATTTTAACCCCTTATTAACCCATTCGCCACCGCTACAGGGCAATGGGAATAGACGGGCAAAGTGCCAGAAAGGGCGAATCTAATTATAGATTTGCCCTTTCTGGGGTGTCTGGGGGCAGATGTTAGTAGCCAGGGGGGTCACAAAAAAAATGTACCCTCCCTAGGCTATTATTATCTGCCCCCACTCGCTTGCTTTGTCTGTCTGGTGGAGAAAATACAGCGGGAGCCCACGCATTTTTTTTCAACGAATTTACACCTTTAATTAACCCCTACATGTCTGAAATTTAGCACACATATACTCATGTAATTGTATGTTTCAAACATATATAAAAATACATGAAATTACATGGTTAAATGTGTGGAAACAATGTATCATTTCATGTCGGCTTCTGTGATTTCACTGAAGCCGGCAATTGAATTAGCGGCTATAACAGTATGTAGAAGTGTAAGAATTATAAATATATGTATATATATATGTCACAATGACATATATATATATATATATGTGCTCTATGTGTATATATCTATTCTTTCTTTTGGCATTTAAATACTATTCTTTTGGATCCATTATATGTCAGTTTTGCAAGCCTGCGAGAAAATCTCGCAAGTCGGATGAAAATCGGATGTTACAAGGTACACACACATGCGATTAAATCGCATCTTTGAAGGAAAATCGGATGCCAGAAGGATGTGTGATGTTTTTATTTTGATCCGATTGTCGACCGTCTAAAACGGACCGATTTTTTGTGGTTGTGTGTGACTCCAGCCTAATTTGCACAAACAATTAAATCAGACTATGTGTGCAAAATTTCACACCTGTAGGGGTTAATTAAAGGTGTAAATTCGTAGCAAAAAAGTCCGTTTTTTTTACAACGAATTTACACCTTTAATTAACCCCTACAGGTGTGAAATTTTGCACACATAGTCTGATTTAATTGTTTGTGCAAATCAGATAGCAAACGACATGAAAAGACATGGTTAACCCTATCTACACCAAGTGTCATTTCATGTCGGGTGCTTCTGTCTTTTCACTGAAGCCGGCTTTACCCGGCAATTGAATGAGAGGATATTTTACTATGTAGAAGTGTATAAACTATACATATATGTATATATATATATGTCACAATGACATGTATATATATATATATGTATTCTATGTGTGTATATTTAGTGTTTACAAGGAAAGAATGGGTTTTTTTTAGTTGCGATATTTTGTTCCCATAGACTTACATGGGACTTCCGGTATCGGTATCGGGTATCGCCGATATTTTAGTGATATCGGCGATACCATTCCGATTCCGATACTTTAGGATATCGGAAAGTATCGCTCAACTCTAGATGGGAGTTATTGTCTGTGCATTGACGTTGGGTTAATCGCAGCATTTGTCGCCGGTGACTCAGTTCTCCCGCTCTAACAGCAGATTTCAGTCATACTCATATTTCTACTGCTGCTGTGAGAGTTGTGAACTTGTCAGGGTCTGAGCCTCGAGTCTACAATCTTTCCCTGTAACAAAGGCTGCTGGAACCAAAACTGCAAATACTTGGTGGCATTTAGCACAGCAAACCCCGTTTATATAACGTCACTCTGACAACACTTGGGGTATGTTCACACGTTGAATTTCTGCATCCCTTGGCAGGAAAAATGCAGCTGCAAAAACGCATGTTTTTGATGCATTTTTACCCTTTGTTTTTTTACTAATTTGTGTGAGGTCAATGGTGTAAAACGCTGGTAAAAATGCACCGAGAATTGACGCTGCAGATTATTTTCTGCACCAAATTTGCAACTTGTGCACAAGCCCTTACACATCAGAGAACTGCAGAATAGTCAGCAGTCGGAATAGATCTTCAGTCACATCTCAAAACCCAGCACTTTGATGTTCCTGTGCCCATTACTGTGCATGTGGGATCACTGACAAGGACCATGGAGAGTAATTGTGTCTGTTTCCAAGGTCTACCTGCAGAATTCTGAGCACAGCTCTGGATGTTACCAAAGATAATATATTGGGCTGTAGAAGTGATAACTCATCTGCACAGGACACTTCATCGGTTCTGTGTGTGGGACGTCAAACACTGATGTGTAATTTCCACAGTTGTCATGCCACTCATGATAGACCGTGTACTATAAAATGCTGCAGAATACCCAGGATCCCACAGACTTGAGCTCATTTTGTAGAGAGGGCAAGTCAGTTTAATGTAAGGTCCCATCCTTGTAATTTCACCCTGTAACTACGAGGGGCCCTCGCAAGTCGCTGTGCTGTATATATCAGTAATGATCTCTTAGCCCTTTTGTGGCGATCCAGTGGTAAAGAGGAACTGTAGACTTTGTGGGTGTCTTCAAGACCATCATTAATTGCATGTATTTTGGGCGGGTTTGATACACCATTTTGTCTTCTGTATCTTCTATGTATCGCTCTACATAGCAGACTGCAGAATGAGTTATCAGAGAACGAGGTGACTAATGGATTGCTGGTAACTCTTCTTTTGCTTGTCCTGAATCATATTTCACGCTGATTTATGACCCAATCACAAGTCGACTTTCATCTGCTCATAAATCGGCTGTGATTATTGCTGAGGAGAAGAGCAGTAAGTGACGCGCACCACATGTGTGGGTACCAGGGCTATGGGGTACTCGGAGCCGAGCCCATGGAAGTCTATGGGAGTTGTCACTGGCAGCAGAGCTCGGTCCGTGGCCCTGGCGGTCATGCAATGGGGGATATTTACATGGGATATGTAGATTTGAATAGTTCGTGACGCCACCTGTGGTTTCTGATCTGATTGACCAGCGCTGCAGGGTAGATCTCTGAGGGGATGTTATGGCAGCTAGGTTTTAGGTTCCCCACAGGTGGAACTGGTCCCTCAAAGTCTATGGTGGTGATGCAGGGTGCAGATAAGAATTCAGTCACACACAATGCAATCTCTTTCCATACCTTTACTCGTAGGTGTTGCAGGTATGTCCCGGGAAGCTGGTTAGGTTGGAGAATGCACATTCAGGAAAACTGTTGAGCAGGTTAGAGGCCTCCTTTATCCTCTTTATGTGTGTGAGTACAACTTGCATAAAGTCAAGTGCAACTCCTTCAATAGCAACTGCGCCCGGCCAACATTGTGGTGGAGCCTTCTATGTCTCTGATTATCAGATGTTGAGAGAACTAAGTCCTTACTTTTGCAGGGTCCTGCTCAAAGTCCCTGTTCTCCCTGACTCCGGTTACGTATCAGCGCCTAGGGCTACCTTCTGCGACTTGTAGTCCAGAAAGCCTCCGGTTCTCTTATTACTAGGCGTGAAGCACTAGCAACGCTTCGGACCCCGGTGTCCGGTTAACTGAGTGAGGGTGATTTGTCCCTTTGTCACTCTTACTTCTCCACTCGCCCTTCGCCCTGCTCTCGCTCTTAACATAAGCACGTGTAGCAATCGTACAAAGGTCAGCTTTCCTTCAGTGCTCACTGACCTGTTCTCTGTTGACTCGTTGGTATAACTGCTGTAATTCCTTTCCTTCTTCTTTCACAGGAACACAGGCAGATTGTTCTGAGTAGAAGGTTAAGGGGTAGCTCTGACTAGGCTAGGATGGTTTACTTCACCCGTACTAGCCTCCACTTTCTTATCAGATGAGCTACACAAGCTCTGTCAGGATTCAGTCTTCTCTCCTCTCCCTCCAAGACTAATCTGATCTTCTCTGTCCAAAGACAGGAACTTGACTCTCTTCTGTCTAGCTCAGGCTGAGCTCTGACTGGAATGTGCTGTCTCCTCTCCTCCTGCACAGACTGACTGGAAACACTATTGCTACGTCACACTACTAAATAGTCTGATATGCCTCTAGTGGCAATGCTGAGAAGTGTGCGTGAATGAATATCAAGCTTTACAGTTACCTTCCTGTGCATTTTCCAGGAGACATGTGTGCCTTGCGAAGCTGGGCCACACATCCCCCCCTAGTTAAACTTAGCACTCCCGGGCTGAAATAGAAAAGAAAAACATTTTTGTTTTGCATATAACATCAACATAATAACTCATCCCTTGCGGGAGGTACGGACTCTTGAACGTTACAATTTGTACATAAATCAGTAGAAAATTATCAAATTACTTTTCAATAAATATACACAGTATAAGACAAGATTCTTGTGGAGGACCCGCACCAAAAACCTCCCACGTGGGTCCTGGGTGGGCTGCAGGACTTCATTGCTGCAGACCTCACTCTAGGCCACACCATACGGGTTTTTCTTCAGAGGTAGTAAGGCTTTATGTAAAACCAAAATGGGGGCACCGAAGTGCGAACTATTTACAAGAAAGTTTTTGGGCTGGCAAAGTCCACAGCCACGCAGTCCTTTGCATAATAAAACATTTTTCAAGTAAGATCACATTAATACTTTAACTCTTTTTTACCCAGCCGGGTATTCTACTTTAAATAAGCAAACATACTATGTAAACATTTATTAATAGTAAAGTGCAAATTTCTCTTCAAACTTTGTACATGTTCAGTTGCAGTAAACCCCTGTCTGGGTCCTACTGTGTTTCATCTTTCTTGCTTGTGACCATTACTTTTTCCATTCCTGGGGCCAGAAGTATACAATGACCTCGGGAACTCATTACAAGAAGGTCATGTCCTGCAATGTACGTTTGTGTAGCGATATCTTTTGTTTGATCTGGGGACCCAACGGGTATCTCCCTGGTGTAGAACGCAGGTTGCGTTGCAGAAGGTGCCGCAGTGTACAATTCAAATTGCGCTTCAGAACTGGTCGCAGGTTGCAATGCTGGAATGGTCGCAGATTGCGTTGCAGAGGTGTACGCAGGGGGTGATGCTGGTGCACGGCCTGGTGCGGACACCAAAGATGACGCTGCTGGGATTTGCGGTGCTGTGGCACGGGAGACCTCACTGGTTTCAGGGACGGGGTCGCTGACACGGGTGACGTTTAAGGCATACCACCCTTTTAACCCCCAGTGCCGCGTGTAGCTGACAATATCCCCGTTTACAAGATCCCTCCCAGGGTGCCCGATGGTTAAATGGGACTCCACATCTCTCCGACTCACAAAGATCTCTTGGTATAGGCCCGGCTCATGTATGAAGCCCCAGCCTTTGCGGAGTTGGAACCCTGTTATGCACCCTTGACGCCGCGGTTCCCGTCGCGTACCTTTATTCTTCCGGACGGCCTCCTTATCAGCAAGGAACTTCTCATGGTACCGCTGCTGCGCCTCTCTCTGCTCCTGTTGCCGTTGTTTATCCAGATCACGGCGTCGCTGCTCATTCTCCACTTTTACAGCATAAGTGACGTCATCCAGATACTGCATTGCGTCTGTCACGCGGTCTTATGATATGTGTACGATGTCAGTAAACTATTCTTAAAAGAACAACACTCTATACAACATATAGATTAGCAACATCAGCATGTAAATATAGAATAGATTTACCTGACACGATATCCGTTGAACTCAGGGTTAATCTTGAGGACTTGATACACTGTCACAGGAAAGAGGAGGACCGGGGTTCTAACCTGACCCTAAACTGGGGTCCTAACTAATCCCTCACCTTGGAGGTACTGATAATGGTTCAGAGGTCCAAGTCTCCAGCCTAACCCTGTCTCCTATCAGTCCCTGAACCCTGTAATCAGTCCTAAGAAGGATTCTGATTACCACCAAAGGGATATGGGCTGATCTCTGCTAAATACACAGATTAGACATATAAGACAGACTGGAGAAAACACAGACTTGCATACACACTCAAACACAGAAGGAACATAAATGATCTGGGATATTAAACTCTAAGCAAGGTGAGCTTAAAACAACTAAGGAGCTCTTTAACTTAAGTCTATACAGATACAATCCTATCTGTGGTCTGCATGAAGAATTTCACTGGCAACTCCCAACACAGACAACCAGAGATTTAAAGGAAACCAATCAACAAATAATTAATTGCAGCCGGGAGAAACTGCACCCAGTCCCAGAACTGAGCACAGACAGAATTAACTCCCTAACTGCCAAACACAAAGAAACAGCAACTCAGCTGTGAGAAGTCAGAATGTGCAACCGCGACGATCTTCGTGGCGATGCACACATGACAGTACCCCCCCTTCTACGAGGGGCCTCCGGACCCTCAGGGCCAGGTTTGCCCGGGTGAGTTCTGTGGAAGGTCCGCACCAAACGATCTGCGTTAATGTCAGACGCAGGAACCCACGTCCTCTCCTCTGGACCATACCCCTTCCAATGCACCAAGTACTGAAGGGACCGGCGATTCAGACGTGAGTCAATGATCTTTGACACTTGAAACTCCAAGTTACCATTGACCACCACTGGAGGAGGAGGTAGAGGTGATGGTATGACTGGTGCCACGTACCTCTTAAGTAATGACTTGTGGAACACATTGTGGATTTTAAACGTAGGAGGGAGGTCCAGACGAAATGCCACAGGATTAATTATGGAACTGATCCTGTACGGCCCGATGAATCTGGGGCCCAGCTTCCAGGAGGGAACTTTAAGTTTTATATTCCTGGTAGACAACCATACCAGATCGTTCACATTAAGATCTGGACCAGAAACTCTCCTCCTATCAGCCATACGTTTATAACGGTTCCCCATAGCACTCAGATTATTCAATACACCTCTCCACACTGAAGCAAGTGACGACGAGAAACGCTCCTCCTCAGGAACCCCAGAAGGGCCCCCCCCATTGAATGTACAAAACTGGGGATGAAAACCATATGCCCCAAAAAACGGGGACTTAAGGGTATGCCACACTAAACAATATCGCTAACGGGATCGCTAAAAAACGTCACTATTTAGCGATCCCGTTAGCGATATTGTTCAGTGCGGCAGCTTCCAGCGACGAGCTTCCTGCTGTGATCTCGCTCGTCGCTGGAATCGTTCCGGACCCTATTTTCTCGTCGGCGCTCCCGCTGGGTAAGTATCTTATCGCTGTGTGGCACCTTTTCTTAGCGATTTAGCGGTACTTTTGTACCGCTAAAGTCATTAAGAAGATCGCTAACGGCGATAGCGTCGTTAACTATATCGCTAAATGTGGCCGCATTTAGCGATATAGAAACAATCCCGCTAGCGATCTCATTAGTATGCAACGCTAACGAGATCGCTAGCGGGATAGCTTAGTGTGGCAGTACCTTTACCAGTGGACTCGCTCCGCCTGTTGTTAAGAGCGAACTCTGCCAGAGGCAAGAAAGAAGACCAGTCCTCCTGGTTCTCTGAGACAAAACACCGAAGATAAGTCTCTAGGCTTTGATTCAGACGCTCTGTCTGACCATTGGTCTGCGGATGAAAAGCCGAGGAAAATGACAATTGCATCCCCGATGTAAACAAAATGCCCTCCAAAACTTGGACACAAACTGAGACCCCCTATCTGACACCACATCAGAAGGCAACCCATGAAGTCTCACAATCTCCCCAATGAACACCTGCGCCAGAGTTTTAGCATTAGGGAGGGCAGGAAGAGCAATGAAATGTGCCATCTTACTGAACCTGTCAACAACCACCAGTATGACAGTCTTCCCTGACGACTGAGGAAGGTCCGTGATGAAGTCCATAGACAAATGAGTACCATTTTACCAAGGGTAAGAGGGTCCCAGACGGACGGGTATGAGGGGTCTTAGAGCGAGCACAAACCCCACAGGACGCGACAAAAGTTAAAAACATCTTTATTAACGTTAGGCCACCAAAACCGGCGAGAAAGGAGATCTAAAGTAGCCTTACTCCCTGGATGTCCTGCTAAAGCAGAATTATGATGTGCCTCAATAACCTTTTGTCTCAACTGATTTGGGACAAACAGTCTCCCTGGAGGTCCTGCAGGGGCGTCCCCCTGAGCCTCTAACACCTCCTCCTCAAGCTCAGAACATACAGCCGACACTACCACCCCCTCCTGAAGGATAGGAATCGGGTCATCCATTTTCCCGGCCCCTGGGAAACTGCGAGACAAGGCATCCGCCTTAACATTCTTAGATCCAGGGCGATAAGTGACAACAAAATTAAACCTGGTAAAAAACAACGACCATCGAGCTTGTCTGGAATTCAGACGCTTAGCAGATTCCAAATACAGCAGGTTCTTGTGATCAGTAATGACGGTGACCGGGTGGACTGCCCCCTCCAAAAAGTGACGCCATTCTTCAAAAGCCAACTTAATGGCCAAAAGTTCCCTATTGCCGATATCATAATTCCTTTCGGCGGACGACAATTTTTTAGAAAAGAAAGCGCACGGATGCCATTTACCAGGGGACGGACCCTGGGACAATATTGCACCCACCCCTACGTCAGACGCGTCCACCTCCACAACGAACGGCTGTGATGCATCTGGTTGGATGAGAACGGGTGCCGAAGCAAAACATTTCTTCAAAGAGGAAAAGGCTTGGCAAGCTTTGTCCGACCATTTAGAAAAATCCGTCCCTTTTCTTGTCATGTCAGTGAGAGGTTTGACAACAGATGAGAAATTACAAATAAATTTCCGGTAGTAGTTAGCAAACCCCAGAAAACGCTGCAGAGCCTTAAGATCCTCTGGCTGATCCCATTCAAGCACTGCTCTCACCTTTTCAGGGTCCATACGGAAACCGGAGGCTGACACCAAGAAACCCAAAAACTGAAGTTCCTGTACGGCGAATACACACTTTTCCAGTTTGGCGTATAGTTTATTGTCTCGCAAGATCTGCAACACCTGTCTCACATGCTCCTGGTGAGACACAAGATCTGGTGAGTAAATTAAAATGTCATCCAAATATACGACCACAAACAGCCCCACCAGATGACGAAAAATGTCATTAACAAAATGTTGGAATACTGCTGGTGCAGTAGTCAGACCAAAAGGCATGACAAGGTTCTCATAATGTCCCTCCGGCGTGTTAAACGCCGTTTTCCACTCATCCCCTCTTTTATCCTAATCAGATTATACGCCCCCCTGAGATCCAATTTAGAGAACCATTTGGCGCCAACAATTTGATTGAAGAGATCAGGAATCAGAGGGAGTGGATACGGATCTCGAACAGTAATCCGATTAAGTTCGCGGAAATCCAAGCAAGGGCGTAGGCCTCCATCTTTTTTCTTCACAAAGAAGAACCCCGCGGCCACTGGGGAAGATGAAGGTCTAATATGCCCTTTGGCCAGACTTTCCGAAATATAATCTTTCATAGCCTGCCTCTCAGGACCAGAAAGGTTATATAACCTAGCTTTAGGTAACTTAGCATCAGGAAGTAAATTAATAGAGCAGTCATACACACGATGAGGAGGCAACTCCTGACACCCCTCCTCAGAGAACACATCCCCAAAGTCCTCCAAAAAAGGAGGCAAAGTACTAGGCATGACCGCACTGATGACTGTGTTCATGCAGTTACTTTTGCAAAACTTCCCCCATTGGCTTATATCTCTGGACTGCCAATTAATCACAGGGTTATGTTTAACCAACCAAGGAAGTCCCAACACAATAGGAGTAGGTAGACCCTCCAACACATAACAAGATAATAGTTCCCTATGTATTGCCCCTACCCGAAGGTCAATGTTATGAACCTCATGAACAAAGCTACCTTGGCCGAGAGGCCTGGCGTCAATGGAGAATATAGGGATCGGTTTGACCAATACACTCAGATGCATACCTTGAGCCTGAGCAAACTGAGCGTCAACCAGATTAGCCCCGGACCCACTATCAAGAAGAACAGAAAATCTCTCCACTCTCGTACCAACCACCACCTCCACTGGTACAAGGAACTGAGAAGAACTAGCGGACGAAATACATACTCCCAGGTTGTCGTCCACCACACAACCTGGGATTAACAGTTTTCCGGCGACTTTTTGCTCAACAAGGCACGGGATGGACATCCCCCAACAAAATGTCCCTCTTTCCCGCAGAAGAAACACCTTCTAGTCCTGCGGCGTACCGCCAATCCCCTCCTACGAAATGATGTCCCTCCCAACTGCATAGGCTCCTCCGAACAGACAAGGGGAACCTCAACATAAGGGACTTTAGTAGTAGGTGGAGTAACAACAGGGGGCGGAGTTACCTCGCACCTCTCCCGGAGCCGTCTATCAGTACGGATAGCTAGGGCCATAGCAGCCTCCAGTGATGGAGGAGAATCATACTGAGCCAAAACGTCCTTTAATTTGTCAGAAAGCCCATGACAAAACTGGCTTCTAAGAGCTGGGTCATTCCACTGAGTATCTGTGGCCCATCTACGGAACTCAGAAGCAAATTCCTCCGCCGGACGATCTCCCTGCTGTATCTTACGTAATTTTGTCTCAGCAAGAGAGACCCGATCTGGGTCATCATATACCAAACCCAGGGCAGTAAAAAATCGATCTACTGACTGTAGAGCCGGGGATCCCGGAGGAAGGGAGAAGGCCCAGGATTGAGGGTCCCCTTGTAGGAGCGAGATAACAATTCCCACTCTCTGCTCTTCACTCCCTGATGATCGAGGCCGAAGCCGAAAATACAATTTACATGCTTCCCTGAAGGTAAAAAATTTGTCTCGCCCACCAGTGAACCTGTCCGGGAGAGCTACTTTAGGTTCAAATCTGGTTTGCTCCGAGGGAGACAAAACTTTGGACTTAATGTCCGTCAGCTCCATGGATAATCCCTGCAACTGCAGAGCCAGCTGGGCTACTGGATCCATGGCAACTGGGAATAATTTTATTGGCCAGTGAAAATGTCACGCGGTCTTATGATATGTGTACGATGTCAGTAAACTATTCTTAAAAGAACAACACTCTATACAACATATAGATTAGCAACATCAGCATGTAAATATAGAATAGATTTACCTGACACGATATCCGTTGAACTCAGGGTTAATCTTGAGGACTTGATACACTGTCACAGGAAAGAGGAGGACCGGGGTTCTAACCTGACCCTAAACTGGGGTCCTAACTAATCCCTCACCTTGGAGGTACTGATAATGGTTCAGAGGTCCAAGTCTCCAGCCTAACCCTGTCTCCTATCAGTCCCTGAACCCTGTAATCAGTCCTAAGAAGGATTCTGATTACCACCAAAGGGATATGGGCTGATCTCTGCTAAATACACAGATTAGACATATAAGACAGACTGGAGAAAACACAGACTTGCATACACACTCAAACACAGAAGGAACATAAATGATCTGGGATATTAAACTCTAAGCAAGGTGAGCTTAAAACAACTAAGGAGCTCTTTAACTTAAGTCTATACAGATACAATCCTATCTGTGGTCTGCATGAAGAATTTCACTGGCAACTCCCAACACAGACAACCAGAGATTTAAAGGAAACCAATCAACAAATAATTAATTGCAGCCGGGAGAAACTGCACCCAGTCCCAGAACTGAGCACAGACAGAATTAACTCCCTAACTGCCAAACACAAAGAAACAGCAACTCAGCTGTGAGAAGTCAGAATGTGCAACCGCGGCGATCTTCGTGGCGATGCACACATGACAGTGTCCCAATCGATTTCTGGCAATGATGGCTGGGACCCCTCCGGTGTTCCTACCGGGGAACTGTAATCTGCTGCGGCCTCCTGGCCTAGCTGGCACTCCGGAACAGGCAGGACCTCCTCAGCCTCCTTCTCTTCCACCTCTCCATCGGTGGGATCAGGTACAGCTCTTTTGGGGGCGGCCTCCGGTTTTCCTTCAGCTTTCTTTAGCAGGGACTTAAGGGTATGCCACACTAAACAATATCGCTAACGGGATCGCTAAAAAACATCACTATTTAGCGATCCCGTTAGCGATATTGTTCAGTGCGGCAGCTGCCAGCGACGAGCTTCCTGCTGTGATCTCGCTCGTCGCTGGAATCGTTCCGGACCCTATTTTCTCGTCGGCGCTCCGCTGGGTAAGTATCTTATCGCTGTGTGGCACCTTTTCTTAGCGATTTAGCGGTACTTTTGTACCGCTAAAGTCGTTAAGAAGATCGCTAACGGCGATAGCGTCGTTAACTATATCGCTAAATGTGACCGCATTTAGCGATATAGAAACAATCCCGCTAGCGATCGCATTAGTATGCGTCGTTATTGTGATCGCTAGCGGGATTGTTTAGTGTGGCAGTACCTTTAGGAAAGTCAGGTGATGGCGTTATGTCTGTGGGAGAGAGCACTGCGTCCCACAGCAGCCGCTGTGTCTGGGCACACCAGCGTCTCTCGGTCTCCTCCATGTCTGCCTGGCGCTGGATTAACTTTTTAAGCGCCGCATTCTCCTCCTTGCACTCCAGCAAGGTTTGCTGAAGTTTCTGTATTAGGGATGGCTCCGGTTCAAACAACAGCTTTTCTGGGGAGCAGGGCCTGCGCTCCACCGCTCCACTGCATAGCTGCTCTTGTCCTTCTGCCATCTCTCTCCAGGCCAGACTGTGTTTTCCATCAGGAACAATCTGGTCTCTTCCGTGGAGGCGGGATTTGCGCTTCCTCTTTTTGCATAGAAGATTAAGAGGAGGCGGATCTCCCTTGCAGTGGGGTAGGATCTCACATTATAATAGCATTTTGAGAGGGCGGCCATAACTTTCGCGCCACAGGGGGGGTATACGCCCACGAATACACGCCCACCTTCTTCACCAGCGCCTCAGGGCGCGAATATGGCGGTAAAAATGGCGGTAGTTGGCGCCAAAAATGACAAAACAGCAAACAGTCTTTTCTGCACAAAACAGTCAATATAGGCAACACAGGACTCACAATTTTGCAAGCTTCGGATCCTGTTCGTGACGCCAGATGTTAGATGACGCGCACCACATGTGTGGGTACCAGGGCTATGGGGTACTTGGAGCCGAGCCCATGGAAGTCTATGGGAGTTGTCACTGGCAGCAGAGCTCGGTCCGTGGCCCTGGCGGTCATGCAATGGGGGATATTTACAGGGGATATGTAGATTTGAATAGTTTGTGACGCCACCTGTGGTTTCTGATCTGATTGACCAGCGCTGCAGGGTAGATCTCTGAGGGGATGTTATGGCAGCTAGGTGTTAGGTTCCCCACAGGTGGAACTGGTCCCTCAAAGTCTATGGTGGTGATGCAGGGTGCAGATAAGAATTCAGTCACACACAATGCAATCTCTTTCCATATCTTTACTCGTAGGTGTTGCAGGTATGTCCCGGGAAGCTGGTTAGGTTGGAGAATGCACATTCAGGAAAACTGTTGAGCAGGTTAGAGGCCTCCTTTATCCTCTTTATGTGTGTGAGTACAACTTGCATAAAGTCAAGTGCAACTCCTTCAATAGCAACTGCGCCCGGCCAACATTGTGGTGGAGCCTTCTATGTCTCTGATTATCAGATGTTGAGAGAACTAAGTCCTTACTTTTGCAGGGTCCTGCTCAAAGTCCCTGTTCTCCCTGACTCCGGTTACGTATCAGCGCTTAGGGCTACCTTCTGCGACTTGTAGTCCAGAAAGCCTCCGGTTCTCTTATTACTAGGCGTGAAGCACTAGCAACGCTTCGGACCCCGGTGTCCGGTTAACTGAGTGAGGGTGATTTGTCCCTTTGTCACTCTTACTTCTCCACTCGCCCTTCGCCCTGCTCTCGCTCTTAACATAAGCACGTGTAGCAATCGTACAAAGGTCAGCTTTCCTTCAGTGCTCACTGACCTGTTCTCTGTTGACTCGTTGGTATAACTGCTGTAATTCCTTTCCTTCTTCTTTCACAGGAACACAGGCAGATTGTTTTGAGTAGAAGGTTAAGGGGTAGCTCTGACTAGGCTAGGATGGTTTACTTCACCCGTACTAGCCTCCACTTTCTTATCAGATGAGCTACACAAGCTCTGTCAGGATTCAGTCTTCTCTCCTCTCCCTCCAAGACTAATCTGATCTTCTCTGTCCAAAGACAGGAACTTGACTCTCTTCTGTCTAGCTCAGGCTGAGCTCTGACTGGAATGTGCTGTCTCCTCTCCTCCTGCACAGACTGACTGGAAACACTATTGCTACGTCACACTACTAAATAGTCTGATACTCGCATCTAGTGGCAATGACTGAGAAGTGATGCGTGAATGAATATCAAGCTTTGACAGTCGTCCCTCTCGCATGTGCATTTCTACGTCAGACCTAGAGTCATGCTGTGCCTTGCGAAGTGTGGCTGCACACATCAGCTCGTACCTTCTGTGCTTTCCAGGAGACATGTCCCTGCAAAGCGGGCCACAATCAGGGTTACATCAGCTCTGACCAATCACTGACACATGGAGGATGTAGAAGACAAACTCTGCAACATTTTATTTACAAACCATTATAAAATTGATTTTAGACAAAAATAAATGCATGTAAAATTAAACAAAATCCCCTCAAAAGTGCCATTGCCATTAAATTGGTGCAATTGCTCATCTTTATGATACAACATATCAGATTTACATGGCTGAAAACCTGAGACATTAAAGGTATCAACCACTGAGGACCCGCAATTCTAAATATTTCTCTATCTACTGGCTAACACAGTACAAAGATATACATCTTTCCTGAGACATTGACAGCGCTGAAGTGTATTGGTCCTGAGTGTTGGCTAATGATATGATTTAGGTGTACGGTATATATAATTTGATATGATTTTAAGTGCAGTAGAAGCTCTGGGAGCCCTCCATCCTTCCTCCCGGGTGTTTCCTCCTGGCCTTTTATGTACACATCAGCAATCAAGTGCTGCTCATCCCCTATGTAGAGGCCTCCCCAGATCGGCAGTGAGAGCCCACCCTGGGCCTAGCACGCAGATAGTATGTAGTCATAGACTGACACACAGGACACGGGCCGGTTACACTCATTCATACGCTTCACACTCATTCACAGTCATTCATTCAGGCTCCTGCCAAATACCCGGAATTTTCTCCTTTCCTTTTATCCTATTTATAACTCAGCCAATTCCTTTCCTGGCTTTTCCAGATCTCCGCTCTCTTCCTTTAGGCGCAGTGGGAAATATGTAAATTATTTTATTCCCAGCATCTCTTGGCACTGGAGGGTCTGAGCCTCCGAAATACCTTACTCATGGCCGTACACTACCAACATCTACACAGAGGGCTTCAATCTCCGCTCTCCAGTGGTCCTCAAACTACTACTCCCAGCATGCCTTGACAGCCTCAATCTACAAGGGTTGTAAATGTACTAATCCCATAATGGCCTAATAAGCTTTTTCCTCTTTTGTGAAGTTGCTTATTAGTTTATATGGATGTTTCTCATTTTTTGCCTATCCATGTATGAAAGTTCAGATTCCATAGGAAAATTCATTAAACTTTCCCACATTTTTGACATTACACTGTAAAGAATTGAGAAAGCTGGGTACCTATCCCCCATCCATGTGAAAGCAGACTTGGCTCATGTATATAGTGACATCCGCAGGAGCAGGAATGACGACTAGACTGGTTGTCACTCAGAAACAGATGTACCCAGGCCTACATTTGTATTTCTTAGTGAATTAGCATTTTCTGATTTTCTGTCAGCGTCCAGAGTATTGATATATTCGCTAGGACCTTCAGATCTACGTCAATCATTCTATTTACACTTGACGTTTTCACGCCAGGGACTGATTGAAGCAATGGGAAATGAGCTGCTCCATAAATCAATATTTGCTGCTATATACTGAGCTCATGAAGAGTCCTGGACTCTTGTGGTTAACCCCAGGAGGGAAATCTTCGGGAATAGCTGCAGGGAGTGAGCGGATAGTGAGCTTCCAGGGTCTATAGGAGTTAACACGACGGAGCAGACAATTCCTTGTAGATTCCCATCCAGCTGCACATGACTTCACAAGACACACATCTCCATCTCTGAGAGTCTCCATTCTTCTCCTTCTTTTTGGTGTAATGTCCAGCCCCCTCACTTCTGCCTGCTGCATTTTACGCCGTGGCTCCCGGCCCTGACATGAATGAGGCCGTTCTGTTCGCTCATTAACACTGGTTATGAATCATTTTGGCTCTGGGTATAGAAGGGCCTGGGCAACTGGAAGTGGGTCATCTCTGGCTTCATACACTCAGGCTTTGTGTCCCATTCATGATTTCACAACTTCATCTTTACTACGGTAAAATACCAAGAAAACAGGGTGAACAGTTTTGGGTGTAGGTTAAGGAGCAGGAGGAAAAGTTACAGGAGAAGAACTGGAAAAAAACACAAAACATTATATAATGTACAGACCAACACTAGGGAATTACAGCCAGGTAATTGTAGGAGCTGCTGGGAGTGATCCCACCATAATGCTGAGTGACCCTACGGTTAAGGAGGCCATAGATACCAAGCAGCAGAGGGATGAGCGGTCATTGAACCGACAGATATCTGCCTGGACTCCCTCACTATTATGGACTGTCACCACGTACAGTGTTGCCTATCCTGGAGACTGAGAGTGCATTCAGACCGGCAGGTTTGATACAGTGCCTTGCAAAATTATTCGGCCCCCTGGAACTTTTCAGCCTTTTCCCACATATTATGCTTCAAACATAAAGATACTAAATGTAAATTTTTGGTGAAGAATCAACAACAAGTGGGACACAATTGTGAAGTTGAACGAAATTTATTGGTTATTTTAAATTTTTGTGGAAATACAAAAACTGAAAAGTGGTTGTGCAATATTATTCGGCCCCTTTACTTTCAGTGCAGCAAACTCACTCCAGAAGTTCATTGTGGATCTCTGAATGATCCACTGTTGTCCTAAATGACTAATGATGATAAATATCCACCTGTGTGTAATCAAGTCTCCGTATAAATGCACCTATTCTGTGATAGTCTCAGAGTTCTGTTTGAAGCACAGAGAGCATCATCATGTGTACCACCTACCAGTTCTCTCCACAGTGCTGCACCATCCTACATCTCCTCCTCATCTGTCTACCACTTACCTGTCCTCTCCACAGTGAAGTCCCCAACGCGCGTTTCGCATATATTTGAACTTGCTTTATCAAGGGGAAGTCCTCTCCACATCTGTCTACCACCTACCCGTGTTCACCACTGTGCTGCACTGTACTACATCTCCTCCTAATCTCTGTCTACCATCTACCCGTCCTCGACATAGTGCTGCACCGACCTACATCTCCTCAACTCTACTACCCTACCCGTGCTTTCCACAGTGCTACACTGCCCTACATCTCTTCAGCTGTCTATCACCCTGCCCGTCCTCTCTGTTCTGCAACTGATTTAAAAGTAGCATCCTCTAAAATGTGAACCTCGCACATCCATCTCTAATACTTCCCTAGTGCTGCGTCAACTTTCTGGAATGCACTACCCTGGAAGATCCAATTAATTTCTAGCCTCCACATTTTTAAGCGTGCTTTAAAACCACATCTCTTTAGACTGGCCGAACACCTCAGCTCACTAATCTAGCTCTTCCCTGTTCCCCCTTCTAATATTTTCTCAGACTCTGCTCTCTCCTTTTCTTCTGTCTCCGCATCCTCCATGCATCCAGTAACACCTGGTAAGTGCACTTGACAGATCCTAGCTGATAACGGATCATACAGCTTTATATGAAAAGCCCTATTTATTACAATGATGGCCGCACTGTACACGACGAGCTCTTGTTACCTTTTGTGTCCCCTATTTCCTCATAGATTGTAGCCAGACCCTCGCTCCTCCTGTAATTGGTGATGTGTGTTACTCTGTGATGCCTTTATTGTCTGTACATGTCCCCGCTTATTGTATAAATAAATAAAATTATTCTGATATTGTTGTCATCACATCCCTTTCCACACGGCTATGTGGGGGCCGCCAAGCATAACCTTCATGCCGGCGTGCTACCCTGGCCGATTATTCAGAATGCATGTTTCCCCAATTATTGGCCTTTGTAAATGCGCCTGAAGAGTTGGGTTACCAGCAGATCCCACTGAATGACTAAAATCTTAGTTTGCAATCAGTGGGATTGGAACTGAATGTGCCAATGCGGACAGTATGATGCCAGTGCCAGTCAACCTGGCCAATAAATATCTGTGATTTAATTACCGTATTTCTTTACATTTTGCCTCCATTTTTATATGTAATTAAATGCTTCTCCCGACTAAACCTGTAGTTTAAAAGGCTTTTTCTCTGCGTAGTACAGCTCGGGTGACCATGCAGCTTGTAACCAAACCCTGCGAGCAGCAGCAGAGAGGCGGCGCTGGAGCCGCAGAGGGAGAGTATTTTCAGCATTTACAAGCCTCTGGGTAGCAGAAAGTTGGGTAAACCCTGATCAATGTGCTGGTAAGTCCAAAAAGCAGGAGCCCTCTGATCTATGGTCAGCCGCTTGTGTATAAGTAGCCGTGGGGCCTGATAGGAGCTTCGGCTTCTAGCCACATGCAATGCTACCAGCATGCTGATAACTAGTGCCGGATTATCAGACATTCTGGACTATTGCCTTCAGGAGTGACAGATTTCTACATATATATGGTGCTTATTGTCTATGCTTGGTCATATGTTTTCTATATGGCCTTGTATAGGGTCTGTAGCTGCGGCGTAGCCTGTGCATTGTCAGTGCGCCTCTCCGCATCCAGCTGCAGTTACATGTCATTTCTTAGGTATTTTCCTGCTTGTTCTGAGCTGATTGAGAATTGTAAACCTCTGCAGGATCATTTTATGTGCAGCGCCTTCTCTGCGACCCTTTCGGTGCTGGTGGAGTAAATTAATATGGAAAGATCTTTCTCCTCCCCTGTTTCTTTCTTGCTGACTTTCCCAGCCATTGGGATGACACTACACGCAGCCCATTCATTTCAACTGGAGCCCCTTCTCCAGATGTGCTGTGTTTAGAAGTGACGCAGGCTCCATTAAAGTCTTCATCTGGGAGCAGCGCAGCTGTGAAGAGAATAGGAGTGGGGGATGATGGTGGGAAAGAAGCGATGTGAAGGAGCAGGGGGAAAAATAACACGTATGTGTGTGAAGGGCTGAAAATATGGGACATGCTCCGACTCCAATGGATGGGGACATAGACGAGCAGACCTGGGGACCATGATAGATTTAGAGTCAGGTCACCTACATATTATGGAGAAGTCAATGAACCTTTGGGAGGTTGACAATGAATGTTAAAGCTATAATCCATCACTTTTATGCTTTCACTCCTGAGACACAAAAGAGCAACCACAAAGATGGCTGTCAGTTTTGTAGACAAAGGATATTGGAATTGCAACACTAGAGGATCATTGTTGATGGACTTGTCTGCAGAAAAGAAGTTTCTGCCCAATGGATGATTAGATATTGAATATAACAGACACTGATGTGGCCGGACAGCTGAACTTATCATGGGATGTGTAACAGGTCAGGGAGGCGGAACCTCTGAGCTTTATTATACAAGGAGGCTTTCCTTGTAAAGGAGCGGGTGGCGCCCGGGAGACGGACAGGAAGTCACTGCAAGTGACAGTCTTTGGACAGACGGGAAAGAGGTCACGGCAAGTGACCGGGGCAGTCTCTGGATAGACAGGCAGGTAGTCACGGCAAGTGACCGGGGCAGTCTCTGGATAGACAGGCAGGTAGTCACGGCAAGTGACCGGGGCAGTCTCTGGATAAACAGGCAGGTAGTCACGGCAAGTGACCGGGGCAGTCTCTGGATAGACAGGCAGGTAGTCACGGCAAGTGACCGGGACAGTCTCTGGATAGACAGGCAGGTAGTCACGGCAAGTGACCGGGCAGTCTCTGGATGGACAGGTATATACGACCTGAGATGGTGGAGCCTCCCGGTAGGCTAGCAGGCAGATGACAGATGAACGCCCCCAAGTGAGCAGGCGAGAGTCTCTGGAATAGACGATGGTCACCGCATGTGACGTCCGAACCTCCGGGTAGGTCTGCAGGCAGATGGCAGATGAACGCCCCCAAGTGAGCAGGCGAGAGTCTCTGGAATAGACGATGGTCACCGCATGTGACGTCCGAACCTCCGGGTAGGTCTGCAGGCAGATGGCAGATGAGCGCCCCCAAGTGAGCAGGCGAGATTCTCTGGAATAGCCGATGGTCACCACCGGTGACGGCCGAACCTCCAGGTAGGCTTGCGGACAGGTAGCAGACAGCAAACTGGCAGGAGACAGGCAGGTAACTGGTAACGGAACCTGAGGGCTGAAGCAGAGTAAACATTGCAACAACATTGCTCGGGCACCTCCATTAAGGAGGAAGTACTTTATATAGAGTGGAGTCCTCCGGCATTGGCCGGGGACCTTTTCTGAAAGATGCGCGCGGCCCCTTTAAGAGCGGGGGCGCCCTAAGTCCAGCAGCAGGGAAGGAGCGCGCGACCCCAGCAGGGCGGA